>FR990072.1:600000-1040000 GCA_905404285.2 Erannis defoliaria
ATTAACATCACTGCTACATCGCAAAACGGTCCTTCGCAAAATATTCATAGAAATAAGGCTGTATTAAATTCAATCCATTTTCAACAACGTAATGCCGGTGATGCCTCGACGAACATCTACATAATCCAAAATGATCCTAAGCAAACAGCGATTCGGCCAAAATCCCTTCTACCGCTCGAAGAAAATAAATCGAGCCAAAATCTAGGCCCTTTACTACCCTCCCATAACATCACGGAGCTCCGCTAACGGCGGATAAACTTCAAATTGACAAAAGTTATGCTTGAGACCCTTGAAAGAGTTCCGTAATTCCTACTCCTCAACTACTTAGCATCTAAACACCAATTTACAAAAAGGCATACGAAACAAATCACAACTCACACATCGACACGCCAATATAAAGCGGGCCATTCACAGTCCGACGTGCGAGTCGTTCGACGATTTTTTCGCACCCACGGAATACGGGCTAGAATTCTTTGAAATATTGCCCTGACGCGTGCAAACTCTAGCCTCATCCTTTTCACGCGTCCGATTCAAGCTTTGAGTCAAAGTGTTAGAGCGCACATTTGCACGTGTCCCGCAGATGGAACTTGGCACCGAATATAAGTTACATACGGTTGCCTACACAAAAATAACGAACGTCCGCCGAGACGGCTGGAGTAATCACGCAGCTTGAATGGGAGGCCCGCAGACTATATTATGTAAAGGATCTTTTGAGCTTTTTCAAAGGGATCTAGAAGCGTTTCTGGCGGTTAATTATACGTTACGAAGCCCGTTAGTCTGGAGTTTGTCTTCGGAATTGAATTTTGCATCGCTGTGAAGCGGTTTTACGCCTGTTTGGTCGCAACTGTTCCTCTGATGGCTTGCGGTTCGTTTTTTGATGACTTTTGAAATTACTTTGGCTGCCGTTCGTGAGCTTTTACCTTTATTTGTTCTGCTGGAGTGTCTTCAGATCGAATGCTCGATAAGTTTGCTGTTGAAATTTGAAATGATGCTGTAATATAAACTGTTTGTAACATGGTCGAAGGTAACATGTTGAAACGTTACTTGTATGGTGAAATTATTAATTTTAATCGTTTAAAAAAATTAGGTTCTGTATTTAGCTTTTTTTGATAAGCTTATCTAAGACTAAAGCAATTTCTTCCAGGCAATTTTTGAATAAACAGGGCTAAAGTATTTTGTTATAATATGTTTATTCGATAAGTTATTTTACTATCAATTAACTGTCTGCACGATAAGGAATTCATTATCATCATCATCAGCCCGGAGACGTCCACTGCTAAACGAAGGCCTCCCTCTTAGACCGCCACACTGTACGACAACCTGCAATTTGCATCCACCGGTTGCCCGCGAGTTGTACAATGTCCCGGTCCACCCAATGTAGTGGGAGGCCTTCCGGCGATAAGGAATTACTAAGGTCAAATCGGTAAAGGCGCTTGTAACACCTTCTGCGCTTTTATATTTTTGTTTGTGTGCTTTGTGTGTTCTTTTTGTTGTGAATTTGTGTGCTTGTGTGGCTTATACTCTCCAAAGTATATGTCAAGATATGGCTCCAAATCTTAACCTTTCACTACAATAACTAGGAAAAATGACAGAACTTGTCCGCCATTACTCACTAAGAATATAGTGTAAGTTCCCCGTTCCACCTGCACATTATTACACCGACTGCACACTAACTTTTACACCGGCAATAAATTCCGGTACTCCCCAGCCATACTGGTAATAACTAGATATTTCTAGATATAACCGGTAAAAATACCTTTAGTGTTTCCCCCGGCAGCGCTTTATGCACTGCGTATTGGCTTTATACCTTCAAAATTAGAGCAATAAAGGTTTTATTGGTCGTAAATAAAATTCCTTGTTGTATTGTGTTGTTGGTATTGTTTTTGAATGTACTCGTGGACAAGTCTGTTAAGATAATTTGGAATCTAAATAATATCACACACTCAATCGGCCGAAGAGGTCCACTGCTGGACAAAAGCCCTTAATAATTTATGGTTTATGGTTGTAATAATCCCCACGCTTGGCAGGCGGCTTTGGGATCGCAGAGTGTTACCACCGTTAACCAAGAGGACGCTGCGGCCCGTCCTCCGGTGGTTCTGGATGCAGTTTTAGAATATACCCAGGTCCAATATAATAATGTATTTAAGAACTGTTATATGTTTACAGTTTGTAGTAGTAGAACTCTATTGCAGAGTCCGCCTGGGGAAGTATTCACCATTGCCAGTCGTTTGGTAGTAATTATAACCGCAAAACAGTAGTGTGCAAGCATTACTGTGTTTCGATGTGAAGGGTACTGTTACCAAATAAATTACTGGATACGAAGAGATTTGACAACTCGTATATCAGGTTGAAGAGTGCAATGCAGTGCGGCGTAGGATTTTATTATCTTATGGGCCATCGTGTTGCCATCAGGCGAAAGTTTTTCTCGTCTCATCACACCATTGCATAAGAAAGAACATCACCAAGATATGGATGTTTTTAAGGTTTCGTGAGGATGATCAAAGTAGAGTTATAGAAGGAAATAGAAGCTCTATGACTTAGCTTGGACTGTCCGCGCACTGTACAAGCTATCTACTTTCCCGATTCCAGTAAAATAAGAGTGTTGAGTTGTTACAGCGTAAAAAAAATAACAAATACCCATACCGACTCTCTCACATACGCGTCTAAAATTTTAGTAAGTTAGTATCTTTTGGTTGGAGTTTCCCGGCGTTACCCCCGATATTGAAGCAAAGCTATCAAAAGCCAAGCCACCCCAGTCAGTGGTAATGCCGTGTGCGTGCAGATTAGCCGTGTTTGCTTGTTTGTTTGTCTGTCATCCAGCTGTTTGCGCGCCTCTTACTGACGGGTGCGTCTGCCAATAACGGAGAGCCGCGCGTGAGATTCGAACCGCCTGGAATGTTCGAGATTTTGTTGCGTTTTCTGTTAGTTCTAGTCGTTACAATTACAACAGAAGGGGGCCAAAGTGTGATTTAGGATTATGAGCGCATGAAAAGCACGGCTGAATAGCGGATAAATTGCTTCATATTGATAGTGTCGTTGTAAAATAACTTATTCTTGCATAATATTTTTATTGTAATCGTTTATTTTATAAGTAACGTCATACATTCAGATAAAAAAGAATTATGTTTCTTACATCGAGATGAAAGCTACGACTGATTTCCTACAACCACCAATCATAAATACGAAATCGTACATTTCAGCACAGTCGTTCTAATTTAATAGTGCTACGAACTTTTCCGTTCTACGTTTCCGGCTACGTACGTAGACGCTCTACGCCGTAGGCATCTACGAGCTACGAATGCTACGTCACGTAGAAACTACTTGAAGGTGTTCGTGCATCGTATTTTGTTGTTTTACAACCTGTTTCTAACTTTAACGATATAGTTAGTAGCATAAAAATATGCAAGATATTTGATATAGTTCTATTTGTAAAATTAAAGACGATTAATAAATGTTTTTTACGATAACGAAATTCTAACTTTTTTTAATCTTTGGTTTATCTTTCTTTTAAATTGACAGGAGACCAAATTTCTTCCAGTAACCAAAGTTGAATCAAAATAATTCGCTACACTCTATAAATACACTCCTTACTAAGATAATATCTTGATATGTATCATCATTTAAATACGAAAATATAAGCATAATGTATAAAAATAAATTGCCGGCAAAATTTCTGTGTCTGTTTCTAGGAAATTGTATGTAAATAAATAGCGGTTACAATCTATTCCACGTATCCATGTTAGCGATTAAGTAAACAGTAGGCATTAAGCTCGGGAGACAAATCGTGCGTTTAATCATCGGACGTATGAGCGATGCCGGACATCAGTTGGGTCGCTTCGGACCACCGCCACCGGCCCGATGCTTTTTGTCCCGCAATCTTCTGGCGAAGACTGAAACCGATATAAAATTTAAAGCGCTTTGTTTTTTTTTTATTAATTTTTATTAATTAACCCGAAAATTGACTTTTCTTTTTTGATTTCATATTGCCAGTACACTGCGTCTAATGTTCTGTCTATAATACGTTTGTCAACTTGACTGTAGTAATTACACTAAAATTCTTCAATACCTATCATCTCTCTTACAGCAAACTGAGTGATAGAAAAATATTAAGTGTTGTTCGCATTAAGAACAACTTTCTTTATTCGAACTGCTAAACAGTGGGTAGCGCTGCCCGAGTGGGTGTTTCCCGATTATTATAATCTGGGTGTCTTCAAGTCGCGAGTGAATCGGTTTCTTCTAAGCAAGCGTGCTCCATCGTAGACTGCATCTTCGTTTATCATCAGACGAGATGGCAGTCAAACGCTATTCAAAATCATATTTTAAAAAAAAGATCCAATATTAGCCTGTAAGACCCTGTTTACAAAATTGTGCACGAGTATCTTTGATTTGATCTGTTAGAATCACGGATCTTGCATTTAAGTCAGCTAACTTAAATAACTCCTTTAACGGGTTATTCGGTCCCGTGGGCCGGTTATTTCCGCTAATCGGTGACATTACGAGTTTTGACGTTTTTGCCCGCACTCGCACGGTTATGGATCGGTGAGCGGGATTAAAGGGCCGCCTGTTTGTTTCGGACGTCAACTTTTTGCGAACACTCAAATATATTCCTTTCAATTTATCAAACAGTTAAACTTATCTGCCTAGAGGTATCATGGCCATTTTTTAATTTCCCTCTTTTTCTGATATAAAGAGTCAATTTAATGTTTATTTAAGCTTCTAGCTGTATTACAAGTATTGAAATATTTTATTTAAAACCTGTGCAGTAAAATAAAAAAATAACCAATTAAATTAATTGGTAATGTTATAATAATACATGAAACATTATAATTTATTTTATATCAAAAGGTTTAGTGGACTTTTATAAATACATGTAGATATTACATTTTATATAATATCATCCATTACCAAGAGTATTATTTTTAACATCGACTGACTGCAGAAAATACAGTCCACTGATGAACTTTCAACATAGAGCCGAGTAATAAAACCAATTGGTAATTTAATTTCAAAACGAACTCGGCTATAAAATAATCATTATAATTTGGTTACGTGTAATTATATCGATGCTCATAATTGAATTAGAGAACGAAGAATATAAAATCCAATTATCTGTTACCTCAGTTGATTCGAAGTCAGTAAGGGCGCGTTATCTCGCCGACGCAGCGAATGTTTTAATTGGTTTATAAATAACTCTTTAGTCCTCCCCTGGCATGGTCCATCCGTGCCAGAAATTATGACCTAAGGGTGACCGTAGATCGCGGTCCCTTGGATTACTACCCAGTATATTAAACACGAAATCTTCTAAACAATGCCTCGGTGGATATAAGCTATTAGGTACACAAAAAGCGGCCGTAATTAAAATTTTGTTTATAAATGTACCGCTTTTTTTCAAAGGCAAGGTCCTGTTTGTGTTAATTCAATTAAGTTGGCCGCTTTTATTTTATGTTAAGCGCGTCCATATAATATCATACTAGGATTATTTAACGCAGTTTAAATTACGCTTTTTTGTACATTAATCTCTTGTGCCAGCTGCTGGATTATCTTAAAGTTGAATAAGGTCTGCGTACACACACTTCCACTTTGATGATAATATATTAACACCTGACGAGACCTGAGAGGATTTGGCCAGACTTTCATTAAAAACGTGTGCGGATACAAGGTTTAAGCCACGAATCTAATTTATTTCTACGTACAAAAAACACTAATCATTCATGTGGAATCAGTAAGTCGCAACCTAAGGGCAATAAAGCACCTATATTATCTTGAGAACTTTATTGGTTTATTCCACTTTGTTCAAACAAAACAAAGTGAAAATTAAAGTCTCTTAATTTCACCTCGGAATCATTGCACCTAGGTGATATCACCTGGGTGATTTGATTCGACATTATTGGTGACCTTTGTTCACCTTGGAATGAAAGCACCTAGGTGAACAGGGGCGTTTTTTTAAAATTTAAGACAAGGAAATGAGTCCCTCAAAGAGTTAACTTTTAAGTAGTTCATTATCATCATCGTCAGCATCGACCTTTTCCTTGTTATAGGCCACCTCTCCCATAATACATACGTCGAGGGTCGTCAAGAGCAGAAGTAAGCATTAAAACATAATACTTATCGTAAAATTTAGTTTCTATTATGAATTTCTACTTGTAGTATATCTCTGAGATTTGTGTGCTATTAACGGACTTGAACACATCTAAAATACAAAATATAATATTATTTGCGTGCGGATGTTATATGGAACTACTAGCTGCGCCCCGCGTTTTCAGCCATGATTATTGGCATTTAAAAAAAAATTATTTCAAGAGGCTTTTTATTCGAAGGTATAAGCTACCTCTATACCAAATTTAATCGAAATCCTTTCAGCCGTTTCAGCATGAAGGAGTAACAAACATACATACACACAAACACGCACCGACAAACTTTCGCATTTACAATATTAGTGTGATATTTACAGTACCACAAAGTCTTCGAAGATAGATACCACCTCACACTAGCCTTGAAAAGATCTAAATTATAAATAAATAAATATTTTCCAGTAGTTTATTTTCTTTACGAATTAACAAACATAGAGTTTTACACAAAACCAAGGAGACTGCATGTGTAGAGCTAACTATCGCTTTGCTTGCCCTGTAGCTAAATTGGCAAATAAGGATAAGGTCATATACAGTTAAACTGGACATTCTACATAATTTTTAAGTACTAGAATATTGATAGACTCGCTTCGTTACGGACGCGGTATTTCTAGCTAAGGATTAATAGTAACAGTTTCGATTGTACTGTTGGATGCCACTAAGTGCCAGCTATTTCAACTACGATGTCATCTCTATTGCAGATGAAGGGAAGCTATTATACAGCGAATGATATTGTAAGGAACCTAAAGCTAAAATGCTATGAACTAGCAGTTCGAAATTTCACCTTTACATACCAGCAGCTTGTGTACCATTTTCACTTGACTTAAACCTTTTCTTTTATTTATTTTGTCTTAGAGAAATAATGACATAGCTCAATTTATAACTCTGCCAAACTGCATAGCAGTTTGTAGGCAGAAATCGACTATCATATTCATTACTATTACCTACCTTATTATATCTATTAAGCGATGACTGATTTGCTTTGTTACAAATACACACTCATTCACAAAAACATTCACATCAATATTTTATTAGTCTGATGTTATTGAATTTAAAGAAATTAGCTCTACATGGCAATAAAAAAATATCTTATTAGATTGGCGTATATTGATTCCAATGACGTAGTAGATATTATATAATATGGCCATTATAAAAAGAAATATTATGCTTATTATCGTTAAAGTGTGGGCTTCGTGTTTCGTCTTCGACTAAATTATCGTTATCAACAGGCGAGTTGACAGCCAAGCCACAAGCCAAGCGCAGACTTAAATGTGATAAAACACGCAGATTTTGTTTTTGCTAATCTTAGTTTTTGATAATATATTTTAAAGTCAAAATATTTTTTTTTGTGTTTATTCAATCGAAAATACTTTCAAAACGTAACAATAATCGAAGCAACAAAAAATAAACCCTAAAATAAACACAATTCAATACAATTCGCGAACACAATAAATTGAAATATGGAGCTTCCCAACGCGTCCTGACAGATTCCAACCCTCGACTAACATGATTGTTTATTACAATACTCAATACAATAAATATTACTAGCCATTCGCATAGACAACTTTGGATGTAGATCTTTCACCACCCCATTTTAATGGCTCGCGTTTTTGATTAATGGTGGAGAAATGTTGGGGAATCGAATATTGCATATTTGGACGATCCCCTAACTTTTTTGGACATTAAAAGCTTCTCCACTAGATGTCTTTTTCGAATTTTTCTTTGTCGCGTGATGGTGTAATGCGTTTTTCATAACTGTTAATGATTTTGAAAAATGGACTTGGCAAGTGAAAAGTCTTGATTTTATTATTATTAATGAATAGATGGAATGAAAAATTGTATTAAAGAGTAGGGTGATGCGTATCTCTGTGCTATATTGCTTACTATGAGATGTAAGAGCCCGGAAACTTTGTTTAATTTTTAGTAACCAACCTTGAAGAGGGTTTTTTCTAGTTGTTTTACTTTATCTTACTGGTTATAAATCTTTTTTTGCTATACTCATTTATTTTTCTTTAAAACAAAAAAGGTATAACTTTAAAGTTCTAACTAGTGAGATCTGTGTTAATAACGCAAAAGTAACATTTTAAGCTTCATTGTAGCTTATTTTAGTTCTGCACTTGAGTTTTAAACATTATTGTTACAATAAAATAACTTATTGGTGCCAAGCATGCATAAAGCAATATACTATTATTTTTGTTTTATATTTTACGAGAAGGTCGCCCGCGACTTCGTCCGCGTGCGGCAGAAATTCGGCCCGCTCCCAAAATTCTCCACTTTAAATCATTCCGAGCTAACTCTACTACCCCCCCACCCCCCACCCCAAACGTCCCCCTTTTGAATGAACTACCCAAATATAAATTGTTTCATCACTATAACTTCAAAAACAAAGAACTTTCCATACACAATTCCACTCCCCTTTCCTCCCCCTTAAATCGTCCCTGTCAAAATAAAATTGAAAACAGCATTTTTTATTTTACTTGAACTATGCAACCCTAACCGGAAGACGCAGCGTAGGAAGGCCTCCCACTAGGTGGACCGACGACATTGTAAAGGTCGCGGGCAACCGGTGGATGCAAGTGGCAGGTTGTCGTACAGTGTGGCGGTGTAAGGGGGAGGCCTTCATTCAGCAGTGGACGTTTCCGGGCTGATGATGATGATGCAAATACAAATTTACGTGACTAAAAGTACAAAAACAAAGGACTTTCATAAAAACGTTCCCCCCATTAGGGGTTGAATTTCGAAAAATCTTTTCTTAGTACACCCCTACGCATCGAGACGAATACACCCTTCAAAATCCAAGTCTGTACGACCAGCGTTTTGGGCTGTGCGTTGTCTGTCAGTCAGACAGTCAATCAGTCAGGACAGAGCCTTTTATATATACCTATAGATAGATAGATGTGCGTTGTATGAATGCGCTCTCTTAAAAATAGACAACGAAACTTACTATATTCGGTACAACGTACATATCCCATTTGCAACCCAAGTATTCGACATTCTCTTTCACTTTTGCATCTTCCCGACCCAATGTTTACTTGACTATAAAAATCTATTCGTATACAAGCTGCGGTCATTTGGCTCCTTTGCCGTTGCCAAAAGCCACTAGGAACGCCAGGGGAGCGCGTATTCGACCATCGATAGAATTTCACTTGCACGGTCGAGTTCGGACGAATAAAATTTTACCGAAATTGATTCGGCCGGCCGGTAGCAGTAGACCGTGAAATTGGTCGGTACGGTCACTCGGTTGCAGGGTATCTTCTACGGTGTTTGTCGGAATTATGCGTGTATGTCGGGTGTCGCTTTCAGCCTCCTGAATTATACATGGGCCTGGGGTGACCTGTGATTTAGTGCGCGTCTTCCGCTCAGACCTGCCGCGCTTAAGCGATGTATCCGATGGAATACATGTTTGTGTTCGGGCCGCTCGGGTGTGTTTGTTTCGCGACAGTTCTGTTTTATTAGCCATTATTTTGACGACATACTTCCTGATAGATTACGCTAAGTGGATTGTTAGATTTATTTTGAGGGGATGGGCTTTCCGGGTTACGTACTTATGTACGAATTTTTATTTATATTGTACAAAAGTAATTTATATATTTTTATTAGTAATTAGAAAATCTATAGTATAGTATTGGTTTTTTTTGGTTTTGTGGTTTGATTTCTGGTTTGGTTATTTAAGGTTAGTGTAAAATTACTTTGAAATATTGTTGTTTATTTAGCAGGTACGTACATTATTATCCGACTTCCTAAAAGATGGAGGTTGGAGATGTAGGTTTCAATTGGGTTGTTTTTTATGTGTGTTACCTCAGAACTCCGTCATTTTATCATCATCAAAAACTGATTTGTTTTTTATTTATTATTTATTTATTTCAACCACTCAAAAATCATCATCATTTGTTCATTTGTCAAAATTTTAGAGCGATAAGGCCGCCATTTGTTACACAAGTGTTTCTATTTAAACCTTCGTGTGTATTTTCGTGTGAGCAATAAAGTCAAGAGTTACATATATATCTACACTAGAGGTCGCCCGCGATTTCGTCCGCGTATGGAAGAAATTCGGCCCGCTTCCAAAATTCACCACTTTTTACAATAATACAGAAACTGAACACCAAAATAGAATGGAAATGGATATGATAAAAAGTGAGAGAACGAATAAAAGCCCCAACAACTTATTATCAACAAAATAGCTGTAATACATAACGTCTTTTGAACATACAACTCACAAAGCCTAGGGAGCGACTGTCTTTTCAACTGAAGTCAAAGTCAGCCCCCTAAATACAGCATTCAAGCTGCCCCTGACGTTAAATTAACTGGTATATTCTACCCTCGAGCTATTCAATGGTCAGTGCCATTAATTTCTTTCGGGTTTTCATGGGAAAAGAAATCGGAAGTAACTATTTGCGCATCTAAATGCAGCCCTGATGAGTAATCAGGATTGTATAGAGCTTCTTTAGGGAGTGACGATTTATCGCTATTGATGGTGTTTTGCTGCCAGGGTAGATACGTCAATGGCTAGTTTAGTGCAGTTTATTGAACCTGTCATAGATGTCAAGTTTTCTTGTTTTGAATTATTATTTATAGATCACTCAAAATTGGAGGGTCCAGCTAGGCCCTCCAATTTTGTAGCAGTGAACATCTTCTATAGTCCATTATTGACCGATCTCAGTATTCGAACCTCCGCAACAATATGGATAAACGTCTCATTGACATATTTTTAGTCTTTTTGATGTCTGCTTATTTTTCACAAAAATCTAAACACTGTTAGCGCCATCTGTATTTTTTTCTGGCAGTTAAAAATTATAGACTAATCCAGCAAAGGATTAGAGTGTCTTGATTCTTACGCAAACCTGCAGCGCCAGTACCGTTGTATGTCGCTAAATTTGACGTGACGGTATAGCAGATTTACTTAGACGAATTCGAGAATATACCGAATTTTATCGAATTATACCGATTTAAATGTCAAGTATACGATTTAAATGACAAATATAACGATCGTCAAGAACGGTACTCGCGCTGCCGTTCAGATATTGTGGTAAAATATGTTTTAGTAAATCAATAAGGTTTTTGATAAAAATAATTGTAACTACTTACGTGAAGTACGTGCGACATTATTTAAATCATACTTGGAGCTCCAACTTACCTGTCAAAGAAAAAAATACGTTACTTATGAAAATAATCCCGTAACTCAAGACATATTTAAAAAAAAAACGACAATAAAAGAAGGAGGAAAAAAATTCGATTGTAAGTTTATTTTAATGAATATCTTTATCTAGCAAAACAGAACCAGTAAAAACTGATGAATTGTTAAATACCTACTTCAAAGTAACGAAAAAATATTCACATGTAAATAATGACAAAGAAGAGATTAAACCAAATACATTTGCTTGAATCGACAAATTAAATACACGGATAACGGGCGGGTTTAAACAACAATAAATAGAGTCGACAATATTTGACATTATCTCCACTCATTCAACATACTCAGGTAAAGATGAGAGAGTAAAACTAAACAGATAGATAACTTATAAAAAACATATTTGTGTAACGTCGATTACTGTTTGTTTTTTAGTTTTTTTTTTTAAAAAGGCGTCCTGTGTAAAATGTAGCGTAAATTTAGTAATTGCCCAACCAATAGGCAGACTATTTACTATAACTACTCTATTTACAAACTCTTTTTACACCTTACGCGAACTTACGCCTACTCTACTTTTAATAGACCGTATCTTTTAGCGTAATTGCTAGGATGTTGAAACTTTTACAGGATATAATATTTATTGCAGTATTATAGCGGATTTAAAGTCAAAGTCAAAGTCAAAGTCATTTATTGATAAATATTAATTTACACGTCATAATACTTCAAAAATTATAATATTGTCGTATACAATAATATACAATAATTAAGCTATTCACTGAACAGTCAATTCAATGTCAGTACTAAATATATCAAATAATTATAATGTCAAATGTTTACATGTCAATCAAAATAATTATTTTAATCTAATTTTACCATCACTGTTCATGAACTCATTAAAGCCATAAAATGTTTGGTCGATAAGCCAGCGCTTCAGTCTGCTTTTAAAACAACCCACACTCGGAGCGGTTGTGACTGTTTCAGGTAACAAGTTATATACTTCCGGCCCCATAACGTGTGTCAGCTTGCCTGATTTCGCGAGGGAGCGCGAGATACTGACCAACTTATCCGGGTTGCGTATGTCGCAAACGTGTCTCTCTCCGCGTCTGCTGTATAAGCCAAGATTATTTCTCACATACACTGCCACCTGAAAAATCAGAATGGCAGGTAGTGTGAGTATCCCGAGCTCCTTAAAGTATGGTCTAACGGAGGTGCATCGCGACACGCCCACGATAGCACGCACGGCCCGTTTTTGCGCTCGGAACGCGCGCTCCCAGTCAGCAGCGCGCGCGTATAGCTCTGCGCCATACTGCAGCCTGGAGTGCACCGTGGCGAAGTAGCACGCGCGAGACACATCCGCGGACACCACTCGGGAAACCCGCCTGAGTGCGAAGCTTGCACTACCTATCTTGCAGCACAGCTTATCAATATGGTGCTCCCATGTCATGCTGCGGTCAATCTCGAACCCCAGAAAGGTGGTACTCTGTACCTGTTCAACCCTTATGCCGTCTAGCAGTACATTTAGTGGCCTTGTGGAATGGCCTGAGAGACAAAAGTGTACATAATGTGTCTTTTTCAAATTCAGCATCATACCGTTGATGCGAAACCACCTGTTTAAGTTATTTATACTAATATTTAATTGTTCTTCTAACTGGTCAACTGTGGAAGCAGTTACGATGGCTGCCACGTCATCGGCATACATGAAAATGTCAGCGCCGGTTACGGCGTCAGGAAGATCATTCAACAGGAGAGAGAACATAATGTTCGAGACCGACGAACCCTGAGCCACTCCCATGGTTGCCGACAGTGGTTCTGACTTGTTACAGCCATCTCCAGCATCAACTACCTGGGAACGTCCCCGCATCATGTCTGTCAATACTGCATATGACTTACCAGCTATGCCGTAGTGTTCCAGCTTTACGGCAAGTGTTTCGTGATCTGCGACGTCGAAGGCTTTAGATAGATCGCAGCACAGGACAGCTACTTGCTGTTTACGTTCACGAGCGGCTAACACGCGGCGCACCACCTCACGAGTCAATGAGGTTGTAGACCGCCCTTCCCGGTACGCATATTGACGCTCAGAGAGCGCTTCGGTTTCCGTCAGGTAGGCTACTATTCTTCTACTCAAGCCGTTCTCGAACACCTTGGCTATTGCAGGAATTATCGAAACCGGCCTATACCCGTCTATATCATCCCGCTTGCCCTTGCCTTTAAATATCGGGGACACTCTTGATATTTTGAATGCCGACGGGTACGATCCTTCCTTAAGACACTTATTAAACAGCGTCGCAAGCACCGGGGCGAAGGGCACTATTGCCATTCTTATTAGCTCCATTGATAAACCGTACACATCCTTTGACTTTTTGGGAGGTATTCGGATCGAGACAATTCGGAATACCTCATCGGCAGAAAAGCTCGTGAGTCTAAGGGAGCGGTCAGCGGGGCTGCGCGCAGATACTAAAGTGCGGTACACAGAAGGAACATCAGCTTTAGGTGCACCACAAGCCGCTGATGCGTTCAGAAACCGAGCATTCATGGCGTTGACGGCATCTTTTGGGGAACTGAATTTAACTCCATTACTGTCCTTCACAATTTCTGAAAAGTTAAGTTTAGGAGTGTTATTTTTCCCCCTCTCCAAATTTACAACACCCCACATTGTTTTTGACGGGTTATTACTTTCTTGAATCATACTATTGTAATGATTCGTTTTTGATTTATTTATACTATGGCTATATTTCTTATTGAGGTCGTCAATCAAATCACGTAATGGTGATTCGTCCGGGAATATTTCGCTCAATTTAGAAATGTCAAAAAGTAAGGCCTTCAGATTCATTACATCGGGTGTGATCCACGACGAGTTACGTTTATTATTAGGTTTTTTCTTGATTGGGAAGCAAATGTCATACTTATTTACTAGGACGTTAGTTACTGCCATGGTGAACGCATCGGCAGCCTGATTCCTCTCGCTCACCTCAGTCCAGTCTACACTGTCAATCGACATAACAAAATTCGCGCGATTATTCTGTGAAAAGTCCCGAGCGAGGCGAGTGAGAGGTGGTGGCGGTGCAAGGACGCACGTCACAACTCCACGCACAGCTAGATGGTCCGACAGAAGCGTGCGCACTGGACTAGCTTGCACAGACCCTCGTAGGGCGTTCGTATATACATGATCTATGCATGTCGATGTAGTGTCTGTGATGCGGGTGGGGAAGTTTACCACTGAGCTCACGTTATGGGCGGTAAGTAAGTCAAATAGGTTTTTGTAGTCAGTGGTCGTATTGTCCAAAATATTAATGTTCATGTCACCAACAATTAGAAATGTTTTATCGGTTTCGCTGAGCTTATCGAGCAAACGTTCCAAGTTATCTAAGAAGCCGCTTACGTGGGCCAGGCCCGTGCGGTAAATACAAATGATGGTTAAGTCAAAATCTAAATCTAAAATATCAATGGCTGAAATTTCACAATATCGTTCTACGGAAAACGCTGATATCTCAGCATTTTCAATACATTTGAGTGCTTCATTGACATAAATGCACGAGCCGCCGTGCATTATAGTATTCCTACAAAAGCTAGATACCAATTTATAGTTTTTTAGATGAATACATTGTGTTAGAATTTTGTTATTTAAGTATTTAAATATTGTTGATTGATTATTAGATTGAGTATTTGGTAATTGATTCGCTTATATTGGGATTTGCAACAATATAAAAGTTTCTTAACTGACTTTATAATATCTGCCTAGTTTAAAAATCTGTTAAACAGGCACGAACATGACCGACTATCATGTTAGTTCCTGTGAAATAGCCAAAGTACTATTTATTTATAAATCGTGGTATATTTTTAAATGGAATATATTCAAATTGGTAGAAATCTTTTAGAGTCGTTTTAAATAAGCTTTCATAATTTTGTTTAAGGATTTCTAAATTAATGTATACTTTTGAGTGACTAAACGACTCGTTTGGTACTAAAATTAAGACGATGGTGCAAATGCGATGAAAAACGGGCAGTCTGTTTAGAACTGGCAAGCTGAAAACATCCATAAGTTATTTTGTGAAATATAAATCTACAACAGTACTGAACTCCATTTTATTTTATTTTGTACCACCCTGATTATCTTATATCAGAAGTGGGATAAATAGAACAAAAATGGTGAGCAGCAACGACAGTGAACAAGAAAAACGTCGCTCGCGAAGCCGATCAAGGCGACCGCAGCGACGTAAGCGCCATCGTCATCGTCGCTGCAGCACCAGCTCTGAAGGGGAATCCTCCGTCGCAGTACGGAGACCCGCATCAAAAACTCCGAAAACTAAAAAACGGCGCCACAGAAGTGACCGATATTCAAAGACCCGAAATATTTCTGGTCAACGTGGGAAACATTTACACCAAATACAGGCAAGTTGACTTTGGTTTTATATTATTCTGTTTATTTAATTTTTTTTTCTTTTGTCGCTTTTGTTTTTATGACAATAATCCAAACGCTATAACAGCACGGTAGTTTTCGAAGAAATTCACGACGAAGAATGTAGGTAGGTATACATGCGTGACCTACATTTGCTTTTACTGTTATTTACGACAAAAACGGAATCTACTAGTAGGGCTTTTTGCACCTGATTATTTTTCTATTTACATTTTTGTTTTCTTTCGTTTTGCATTTTATCTTTTCTACTATACAAAATAGTGAAGTTGTCCAATGAACAAGAACATGATTATTGGTCAAGAGTGAAACGTTAGGAAGAATACGTCGAATTATAAAGTTTTCTTTGTCTACTATAATGTAGACTTAATTAAAATTATTTAATTATTATTCTACTTTGTTATTTAAGAAGCTGTTAGTTTTCCATGTAAAAAAAAAAAAAAAAAAAATATCGGCTAGTTATAGTTAGTAGTAGAATAGATGTCTATTCTTCTTGTTTCGGTTAGTGTTTTAAAATATTTTATTTATTCCAACCTTGCTGTCAAAATAATTAGATTTGCCTTATAGTTATATTTTTTTTAAGAGCGTATATTTAGCACATTGGTGTTAACATTCCAGGGAGCTGTACGAATTACTGAGTCATTAAATGCGGGCGAACCAGCAGCGTCGCTACAAGAACGTGCAACACCCAATGCAGAGTTACATCACGAGTCGTCTGTTCGAGTGTCGGCGCCTCGAGTGGAGGCAAGTCACATACCGGCTCTGTCCGCTTCAACAACTTCTTCGGACCCAAATGCAAGTAAAGATTTATTACTTAATGTTAAGGATATTACGCAATTAATCCAAACTTTAATAAGGCCTCAAATACCTTATGACAAAAACATTGTACCAACGTTTGACCCGGCACAGAAAAATCAACGTATCGAGGGATGGGTAGCCAAGGTTAATGAATGTGCGAAAATTTACAAATGGACTGACGAACAGACTACCCACTATGCTTTACCAAAACTAGCCGGACATGCAAAGAAGTGGTATGAAGGTCTTCAAACTATACTTCTTACATGGACCGAATGGCAGGCGCGACTTATTAAGACATTTCCTTCTGAAAGTAATTACGGGGTCCTGTTATCGGAGATGTTAGACAAACGTATGAAATTCGGAGATTCAATAGATGAGTATTACTATGACAAAATGATTTTGTTAAATGCGTGCGACATTGTAGGAAAAAAGGCGGTTGACTGTCTCGTTCACGGAATAGATGATAGGATGATAAGAGCAAGTGCATCTTCTGCTAGGTGTCGTGACCCAGAAGATTTGCTCAAATTTTTAAAAGATTTGCGTAATGAAAGTAACGCTCGCTTTCTGAAACGACCGGTCAATGCAAAAGTTTCCAATGACAACATAGTTTGTTATAAATGTAACAAAAGTGGACATCGAAGTTCCGTATGCCGCTCTTCGACTAATCTTACTGAGCATACTTGTTTTAATTGCAAAGAAAAAGGACACATGTCTAATAAATGCCCAAAACCTATAATCAAGTGTGACAATTGCCAACGGTTTGGACATAAAACGAGTGATTGTTTCAGAACCAAAGATAATAATCAATATAATGTCAGACCCTCTGAAAAGAGGATAATGTTAACACAAAAGAAAAGGTCCGACTCAAAATATTATAAAAATGCTGTCATAAATAACATCATTAATGTGAAAAGCTATGTTGACTTTGGAAGCGATTGCACACTCATCCGTCAGGATATTGTAGATAAATATTCACTCCCTAAATTAGAAAATGACATCCCTAATATACGTGGTTTTGGTAATGGTTCCTCTGTCCCATTGGGTATGACAAGTCTAAATTTGTGCATAGGTGAAGTAACTGCAGATATTGACGCATATATTATTGAAACCTCCTTGCTTTCGGAACCTTTACTGGTAGGACAAGACTTTACGGAAAGGGAAGATGTTTTGGTAGTAAAGACTTATGACAAATTAGACATATTAAAAAGAAAATTGACAGATGACTTGACAAACATACAGACAGACGACAATAACTATGATAAAGTGGTCTTGAGAATAAAAGTAGATAGTGTTGTGAAGAATTTTGACTATGTTAATTGCGTGGATGAAAACAAATCTACCTGCGATGTTTTGGTCGAAGATAGTGTCAGAAAGTTGGACAATGCTAACTATTATGTTATGGGAGGTGTTTATAATGTAGAAAAAGGTGATTGCCAGATTGCTGTTTGCAATTTTTCGAAAGACCCCATTTTTTTAAGTAAAGACTCTGTGATAGTACGTAGCAAACAGATAGTTCCATCAGAAACTACCAGCGTAGACTCTGAACTGCACTGTGGACAAGTCTTGAGTGAACCTCTTACACCAATTGCTATGGAAGAAATAAAAATCAACGCGAACCTCACACAAAAACAGCAACATTCCGTTCTTCAATTGATAAATCAATACCGAGATTGCTTTGCACAAAATTTATCTGAACTAGGTTGCACTAATAAAACCGAAATGTATATCGAACTGAACGATACTACTCCTGTGGTTTATCGACCATACCGTTTAAGTCATTCAGAAAAAGGGATTGTTAGAGAGATGGTCAAGGAACTCATTGATAATGATATTGCGGAAGAATCTAATTCTTTTTATGCAAGCCCTATAATACTTGTAAAGAAAAAGACAGGAGGGTATCGTTTATGTGTCGATTTTAGGGCCCTAAATAGGAAAACAAAAAAGGATCATTTCCCGATGCCGAGAATAGATGATCAACTAGATATGCTGAACGGAAATAAATACTATACAAGTCTCGATCTCGCAAGTGGCTATTATCAGATTCCTGTTAGCGATAGCTGTAAACACCTCACGGCTTTCATTACTCCAGACGGTCTTTTTCAGTTTAAAAAAATGCCTTTTGGGTTAGTCAATTCTCCCGCTGTTTTTCAACGAACCATCAATCAAGTACTAGGTAACTCTAGGTTTAATTCCGCACTCGCCTATATGGATGACATGCTCATACCCGGAAAAGATTTTGACGAAGAGTTTGAGAGATTAGAAAATACATTTAAACTATTGCGTGATGCTAAATTAACCTTAAATGTACAAAAATGCAATTTTTTTCAAGAAGAACTCGAATACTTAGGTTACGAAATAGGCGAGCACGGAATTAGACCCGGAAAATCAAAAATAGTTTCGGTTGAGCAGTTTCCGACACCACGCAGTGTCCACGAGGTCAGACAGTTTATTGGGTTGGCCAGCTATTTTAGAAAATTTATTAGGAATTTTGCTATAATGGCTAGGCCACTTACTGATTTGACTAAAAAGGATATTGAGTGGTGTTGGGGTACCGACCAAGAGCAGTCATTTCAACAGCTGAAAGAAGCATTAATTCAAAGACCTGTATTAGGAATATATGAACCCCAAAATGAGACTTACGTACACACAGACGCTAGTAAACACGGATTGGCTGGTATATTGTTACAAAAAAGAAAAACCGGTGAGATAAAGCCCATAGCATATTTCAGTCGAAAAACTACTTTAGACGAACAAAATTATCACTCATATGAGCTAGAAACGTTAGCAGTTGTAGCTTCACTACAACGATTTCGAGTTTATCTATTAGGAGTAATGTTTACCTTAACGACTGACTGTGCTGCTCTGAGATCCACATTTAGTAAACGCGATTTAATACCACGCATCGCGCGTTGGTGGATAGCCATTCAAGAGTTTGATTTTGAAATACAGTACAAGCCAGGTCATGCAATGTCTCACGTAGACGCTTTAAGTAGAAATCCATTGCCTGATGAATCTGATATTGGTCAGGACACTATACCATCCATTCTACGAATAACTCAAGAAGACTGGCTCCTTGCTTTACAATTAAAAGATTCTGAATCGCAGCGAATCCGAAAAATTTTAGAAGATACTGAACATTCCGAGGTTAAGAAAAATTATGCTATTAAAAATAATAAATTGTTTCGAAAAATAGGAGAGGAACTAAAGTGGGTGGTACCTAAAATAGCTCGTTTTCAGCTGTGTAAACTAAATCATGACGATATAGGTCATTTTAGCGTTGAAAAAACATTTGAGAAAATTAGCAAAGATTTTTGGTTTCCAAAAATGAAACGTTTTATTAAAAAGTATGTACGCTCTTGCTTAGAATGCGCATACAGCAAAGAGCCAGCGGGTCCGAAAGAAGGACTTTTACATCCAATACACAAAGTTGATAAACCCTTTGACACCATTCACATTGACCACTTGGGACCCTTTATCAAAAGTACTAAAGGCAAATCTTACCTCCTTGTCTTGGTAGATGGCTTCACCAAGTTTTGCATTTTAACACCGCTAAGAAATTTGAAATCTACTCCTACCATTAATGCTTTGGAAAATACATTTAACACATTTGGCTACCCCGATAGATTAATATCCGATCAAGGCTCATCGTTTACTTCGAACGAATTCAAAAATTTCTGTCAAGACTCTAAAATAAATCATGTCCTCAATGCTGTTGCATCCCCTCGGGCAAATGGTCAGGTGGAGAGATATAACAGAACAGTATTAGATGCTCTAACAGCATATACTGACAAGTTAGGTGAAAAACATTGGGATCAGGAATTAGGAAAATTACAATGGGGATTAAATAATACAATGAATAAAGGCATAGGAAAAACTCCATCCGAAGCACTCTTTGGTATACAAATGGTCAGTAAAGGGGATAATATTTTTAGGTCAATTTTAACGGAAACCCGTCAAACAGGATTACTGACAGACTTAAGGGCAGAGATAAGAGACCACATAGACAAAGATCAACGACGACAAAAAGATAGGTATGATAAGACAAAAATTAAAGCAAAAATCTACAAATTAGATGATTTGGTAAAAATTTTGAAACCCGTCCCAAATAATGATGGTAAGAGTAAGAAATTGCTCCCTAAATTTACTGGTCCTTTCAGAGTTACTAGGGTGCTAGAAAATGATCGATATGAAGTATCCAGCATACCGGGTACTAAAATAACACAGAAAAACTATTGTAATGTTTGGGCAGCTGATCGCATTAAACCTTGGATATCTACTCTTAATGACGTTGTATCTGATAATGAAAGTAGCAGTAGTGCTACGGACATTGAAGATTATTAAACGCTGATTTCTTTGTGGACACTTATATGAAGATAAGAAGTTCTAAATATTGTAAATAGAAAAAGGCCAATTAAAATATACATGTATAAATGTACAAATATTAAAAAAAAAAAAAAAATGGTAATAATAATAGGTAAATATGATAAGAAATTGTATACACTTTAAATCTATGTTTATACTAATCACTTTATTACTCGAGTTAATTTGTAACATAAAAGAAATTAATTTAATGTTATGATTTACTTAGATACATACATAATTATATAGAAACATAATGTGTAAATTACTTTTGAAATTATAAAAACGATTAATGATAAAATCTAGTTTATATATGAAAAGAAAAATGTATAAATAATACAGGAGGTAGTAATTATACATGCTGTTGACAGAACCAGCTGTATTTTATTGACCTAAATTGAAAATAAGGACTACTACGGCGTTCTTAATTTCAACTTTACTAATTATTGGTTTAAGAAATATGAAACGTGTTTATAGTAATTTCTGATAAAATATTTATTTGATCATAAAAATTATGAATGTGAATTATTTAAGAAAATTGATAGTAAAATATTTGCTGTTGATAGATCCAGTGGTATTTTTATGTTTAAGGTCGAGAGAGTCATGATAGTGATTGAAGTCGAAAGGAAAATATTTGTTGTTGATAGATCCAGCGGTATTTTTCCTTGAATTGATAAGTGGAGCTAAAATACTTGTTGTTGATAGATCCAATGGTATTTTTTCTCTAATTGATATGTGGAGTTAAAATATTTGCTGTTGATAGATCCAGCGGTATTTTTTCTCGAATTAATAAGTGGAATTAAATATTTACTGTTGAAAGATCCAGTGATATTGAATTCGAAACGGAAATAGACATTAAATTGATATGTGGAGCTGAAATATTTGCTGTTGATAGATCCAGCGGTATTTTTGCTCAAATTGATATGTGGAGTTAAATATTTGTTGTTGATAGATCCAGCGATATTTAATTCGAAACGAAAATAGACATAAAAATAAGTCGTATGTTTATATTTAAGTTTGAGGACAAACTTAGTGTCAGGAAAGGCCGAATGTTAGAATTTTGTTATTTAAGTATTTAAATATTGTTGATTGATTATTAGATTGAGTATTTGGTAATTGATTCGCTTATATTGGGATTTGCAACAATATAAAAGTTTCTTAACTGACTTTATAATATCTGCCTAGTTTAAAAATCTGTTAAACAGGCACGAACATGACCGACTATCATGTTAGTTCCTGTGAAATAGCCAAAGTACTATTTATTTATAAATCGTGGTATATTTTTAAATGGAATATATTCAAATTGGTAGAAATCTTTTAGAGTCGTTTTAAATAAGCTTTCATAATTTTGTTTAAGGATTTCTAAATTAATGTATACTTTTGAGTGACTAAACGACTCGTTTGGTACTAAAATTAAGACGATGGTGCAAATGCGATGAAAAACGGGCAGTCTGTTTAGAACTGGCAAGCTGAAAACATCCATAAGTTATTTTGTGAAATATAAATCTACAACAGTACTGAACTCCATTTTATTTTATTTTGTACCACCCTGATTATCTTATAATTGTAGGTTAGGCGCTGTTACCCAATGTTCAGTTAACGCTAAAATATCGCACTTTAGGTCAGTCTCTAACAGTACTTCAAGCTGTTGCGTTTTATCATTAAGTGAATTAATGTTTTGGTGACACACTGTAATTTGTCGCAAAGGTACACATTGTTCATTAGCACGACGCAACTGGTTCTGAAGTGCGGCGCGTGGCTGCTGCAAGCGCGGATGGGCGGGCTCCGGGGCGGCGGCGGCGGGAGGTCTGAGCGCGCGGGGGGCTGCGCCTGCGACCGCGGCCGCTCCAATATTGCTTGCGCTGCCCACGGGGCCCACGGGGTCGGTGGACGGGCGCATCGCCCGTCCGTCGCTGCGTCGAAACCACGGGCTAACCTCTACTTGTTTTGGCCAGTTATCTGCACTCATGAAGTACTCGTATCTACTGTTCGGTACAGTCACGGCGAATGAGGCATAGTGTGTATGTTTCAGCGCTAGTTTTTCAACGCTATAATCCAAACATGGGTTTTTCCTATGCATGTACGTTTTTAAATTTTCAGGCGTAGTATTCGGTTTCAAGAAACACACGTGTAATTTCTTTACTCGTTCTACTGCTTCTAGCTCTCCATCTAAGGTGCCGTTGCCGTGTACAACCTGTCTGGTATATGACCGACGATCTTTGCGTCTCCTCACTGTCTGCCATGTTGTATCGCGCGACGATAACACTGGATCAGCCGCGGTTACTTCCGGTTCCATTTGTGCTTCTTCAGGAGGTTGGTCCCGCAGCGGCGCGCGCGCGGTCACCGGTGATGGCACGCACGTCCCAGACCGCGTGGGCGCAAGCGCTAGCGCGTAGGCCCGCACCGGCGGGGGCCGAGCCGCGGGGGCCGGTCGTGACGGCGCGGGCGCGCGCGTGTGCGGAAGCGCCGGCGGCGCGGGTGCGGGTTCAGGCACGGGTGAGGGCGCGGGCGCAGGAAACGAAGGAGGCTGCGCTGATGGAGCCGGTGTTTTGATATTCGTTTTACAGGCCGTTACTGTCGGTGTCAGGGGCTTCAGTTCGTCGTGTCGGCTGCACTCACATTTTTTGAATGTATCGAATAATTTCCCCATGTCAGCCGCGTATTTCCCTATTCTCGTCTCATAGCTCGCGATCGCTGAGACAGATAGGCTCAGTTTTTTGTCATACTCGGCTATAGTTGATGCGGCTTGTTCTATTTTTGTTTTATAACAATCTATAAGGGAATTTGATGTGGAAAGTTGTACCCTTATGTTCTTTATTTCTGTCCGCAAGTCCTGAATTTCAAACTTTAGCTCATATGTGTCATCTGTGCTTGACTCATCTCCGTCATGCATACGAGTACGCGTAACTTTTTGCCGAACTGTTACATTTGCATCTCGCTGTTTTTTAGCAGCACCGACCGGGGTCAGGCTGTTATCCCCACCTTTTTTCGCGGTGCATCGGCATTCAGGGCAGACCCAAGATGCGATTTGTAATATGTTCACCTCTTTTTCTCCAGTACAAAGAAGGTGATACGTCTTGTTACAGCTTTTTATAGTACAAAGCAAATATTCTTCTTTCTCAACATCTAGTTTACCGCAGCACGCAGCACAATTCATATTTACGAGTCGTATAGCAAATAAGTTAAGGCAAAATTAATATAATGAATGTGCAAAAATAATAAAACAATTATTATACAGGCCTTAGTCCGGGCTCGAACTCGGTGTCGGTATAATCGAACAACCGACTCCTTAACCGTTCGGCTAACAGGCTTCTAAGTACTGCGTCGAAAATAGCGTTCGGTAGCTGTCAGGCCGGCAAGTATTGAGTACTTATCCGTTGGTAGGTGACTCATTCGCTAACCGCCGGCACTGTCGAATCACTGTTTACGCACACTCCAATTGTTTTTTTATTCACAAATGAGGGTGATTTGAAAAAAATGTTCAATGATATTTACTGATTTGATTGAATTTAATTTAATTATAAGTCTTTAACACTGTTCCCTCATTTAAACTATTATTTAAACAACACTTCACAGTTTTTTATACAGTCTAAGTCTTTACAGTTCGCAAAATTCTCACTCGTATTCACTTTTTGTTTTTGATGAATTTATCGTATTTCCACAGTAAATACGTTAAAATAACACTATCACTATGTTTTCCGACCAAATGTGTACTCGTTTAACATACTATATTGATGAAATACTACAATTTACTATTTTTAAACAATTTTTCAACACAGAGACGATCTGTTCGCGGTGACAGCGCGGGGGGGGGATTTCCAAATTCATCAACATAATCATAAAAAAATAATAAGCAACGTTCTGATTTGTTTTGTTTTTGCTCTATCGTAATTAAAATAATTATACAAAGAGGCTCCAAACGTAGTCTGATGCGTCTTAACAGGGCGTGCACTAACGTTTCTACCCAAAAAAACACTCTTTTGTACAGAACCTTTTATTCGCGCATAATGAATTGCTATTATTGTGTTGAGTTAATTGATTAATACTACTTTACAAAAATAATATTTAGTTTTTTATGGTACCTTACACTAATTCTGAAAAGGTGATATCAAGCATCTTTTAGACATAGTGTCCATTTACCCGGTCCTATGAATTGTATTATTACTAAATATGAACTTATACTATTGAATTTTTGTGAATTTTTTAGTGTTCTTAAATGATTTAAAATTCTTTACATACAAAAAAAGCCAGCGGGATCAGGTTTTTAATAAATGTACCAAATTTGTCTATCTGCAATTGATTAATCTATACAGACATCTCCAAATCATCCCCAGATAGCCCTCGAGTTTTTATAATTTCCCGTATTCGAAATTTGTTCAAGATACGAGACGATGTTATCCAAACGCAAAAAATGAGAAATACGATAAATTTATTTGAAAAGTACGTGACTGTTGAAAGGTTCTCGTGATTAGTTTGAGTGCATTGTTATTTTTTTTTTGTGTGTAATTAAGCATAACAATACTAGCATCTGCCGTGGCTTTACCCGCTTAGCGAACATTGCGTATTTGGACTAAATATGAGGGTTGTATTATTGAAGCTACGGGTCAGTATTACTGAAGTTTACCCTTTCATTATAACTCACATAGAAATCTTAACACCTAGAACCTAAAGTTTGACCTTTGCCAAGAAGATGTAATAAATTAACATTATTTAGAAAATAATAATACAAATAATAAATTGAAGAGTAAATTCTAAAGGCCATACGCTTTAACCATTATTCCATTCCCTAAGACACACCCAATTAATAAAGCCGTCAAATCCGAGGACTCAGAAAACGAGGGTTCCGTACCACTCACTACAAGTACTAGATAATCCGCGATAGTTAAGTGTATAGCGAATATTATGTGAACATTTCAACCGGCTATTTATTACGATTCACGAGATTATAGGTCAGTAAAGACCGGAACGACAGATGGACAGACACACATGACTACACGGTAGGCGGCTTAATAATAGGTTACAATTGGATTCTCTTTGGGTACGGAACCCTAAAAGAATGTCTAGTTTCATTCAACACGCTAAATTCAAAATTTCAAAAACAAACCGGTGAAAACTTATTACGAAACGTTTGCGAGATTTAACACCCAGCGCTGCTGGGTGTTTTAGGCAATTTTAGGGCATGACTTGGATTTGACCATGATTTTAGTTTATGACTTAAAACCTGATACTATCAAAAACTACTACTATCACCTGGGTATGTCCTTGAACTGCAACCAGACCCACCGGAAGACGTGCAGCCCTTTTGGTTAAGGGTGGTGACCATTCTGCGATCCCCAAGCCGCCTGCCAAGCGTGGGGATTATGGCAACACCCCTCTATTCAGGGGGAGGCCTTCGTCCAGCAGTGGACGTTTTAAGGCTGATGACGTGACGATCCAAAACTTGTAATATGAATATACTTGAAACTGGCAGCATACATATGGTGCGAAGTCAAAAAATAAAAAATAAAAAAAACGCAAATACTGATATACTTACTTAACATAAGAAAAGGTTTAAACTTTTATGGGATAACTTTTCTCCGTAGGTTTTAATTTGAACTTGATACCTCCACGCATTCCAGAGAAAAAGGGTATTGACAGACAGCCAGACAGACGGACAACCGAGTGATCCTATAAGGGTTCCTTTTTTCCTTTTGAGGTACGGAACCCTAAAAACCAGTTAAAAATTAAATAATAATTAAATAATATCGACACCTGTGTTTATAACTCCACAAACAAAATTAAACCGTAAACTTACTGCAAACTTCAAGCTGTTACCAAAAATTAGCTCAAAAAGCAAGTGGGGCGAACTTCCTAATCCTTTCACGGCGCAGCGATAGCGAGCTCTCAAGCTAAAATTATTAAACTCAACTTGCTCCTCGCTATACTGGCTTATAGATAATATGTTAAGCTTTTACCGGAGTATGACACCTTTGCTATAGCTTGCGACAGCTTGAATTAATCCTAAAATGCGGTTTGCTGTTAGCGCTCTCTAAATAAGGTACTCTGAGTATCTAACTAGATTAGGTGTAAGCAATAATAACAGGCTAATTTTATTAAAAGATTTTTGCTAGGAATTATATTCCGGTTCGTTTTAAGAGAATTTCTGAAGATTTCCAAGGACAACCTAGGAATATAATAGGCCTCTATGTTGACTTCTTTCCATACTTTCCGTTAACCAGTTGAAATCAATAGTTATTCACGTAATATAAGCCAAAAATTTATCGATATTTTTACACCGAAATCTTACTGTGATATTAACTTTTTTTATACATTGGCTTGAGTTAGCTCTCGATAAAAACTCAAGCCACTTTTAAAATAAAAAAAAGTTCATCAGTTTGATAGCTACTATCCCAAACACAGTCAAACATAATATACTTACGGTACATTCCCAATAGTTCCATAAAAAAGTTCCAGGTTAAACTTATAACACACATTTGTTTGCGTCGGGAGTTAAAAAGACAATTCACTGGGTTGTTAAGGAAATACTTAATATTTAGTTATAAATTAACTACGGGAATCAGTTCATAAAATCACGAAGATAGCTCCGATAACAGGTAATACATTTAATATTAAACTTCTTTTGCACATACATAAGTTAAACAAAAGTTTTATGATTAGCATACATTTAACACACATAGCATACATAGGTTGTTGGTAACTAAAAAAATATTACCTTACTACAAAGAGAAGTTTAAAGATCACCTCGACGCTGGAGAGAAATGGTTTAATCTCTAAAACAGAAGCTAAAAATAAACATCTACTCTCAGACTCTTTGCGGAAGCACAATTTAAAGATTTCAGTGATATTTCTACTTTAAAGTGTTATGAATTTTCTCTTAGATCTAAAAAACTAATAGTCAACTTATTTTGATAAATGAAAAAAGGTTTTCGTCTATATAATTTTTTTCTTCTGTAAAAACAAAACTTGTAGTATTGAACCAGTGTTAATTAGTTGATGACATTTTAAAATGACCAGCTTGATAGTAGCCCGGAAAGCACAAGCACTGATAAACTTAGTGCGAGGTATACAAATGCTAATGTAGATGATGTTGATATTGACAACACAGTTCCATATTTTTTTATAAAAGATCTATAGGACCAATATGAGAATATATAAAATATCCATTCAAGTAAAAAACGAATATTCCAAACCAGTTTATTAATGACGGACAACTTGAGTTCGAGGAAACAAACATTTAAAAAAACATTCAACCGAATTGGGAAATTCCTCCTTTTTTAAAGTTGGTTAAAAAAACGTAAACCAGAGTAATCAGAGAACGTACAGTGTACCTACATAAAAAAGGTTCGCATAGTGAATTATCGATTTTAAAGGCTAGAAATTTAGAGAAAACATAATAACATACTTCATATAATAATAATATAATAAGTTAAGATACGAGCAGATAAACATTTATTAAATAAAATGTAACAAATATTTGTAGCAGCATTTCCCCATTCAGTCGGCACATCAATACGGGAACCGCGAGGGCAGTGCATCGCCAGATATTTTATTTAACCCTTCCAGTGCTCTCTGATAAATGAACTGGTCCCGACCAGCGAGGAGGAAATTGATATTTCACTCGAATCACACCCCTGACCTGACCCCGCCGACTCTGCAGGACTACCTATTATTTAGTTGTGCTGTTTTTTAACTGAACCGGCGAACGTAGCGTACGTCGTCCTGAGATTCCATATATTGACAATAGACAATACTTTATTTGGGACAAAAACATAACACGCATAGATAAAAATAAATAAATTATAGTATTAATTAATTTAATACATTTTATAAGTAAAAAACTGACACACTTATCGCTAGTTTTTTTTGGCACAAATCGGCCCCAGCTCTGCATTTGTGACAATATAGTTCGAAAGGCAGTGAGCAGGAACTGGACGAAAAAAGTCGGGCTAAATTAGGTGCGTTAAGAGAGGCCTGTGTTCGCCCAGCAATAGACTATGATAGGCTGATTATGATGAAAGTTACCTAATAATAATAACTGGATGATATATTCATATTTTCTAGTAATTTTGATTTAAAACAAAAACTACTGAACCGATTTTGATAAAATTTATATTGAACCACCTCTGAAGTATTACCTACCAACCAAAAAAAAAACATCAAAATCAGTTCATAATTGGCCGAGTAATCGCGTAACATACATATAAAAAAAAAAAAA
The DNA here is from genome assembly GCA_905404285.2 of Erannis defoliaria. Lineage (NCBI taxonomy): Eukaryota > Metazoa > Arthropoda > Insecta > Lepidoptera > Geometridae > Erannis > Erannis defoliaria. The sequence continues at coordinate 629,040 of FR990072.1, forward strand.
AATATAGTCTTATTGAGAACCTCCTTTTTTGAAGTCTGTTGAAAATAGGAGCGCATTTGATCACCAACTCACCTGTTGAAAAGTGAATAGAAATTAGTTTTTGAAAAGCCCGTTTTCGTTATTCTTCGTTGGTGATCAATATCATTCAAAATCATCAGCCCATGGCGTCCATTGCAGGAGCATTATACAAGCTTATTCCAAGTATCCTCTCTAGGTTTATGAGCACATAAAAAAAATCGATTTTGTCAGATTTTGATGGCGCTAATTTATTTAACAGTATACATGATTTTTCAAATGCTCCGATGATATCCTTACTTTTAAGATCTTTGGGTTTTATTTAAGTTTTTTTTGGCACAAATCAGCCCCAGCTCTGTTTTACTGTTTTAATGACAATATAGTTTGTAAGGCAGTGAGCAGGAACTGGACGAAAAAAGTCGGGCTAAATTAGGTGCGTAATGAAGTAAGTAAGTTCGTATAGGCTGAGTGGCCAGCCCTAGTGTCAGAGTTAATGTGCGTTAAGAGAGGCGATAAGATCTTTCCCCCCCGTGGGTACCCGCCTTGTCGGGGCGGGGGGGCTTAGTAGCCGTGGGAAGTGTCCCCACGGTGAAGCTAAGAGGTACCCGAGGTGGGGCCGCGGAAGCGGTCACCGGGGGGGGGGGCTAGGCCACTGCACGGGCCTGAGGGATGGAGACAGGCCAGAGGGGCCAAAGCTCTCCATTCCCAAGGGCCACGGCAGGGGCTGGGCTCGTGGGTCCGGACCTGGTCCGGACATGAGGGCTCTCCACGTGTCCCTCTGACTAGCAGAGGGCACAGTGGAGAGTGAGGAGGGACAACCGGGTGGTGGCCTCATCAAGGGCTTTCCTTGAGGGGGCCACGACACACCCACCGGGTGTGTCGTGGTGGGGCTGCGGGATGGGGACAGGCCAGAGGGGCCAGAGCTCCCCATTCCCAGCGGCCGAAGTGGCAGGCGGCGGGGCCACTCACCTGACCCGCCGCATGGAGGCCAGGGCGTTGGACGTGGGGCCGTCCGGCGCCCATCTCGCTGGCATGGCCTCCGAGGTGGATGCACTATGTGTCTGGTGTTCCGACACATCGTCATCGGTGCGGGAGGAGCCTCGGCTCCCCGTGGTGGGCCCGAAAGGGCAGCGCTGTCGAGGTCGCGGTCGAATGCGAGAGCGTACCCGTGGCCTCGGCGCAAGGCGCAGTGATGGAACACCGTTGGGTTTTTAGTCGGTAGTGGTGCCACTCTGATGCCGAGCCCGACATAACCCTCCTGCCGCCCCGGCGGGAGGGTATGCGTAAATGCATTTCCCAACGTTAAAAAAAAAAAAACAAAAAAAAGGCGATAAGATCTTTCCCCCCCGTGGGTACCCGCCTTGTCGGGGCGGGGGGGCTTAGTAGCCGTGGGTTGGTCGCCATGGTGAAGATAAGAGGTACCCGAGGTGGGGCCGCTTCTCCGGGCCATCCGGGGGGATTGTACCCGGGGAAGTCTGGTTGAAGCGGCCAAAGTAGGTTGCGGTACTGTATGGGCGGTACCGCAACTGAGGCGGGCTGCGGTGTCGTATGGGAGATACCGCAGCTGAAGGCTGGAGGCCGCGGCGGGAGAGGACTGTCGGTGGTGAGGTTCGCCGCTTTCCCTGCCTTCCGCGGCCTCGACGGGGCTGCCACCGTGAGATGGTGGACGCGGTGGGGTCGCAGGGGAAGAGGAGTGCCGGTATCACGGTGCGCCGCTCTTCCTGTCCTCTGCGACCGAAATGGCGGGCGACGCGGCTCTCCGCGTGTCCCTCTGATTAGCAGAGGGCACAGTGGAGAGTGAGGAGGGACAACCGGGTGGTGGCCTCATCAAGGGCTTTCCTTGAGGGGGCACCCACCGGGTGTGTTGTGGTGGGGCTGCTATTTATTTATTGATCGTTATTGATCGTTACAAGTCATAGATCAAATATAGCGCTTCTAATGTGGCAGTTGTTAAGCAAGATGTCTATTGAACCCTTCCACTGCTTTCTAATAAATAAGCAGGCCGGTAGGAAATTGATATTTGAATAGATCGGCGGGGTCGGCGCCGCGCCGCGCCGGGCTGAAACCGACCGGTGCGGTGTACTCGATGCCGGGCCGATCGACTGATAGAGTCGAATGACTGACCTCCGCCACCGGACGTTTTCAGCTACCTGATTTATCTGCTTGCCATCCTTATTGTGAATCACTAATATTATAAATACGAAAGTTTGTCGTTATGTGTGTGTATGTTTGTTACCTCTTCACGAAAAACGGCTGAACAGATTTGGATGAAACTCGGAATAGACATTTTACATATTCGTATATATTATATCGTCATTTAAAGAGTAAAAGAAAATTACCTTTAGTTAGGGATCTTCAGAATTATCTCTGGTCCATAAGGAAAAACGAGCTATTTTCAGACTAAGCATTCCGTATTTCAATTACCGTTTTTTCTGCGATTTAGCGGAACCGTAACAATATCCCGGATTCGCTCGCCATTGTAATCCAGGAAGGAGCAGGAAGCAGGGATCGGACTCTATCCTAAACAACTATTAGCTTAGGGGCCACTCACAATAGCTGCTACCTCGGCGCTACCGTGTTTCGGCACAACTAATGATATTATGTAGACTTATTTACCGGCCTATATGTAGTCATCGTCTCTCGAGACGGGTTAAATAATTCTAGTTCATCATCATCACAGCCAGGTAATGTCCACTGCTGAACGAAAGCCTCCCCCTTAATAGGGAGGGGTTGCCATAATCCCCACGCTTGGCAGGCGGCTTGGGGATCGCAGAATGCTCCCACCGTTAACTGAGAGGACGCTGCTGTACATCCTCCGGTGGTTCTGGATGCAGTTTTAGGACTTACTTAGTTTAGTACTAGGCTTAACGACTTTAACTATAACATTTTTGTATTTATTTAAATACTAGAGGTCACCCGCAACTTTCGGAAGATTCCGCCCGCTCCCAAAACTCACAAAAACCCCAACTATATAGATAGGGTTCCGTTTCGCCTGATGTTAATCGAGGATACGGTCTACAATAGAGCACGGTTGCCTGGGATCCTCTTCGTGGTCACCTAGACGAAACCGAGTCACTCGAAGATGTGACTCGAAGATATCCAGGATTGTAAGACTATCTAACCAACAAATAATTCGTTTGAAGAATGGGAATTATCTTGGATTTGAGGACACTGTTGTGCTTAAAATTAGCAACAATTGCAAGGCAATTTTTTCATAAGAGCTGACTGGGTTTGATATTTGCCAGAAGGAACTGCTAAACAGCGGATACAATTCCCGAGTGGGTATTTCCCGAATCTAGGTCTTAGTATCTTCAAGTCGCGAGTGAATCTCCTTATTCTAGGCAAGCGTTATCCATCTTAGACCACATCTTCATTAGCACCAGGCAAGTGGAGATGCGGTCTGCAAGACTGTATTCAAAAATAATATAAAAAAAAGGTATTTCCAGTCCGTATTTTTTGTAGAGTTTAGTTATTATTTACGTCACACTCAACGGTCAAAATAACAAAAAAATTATATTTTGAGGTCAGACTGCGTATTATATTTTAAAAGTCAGAAAAGAATTGAAAATCTAAACGTCTGAAACGTTGTTATTGGTGGATAACAGAAATAAAATTATTGTACCTCGAATTAGCATATTTATTATCTTGAAATATTGCAAGAAGCTTCCTACTTTTCTACAAAGCAATTTTGAAATATCCATTCGGGTTCCTTACGATTTCAAAAATATGTTCTTTATCGGTAAACTCCGCTCAAACCGACCTTCATTTCTTCAAAACTTAAATATTAAGAAGGTAACAAACAGAACACACAAAATGAACCGCTCGACTCTGGAGAATTTTTTCATGAACTTCTTTTGGAAGTCCTAAGACTTTTAACGAGTGCCACTGAGTCGCTTCCCAAAGTCTAATAAAAAGGTTATAAAGAAGAATTAGCGAGGTTTTCGGGGGTACGCGCGGGACCTAATAAGGCGTGTGTTCACTACCGCACTGAAATCGCCCACTTTCAGGAAGTTCGGGTAAGAACGTTGTGATTCATAGTGTACATGACGAGATACAATATCTTATATCTACATTTTACATTTTTAAATAGAATTTTTTTGCCAATAATAAACCAAGTTCCTATTAAAACTAAAATGACGGATAGACTGACAGATACTAAAGCTTCCCTTTTACACGACTGCCCATAAAATTAGTGTAATGTTTTTAGGGTTCATGTATGTATTTGAGTTTCTTTATTCTACCATAACTTCTAAATTCATGAACAGATTTGGATGTATTACGAGTCGTTACATTATTCCCAGTGACTTAGGCTATAATATTTTTTAAAGAAAAATAAAGCTTTTTTGGCATTTATTCATTAAAAAAAATATATAACTTATAAACCGCGAACGGAATCCTAAAAATATGCCAAACCATTCGAGACATGAGGAATTTACGCTTCATTTAGCTATATAGATAAACAATTGCGACTGACTCTACATTGTGCTCACAACTTTTGCCGCCAAGTGAATACACAGCTTTAGAAGTGGGTCAGTAGCGCTGTCTAATTGTGCTTTAAGCCCTACTTATTATTCCATAAATGCGCGGATCCATCTGTTCAGAACATCGGAACGTCTTTCACGGTGAAAATCAACTGGAAATGATAGACCGCGCACTCGTGAATAGATTGCGACCAAATATTCGGGCGAAATGGAAATGCTCTCATGACCTATTCAGTCAATCCGAATTATGTATTGTATGGCAGTTTTAGATGATCAGATAATCACTATCAGATAGATAAGGGGGTTTCTTAAGAATACATGGACATTGGACCCGTACTGTTCACGAAACGTGAGACTGGCACATTTGAACATTACGTGTCCAGTACTTAAATAACCTCACGTAAATTACTACTACTAATTATTACTACTTATAGATAGATAGAAACTCTTTATTGTGCACACCAAAAAAATACAATAGAGAAAGATACACCTTATGAGCTAGTGCCACAATTGGCGGCCTTATCGTTAAAAACGATCTCTTCCAGGCAACCATAAGGAAGAATATACACATGAGAAAAGACGGGAGATGCTACAAACACTTTTAAATTACAATACTTACAATTGAGTGTGTATCAATCTCTTGCTGGAAAAATATTATCTATAATTTTACTTACTACTACTGAAATAATATCATAGGTTTAAAACATTACTACTAACACTGTACTTATGGATAATTTGTCCGAAATAAAGAATTTTTATATTTATTTTATTTATATTTAAATAAGGACTCGAATTCTAGAACATGTGATGTTGTTTCCATCCCTGTCGCTCTTATATCAATTTAAATGGGCAGGAACAGGTGATATTAATAAATAGTAATTGTATCACATTTGGTAGAATAGCCTCATAGGTGAATTTATTTCTGACGTTAGAGCATCGAGTGGTCTGTCGTAAGGTGTCCAATGGTATTTTGAATTTGGTAAGCTCATAGACTTATTACGTCGCGTAGAGCACTCTGATACTAGTAAGATAGAGTAGGTAATTATTTAACTTGACGATCTCGTAGTGGTTGGAAACGGGAAACCGAAGATTGGCCTGAGTGGCGTGCCTTGGAAGAGGCTTACGTTGAGTATGAACTAGTATAGACTGATTATGAAGATGATACACTTATTATATTGAACAGGGCTGATGTAATGTTATATCGTACATGAAAGAGCGAGGTAAACAATGGACAATACAATATGGACAATATGGAAAGAATTGTCGATGTTGTTTATCGTACTGTTTGTCCACATCAAGTCATAGATTTATCAAACAGCTCCTGGCTAGGGGTGTCGAATTTTTGTCGTAATATACCTACTTACTACCATGATAGAAAACTTCTGTTCTCTGCAGAGAGAGGTAAATCCTCCAAGGTTCTCCGTTTGAAAAATTTGTATGACAGAAGTTTGACGAAGTAATAAATATCTTGAATGTAATAACCTCCATTTTGCAGCATTTATATGTCACAAATATTGACAAGTTATAATAATAATAATAATAGGTCATTTATGTCAGATAATTAGAATCCATAGTGAGAAATAGGCACACTTTTTCAAAATAATAAAAACAATAAATACAGTTGAAAATTTAAGATAAAAATGTCAAAGCAGAAATAAAAATTAAATAAAAAGATGAATTATATTGAAATTTAAATAAAAATATATATGAGGGGCCGCTGGCGTGCAGCTGCATCCACATCGGCGAGTCCCACCGCTCGGACTCCACGCTCAGCATACCGTTCGGGCTGCCACGCACACGGCTTAACAGCAAGGCGCACCTTTTCCTCATGTGATAATTAGGTATATTTTTTATTTATTTGGATTTTGTATCATTTGTTTAGATATATTGTTGTTTTTCCGTGGCATTATACAGGGTTAATTGTAATTAGCTAGCATCCTTTTAAGGGCATATTCTTAATGATTAAACGAACTTACCTGTACGTGAAGTTCTATCATAATTATACAGCGCCGATTCCGAAGAGATTAGTACTGTAGAAGTAATATTATACACATGTAGTTACGCTTAGGTGTCACCACTCCTGCACTTTAGTTTAGAGATATTAGTCAATTGAGTACTTTTTAATTTTATTTTTTGTATGTTGGTAGTACTTGCCGGCCAGTTAAGCCCCGACTTTGCTTTCCCTTGTCATTAAGTTTAGAGATAGTCTCACACATTGATGTATTGCCGTTATAATAACCTAGGGATAAGGTGAATATACAACACCGGGAGGGTGGGGTGTACTAATCTCTTCGGAATCGGCGCTGTATAATTATGATAGAACTTCACGTACAGGTAAGTTCGTTTAATCATTAATTATACAAGCGCCGATTCCTCAAGATTAGTACTGTAGAAGTAATATTATACACATGTAGACTTTGAGAGTATGAGCGGGAATACCATCAATGAATAAATTGAAGAGAAAGAAAAAAAAAATATATATATACGATGCACGTTTTATTTATTATTTATTATTAATATAATTTTAAGTATAACTTAAGGTAGTATTCTAACCTAATCGATTTAATACACGCTAATCTGTAGACTGATGATTCATGATTATAGATTCTGCTAAAGCAGTACTATCATTGTGATCAATAATGGTTCTCTGATAGAATCTTGCAAAGGTAGTAGATTCTCTGCTCCAGCCTGCTGTCTTACGTATTGTGTCTAAGTTAACACCTAGTGAGTGGGCGCGTGACGAAGCTGCGTGTCGCGTGCTATGTGCACTGTATGTTTCTGTGTCAACTCCACACTCATTAAGAGTGCGCTTGATCCAGCGACTAATTGTTTGAATCCCAACCGGATTATGAGGTTTTCTAACTCCAATAAATAAATCATCAGACTTTCTCAAGGACTGAGTATGTTTTATATAGCATAGAAGTGTACTGGCTGGGCATATAGCTGGTTTTTCTACAAAAAACGGTAAATGTAAAATAGGTTGAGTACAGCCTGGCCGGGATGTTTTAATTATATCTGGGATTTTAATGATGATACGTTGTGATAAATTTTGAACATTGCTTACTTTAATCTTTGACAAAGTCTGAACTCTATGTGCTGTCGACAAAGCTAACAAGGTAACAGTTTTGTATGTAAGCTTTTCGAAAGATAAATCTTCATTAGGATGCCATTTATATAATTCATCTAATACGAGATTAGTATCCCAAGTTGCATTATACTTGGGTCGAGGTGGCCTTAGGCGATAAACACCTTTTAGAAACCTTTTCAATCTGTCATCGTTTGTCAGTTTTGGACCTAATAACAATGCAAGAGCCGACCTGCACGAATTCAAGGTTCCATATTGACAGCCATCATTAAACAATTGTGTTAGAAAATGAATCACAGTAGGAACAGATGCGTCATACACATCGACTGAATTGTTCTGGCAATATTGCCACCATTTTTTTAAACAAACATCATACTGTTTTATCGAATTAAGTGATAACGATGCTAACATAATGTCTAGAGATGATTTTGGTATGCTTCTCCTTGAAAGCGCGTTCCTGATAGCAAGCCTGCCACCAGGGTAATCGACTCGTGTATCCGACGGGAGCTGGAATGAAATAATAATGCTTTGCTTTCAGGGGGAAATGTGACTATTTCCGAAATAAGAAGAGACCTAAATATGGGGTACCATGGTTGCGTGGGCCAAAAAGGTACAACCATGATACCTGTTGCCCTGTCTGAAATAAATTTCCTAAGAGTTTTTAATATTACTGAACAAGGTGGAAATGCATAGCAACATTTATAATTAAACCATGACACAGTAAAGGAATCTATTGCGAGTGCATCAGGGTCTCTGTGCCAGGATATGTACGTTAAACATTTTTTATTGATTCGGCTCGCAAACAAGTCAATTTCTGGATACCCAAAATTACGCGTAAGAACATCAAAGGCCCAATCTGATAACTCCCACTCTATGTCAAGGTGGATTCGTCGAGATTCAAAATCTGCAATTTTATTTTCTTTGGATTTAATATACGAGGCAAAAACGAAAAGCTTTTTATTTTCGCACCAATTCCAGATATCGCGAGCTATTTGTGTGAGGTGAGGGTATTGTATGCCACCCATCCTATTTATGTATGCTATCGCGGTAGAATTATCGATGCGTAGTAGTACCTGACAGTTAAAAAGATTTTTAGCAAAAATTTTTAGTGCAATAAATGCAGCAAGCAATTCAAGAGTATTAATATGTTTTTCTTGTTCATCAGCTGACCACTGTCCACTGGCGCTCTGTCCATTGTAGGTCGCCCCCCACCCCGTTGTTGAGGCGTCAGAGAATATTTCAGCACTGTAATCATCAACTTTAATTTTATGGACCGAATGTTCTATTTTATTTAGCCACCAGGTAAAATCTGTTTGAAGAGAATTAGGTAAGTTCATGAATCGATTGTAATCGTTGTGGTCTTTCAGGTTAAGGTATTTACACCGTTCCATCTCTTTGGTGTGTAACCACCCATATTCAATAGCTGGACAGCAAGATACTAATGAACCTAACAATTGCGCAAATGCCCTTATTTTACAGCGTCTTAATTTTGAAAAGATTTCTAACTGCGCCTTAATTCGTAGTCGTTTATCGAATGGTAAACAAATTTGAAAGTTGTGAGAATCTATGATCATACCCAGGAATTTACAGCTAGTTGATGGTAACAGAACACTCTTTTCGTCATTTATAATAAACCCTAGTGAGGTTAGTAATGTTCTAGTTATAGTTACGTTTTCTAGACATTCTTGATAGGAACGTCCAAATAAAAGCCAATCATCTAAGTATAGGGTCGATAAGAAACCTGCGGAGCGTAATAGTTTAGCTATGGGCTTAGTTATCTTAGTAAATAAGTAGGGTGCGGTATTGAGACCGAATGGCAAGACGTTGAATTCGTACAATTTATCTTCAAACATAAATCTTAGGTATTTTCGTGATTCTTTGTGTATTTTTACTAAAAAATATGCGTCTTTGAGGTCAATAGTAGCCATTTGACAGTTTTGAGTGACAAGTTTTATAGCAGTTCTTAAATCTTCTAGCTTGAAATGATCAGTTTTAATAAATTTATTGAGATTTTTTAAATTCAAAATAAAGCGCATTTTGCCATTTAGTTTCGGTACCAAGAAAACGCCTGACAAAAATTGGCCATCACACTGTTTACATTCTGATATGGCATCAATATTAAGCAAGCTATTTATGGATTCTAAATATTTTTTCCTTTCATTAAGCGTATAAAATTGCTTTGGAGGGAGTGTTTGTTGAACGACAGGGGCCATAAATTGTATTTTGTAGCCCTTTATCCATGAAAGTACCGTCAGATCATTCGTAACAAGGGACCATTGACGAGTGAATTGAGATAACCGGCCCGCATACTTAACTGTGTCTAATATTGACGGCGAGGATACGCCGTGTGATGAACTTGCGATGACATCCTCGATGCGTGAGCGTGCGGCGGCTGGCGATGTGTCGGTAGTGGTGGGTGATACTGTGCGCGCATTGCTGCAGGCCCGCGGCTCCGCGGCGCCATTGGTGCCTGCCCCACGGGTGGCCTGCGTGCCTGGGGGGGGAGCTCTGCGGTTTAAAGGTGGTTTTGGTGCCACTCCTTTATGCTTCATATTTTCAGTCTTGTTGTTAGTATTGGCTTTTAATTCGACGCCAGATTTATTTAACGCCTTCGCTGATTTTAGAGTTTCAGCCAAATTTTCACCGAAAAGATATGTATCTATTTTCGTATTTTTAAGGTGATCAGTCATGTCTTTTTTTAATGTAAACAAAATGAAGTTTCGCCTTGTTATAGAGTCTGCGTGTTGTAAATCACATAAGATTCGGATTACATCCATCAACTTTTGCAGAAGAATATTGTTCTTTGGTGTTGCACTTAGTTGGGAGTTGATGATCTCACTCAGACATGCAATTGCACTGGTCATCTGCTTTTGTTTCATTTCTATACCTCTATCTCGTTTGATATAGTTATCAGTGATAGCGGCTTTTATCTCTGCGTTAATTTTTGGAGCGCAGATTTGGGCACAATTCATAGGTACGAGGTGTTTCGAAATGAGTTCCTTCCGGTTCTCTTTGTTGAGGCCTTCCTTAGCAATATGCAATAATCGGCTAGCAAGTTCATTGTGAACTTCTGGGCCATACTTTTCTGTGCTGGATAAATCTTCACCTAAGATTTCTAAGATGTCAGTATCTAGTTCAGAGATTTGATTCTCGTTAGAAGCCGGTTCTTCAATAGGCAGGTTTGTAGAAGCGCTAGTTCCCGGTTGGGGATCACATATTGCCGAGCTGTTATGATCTGGCCATTCTAGTAACCAGTCGTCTGGCCTTAAGGCGGGAGTATCTGTAAATTATCAAATATGTGGCAGTTTAGTAAACTGTAGTCAACTAAACAGTACACCAACTAATAGTTGAGGAATTGGTAGGTATTAATTTAAGATTATGGAAGATAAAACTACTTTTAAGTTGCAGTCTCCAACGAAAGGCGATGTCGATCGTGTCTTTGGTGCGTTGAATCAGCCCCAGTGGCAGATCAGGTTTCACACTATCATCAGTACGTAAATACGTACATAATTATTATGGGATACGTGAAAACATGTAAGTATTTATTTTATTTTAATAAGTATACGTATTGGAAAGTCTTTTTACGTTTTTGGCGGTTACATAACCGTATGCTTAGCATAAACAAACAGTTAGGCTACAATCCCCAATGGAAGGAACGCTAACCGTATTTCCGTGCGTCGAAACAGCCCCAGTGACTGTTCAGGTTGCACAATATCATCAGTACGTAAATACGTACATAATTATTATAAAATACGTGAGAAAAAAAATATCGGGTAGGTTTTTTTTTTTATTTTTTTTTTTTTTTTTTTTTTATTTTTTTAATAAATATATTGGACAATCTTATCACGTTTTTGGCGGTTACATAACCGTATGCTTAGCATAAAACAAACAGTTAGGCTACAATCCCCAATGGAAGGAACGCTAACCATGTTTCCGTGCGTCGAATCAGCCTCAGTGACTGTTCAGGTTGCACAATATCATCAATACGTGAATACGTATACATAAGTATGTTAAGGACACCATCATCTAAGTAGACACTAATTAGTAAAAAACTGTTTTAGGGGGTACATACCTGCTCCTATGTCATCTTGCAGGACGATTTCCTCCTCCGATTCAGAATCACTTAATTTTCGTTCACGAATTTTTTGTTCTAATTTCTTAATTTTATTTTTATAATGATCGATGTCTTCTTCTCGTGATCTAGAACTCTTACGTTTAGGCATTTTTACAGTAAAATAGTGCGAGAACGCGAGACACGTGTTGAGTGGTTGAGCACTTTATGCGAAATGACAAGGGAAAGCAAAGTCGGGGCTTAACTGGCCGGCAAGTACTACCAACATACAAAAAATAAAATTAAAAAGTACTCAATTGACTAATATCTCTAAACTAAAGTGCAGGAGTGGTGACACCTAAGCGTAACTACATGTGTATAATATTACTTCTACAGTACTAATCTTGAGGAATCGGCGCTTGTATAATGTACATCAAAACAAACAACTTATACTATGGGGACAACATTGAAATAGCAAAACAGCTGGTCCATACATTTTGCCCAAGGTCGATGAACTTTTTGTATAGAACAGCTGATATTTTTTTCGCGATATCAATGTTGGCCCATAGTAAAAGTTGTTTGTTTTGATGTACAGAATATGCCCTTAAAAAGATGCTAACTGATTAGAACTAACCTTGTATTGGACATTATTTTGATCACATTTCATGTGATATGAGCTTGTGTTTTAAGAGATAGGCGGGCTTCATGTTATGACAACTTGCTCAGAAACTATCTACAAACTAGTATTGTATTATATTATCTCTGTCTGCAACACACTGGTAAGTGTTTCGGCTTCGTCATTATCGTTGTCGATTAAATTGTTAAACAGATTTAACCTGAAATAAGTACCTGTATATAAGTATTCTATCAGCTATCTAGTTTCCATATTACAAGCTGTGCTTAGTATGGGGCTAGATGGCGCTGTGTGAAAAAAATGTCCTGAGTTTTTTTTTTTTTTTTTTTAATAAAGGCAGGGACAACCCTAGCTTTGTACCTAACTGTTAGTACCATGTATCTAGTATGACGTCAAGTTAATAAATGAGTTGTTTACTCCTTACACGCGGCCTACGAAAGTTTACCTATAAAGTAGGAACGGCGATAATGATTCTGCTTCGGGGACTGTTTGTATCTCCCAACATGTTATGCGAAATGGTTTCTGTTGATTAATGTAATATGATTTACCGTGATATACCTAAGTTAAATTCGCTTAGCAGGTTTTTGGAGCAGTTCAACACCAAGTAAGTCCGAATATATTCTAGATGATAAATTTGTGGAACATGGAATGAAATTTATTTAGGACGCCCTTAGAGTCTATGGAGTGACGATATGCATAATGCAGCGAGCAGTAACTGAATGCGAAAACCAAAGATCAGGTTATGTGGCTGCATCAAGAGGTCTATAAAATTGTACTAAAAATATCTCAAGAAATTAGATTTAGGCATGTACATACAAATTTTGTCAGATGGAATATAAACCAAAGAATAAAAACGCACAGTACGTAAACTTGAAACATATCCAAAAGTTCAAAAACACAGCAAAGAATCAAATTCGAAGTAAAACGAGAAAAAAATTAAAAAGGCCCCTATTCTATCCAGCGTAGAGTTGCGTTCGAAACAAAAATAAAAAAATCTAAACGATTTCGCGAAAATGGCCCGATTTAACTTTTTCAATTAAGCGAATACGGGCCGCGGGTGTATTCTGACCTAGATATTCGGTGGCAGTAGAAACTGTTATTTTATCTACGGCAGCGGTGCGCGTCGCGTCGGTGCGTCGCCGAAATGAAAACGTTTTATGTCCGCTGCACTCTGAGTAACTATTATTTAATCTGCCACTGCAGAAGCGATGGCTGACGCATGACTGGTACACTAGCATTTACCCTTCAGATTTATGATTAAAAAAAGGTCTGTATGCAATGTTTTTCAATAATAGTAGGTATTTCTAAGCATTAGTATCAAGAAGTAACTTAAAAAAATACTACTTCTATTATGGGACCACCTTGAGAGTAGGTATACCCTTTTTAACAAAAAAATATTTTCTAAATCGGTAATCGACGGAGATATAGGTGAAAATATATTTAAAAAAAACATACGTACAGTCGAACATTGAACCTCCTCTTTTTTTGAAGTCGGCTAAAAGAAATTTTCGTTAACGATTAATGTTATCTGTAGTCTATTAAGTATCGTATAGTTATGAAAACAAACGAACCAAACTTCGCTTCCTCCCAGAGTATAGCCAATTTCTCGTGCGCCCGTAACCGTCCCAGACAACCATCAAATTGTACGGAACCTTCGATCGGATCGACCGTAACGAACCCTGACGCAATATATCCTCACTAGCTGCGCCTTGCGAATTTTCCTGAGATTTTAGTATATTATTCATGTTCTCGTAAAATAGTCGATGGCATTTTCCGGAATCCGTATTGCGTTCGGCAGTTTCATGCGGAGTTAGTAGTACGCATTTCCTTACTTTTTTCCAATACGATACGTTATGGTGTACATACGAAGACATTCTTCGTATAATCATCATCATCAGCCCGGAGACGTCCACTGCTTAACGATGGCCTCCCTCTTAGACCGCCACAGTTTACGACAACCTGCCACTTGCATCCACCGGTTGCCCGCGATTGTACAATGTCGTCGGTCCACCTAGTGGGAGGCTTTCCTACGCTGCGTCTTCCGGTTCGCGATCGTAACTCAAGAACCTTTTTTCCCCGTCGGTTATCAGTTCTTTGAGCGATGTGGCCTGCCCATTGCCACTTCAACTTGCCTACCCTGCGAGCTATGTCGGTGACTTTGGTTCTGTGGCGAATATCCTCGTTCCGGATTTTATCGCGCAAAGTAACTCCGAGAATAGCTCTCTCCATTGCCCGTTGAGTGACTCTGAGTTTCTCAAAAGGCCAGCAGTTAAAGACCACGTTTCAGTTCTATATGTCATAACTGGCAACCAACACACTGATTGAAGACCCTTGTCGTATAAATGAACTTTAAATTTAAACCTGAAGCTACATTATAATTTTTAAAGAAATACTCTAACGATAGCGTATTTCAAAAGCAAAAAAATCTTGCTAAAATTGCTAAACCCGCAAATCTGAGATGGGTTTCGAATCGCAATTTCTAGAAACGTAGAAAATGTAGAAAACCAGTGTCCATTATCTTTGTTCGATCAGAAGTCGAAGTCGTTCTAAACTTACTAAAGAAAAGAAATGCGATAAGAAATGTAGGGTTCTTTTTGAAATAACTTTATTTTTGAGGAACATTTTCCATAGCTAAAATGTACCTTATCTCTATCGGTTTACGGTCGAACATTTATATTAGTTGATCTGTAAACATCAGTATCAAACTTTAAATCAATCTCGAAGCTACTTTTTGAGCATTATGTTGAACAAAAGTTTGTTAGGAACTTTGTGTTTGGCTAGAATGAGCCCTATAAACGTTGTAGTCTTTTTTCAGTAGGTAAAGTTCCGCTATATAAACATTTTGAGTAAGATTTTGCTTCTTAATATAAATGATTTGAACTTAGATGGATATTTTTTTATATTTTAATAAAGAATATTACATTGAATCACTATCTGCATTGGTTACTAAAATTTCCAGCTAGCATTTTCGGGAATTCTTCTATTTGAAAACGATCTTCTTAGTTAATTTACTTTTGATTTCTAGCAACCATGTAGGTACTGATTTTTAATAAAACACAAATAATATAATTATTTTGATTGCTTTGATACGAAAAGGCGAGCAAAAGCCAATCACCGAACTCAGACGCGAAGCCACGGAGCGTGGAGCGCCGCGGTCGCAATTTCAAACTAAACTCAAGAAACTAACTTATTAAAGCGAACATGAAAGCTACTGAAAACTGAATTACGGCCACGTCGGTAACCTTGTCCTAATTAAAGTTCCAATCAACTCCTTCTAGTAAAGTTGACATGGCGACTGACCAGCAAGGTGGCTCTGGCTGCACGTCGCCCGCTCGGCTCTCAAGTAACGCCGAAGTCGGTCGTACCGAGCCGACGTTGGCCGAAGTCTGCCCGAGCACTCGCGATCAATACCCCCACCCTGGAACCCGCGCCTCGCGTCAATTCCGGGGCCAAAAGTCACGCTTTCGGGATAGCCGTCGATTTCGGACTGTCAGGCCCCGATTGAGTACGTGTGTCCGCTCCCAGCACGCTCGGGTAACGAGCGCAACCTAATGTCGAATTTTGAATTTAGAAGACGGTCCGAACCGAACGCGCCCCGATCGAGATTTGAATTTGAAATTAGACTTCGATTATGCTGTTAATGTGATTCAAATCTTGAAATCTGCTTTAGCTTTGTAGAAGAGCGTAGATAAACTTCTTATATTGTAGAGTAAATATTGAGAAAACTGGATATTATTTGTAAACAACGCAAACTATACATTATGGGCTCGGTACACATTAAGTATTGTGTTGATATGTTTACAATATATCGGAGTAAACACGCCTCAAGGAGGATGTCGGTACACAGGAATTGTGAGATAAAATTGTTGGTCCTCTGATAAGTAGGTCACGAAAGCTATGTCAAGTTAAGGACGGACAGACACTTAGATTCACCACTTCGCTGAAATAAACAGAGAAAATAGTTCCGCTTTTCATAAAATAAATAGCTTTTATAAATTGTCTTTTAAGAGTGTGACTGGCAGGATTCGAATTTCAAATTCAACAAATCCATCTCTCTCGAGACGGTTGACTTTACGAGAGTTTCTAAAGTGGTGATGTGTGAGACGGCACTCAATCCCGAGTAACCGTGGAGCTCGTACTTATATTGCTAGAAAATCTCTTAGAATAATGACGCTTCACGCTAGCTCTACAAACTTATTCTTTAGGACGAAATGGGCTCCACATCAGAATGTCGTGGCATGTTAAATGAGACATCAATCGTAACGTCTTAAGTTTAAAGCCCAATTCAGTTTGAACTACAGAGCGGTGGTTACGGTTAAGACAATGACCCCGAAAATTGTTTTTTTTGGTGTTCATTTATATTGGAAAACAAAATATTGCTTAAATAAGGCATAACGTTAATAATAAAATATCAGCATATCACAGAGCATTCTTATCAGCGTTTTTTTTTCTTAGTTATTGGCATCGCACTTTGTGTATTCTGCCAGTGTCAAGTATATAAATATTCATGTTTAAAAAGTATCATCATGTCAAATATGTCATTAAATCACAGTTAGTCACACGAATTTAGTCATAGTCGGGTCCAAGTCATGCCCTAGTAAAGTTGTGGGGTAGCGAATTCTTCAGTGGCAGTGGCTAATGTCTGTCACCTGAAGGTTTAATAGCTGCTGCTGTAGGACAAATAAGAGGTACCTACAATATCACGTGTGTCATGGCTCAGGGTAGTGTTTGCAGTTTCGAAGACTAACAGAATTTGTTAAATAACTTTAGTTAGAAGTTACTGTTGGTCCATACATCCTAGTCATGTAGAAGCATTCTGGAAGTCATCTTAAAGCGATCTCACTCCGAATCGATATCAACATATTTACAACGCAACTTTTAGTAAGTGGGTCACGGTCGAGTTTCGAGCGAACGCGGAGAAAAAACACAATCCGCCCTCAGGAGGAACATTCGAAATTAAAATGTCGCCGTAGGCAAAACTAGGGTTTTTCACAGAATAAGGATGTCATTATCTCGACACGCGCAAGACGGGAAGAAAATCAGGCTGTATTCAAACGAAAAAAAATGCGATACATTTTTTGGGGAAATGTATTTTTTCATAGCGGAAGCTAAATGTAATGGAGCGTTGATTGGAGCGAGGCTAATAATGCTGCTTTATTTATTTAGGTATTTTGATGTAAACCAGTTTTTGTTGACATGCAATAAATAAAAATAGTATAAATAATTTTGTAATTTTTGGGTACATAAACAGTACGAGTTACCACTAAGATGCACAATGGTTAGTAATACTTCACTACTAATAATTCACTATTTCGTTATATAAAACGAGAAATAGTTAAGTTAATAGTTTAGTAAAAAGTGTTGGGTGGTAAACGTTCGATGTTATCGAGGATTATTAATAGTAAATAATAAATGCAACAAAATAGGTGTTTTTTTTAAAAAAAAGGCCATATTATAAGGAACCATATCTTACCGGAGAACTCTTCTACACCATGCCTGATTACCTTGGTTTCATGACTTTTTAGCAATTATTATTTTATCTTATTCCATATTAGTTTATCTTGACGTAATTTGACATTGATGACATTATTATATTTACAAATGACATAATTAGATTTTTGGATTTATATAATTTAATACCTAATGTATGGCTATAGCCGTTTTAGTTGATAAACAAATAAATAAAATAATAATATTATAATGTAATGAAAATAATTAATTTGACGCTAAAGTGAACGAAATGGTACGCTGGATATCTGGGGCCTTATTTTTGAATCGTGCAGAAAGTTGTACATGCGAAAGGAGCGGACTTTCAAACGATATTGACCCTTATTCCAAACAGTATCGTTCGAAGGTCAGCTCTTTTCGCATGCGCATCGCTTGCGTACGATTCAAAAATAAGGCCCCTGGAAGAAGATTCAAATGTTTCGCTGACACCGCCAACACTATGCTAAAATTTCACGTAAGTACTAAACTCACAAAAATATAAGAAATATAAAGTAATCGTGCAACAACAGTTGTTAGGTGATAAAATAAAATAAGAGAAGATGCCGACGACAAATTGTGAAATAATTAAAAATAACCCCGTAATATAATGAAACCTCGACTAAAACCAAAAACAGTTGAAGTTTCGCTAACACCGAGTTATACTAACTTAATCCTCTATTACGCAGACTTAAGCACGTTATTAAACAAAGTTTTAGTATCAAATTTGTAGTTTGCGTAATATTGTGTGAGAAAACCGGGCGGTTACGATCGCGCTCATAGGCTGAAATGAAACTGTTTACGTCTGAACACAGCTTAACGTTTGCATTACTTACGGGACGTAGCTTGTTTTTAATTACAATAAAGTTGGGGCTATGATTTTTGGGAAAGGTTTAAAAAAATATTCAGTGAACTAATTTCTTTTTTCACCGTAAAATGGCTGATCTAATTTTTATCTAACTAATTAAGTAATATTTGAATGGGCAATGGAATGCCCGGTTATTGCTTGGATTTATGTTGGAATCGTCTAAAGTAGCTGTAAGTTAACGAGTTGGTCGCCATGGTGAGTCTAAATACTTACGCATGGTTCTTGCTAGAAGCATTAGGGCCGGGGAGGGCTTAGTGACTGCACTACTAGGGTATTTTTTTCTTTCAAGGATAAGGTACATTTTCGAAAGATAGAAAAAAAAAATTAAGTAGGTATAATAAAATTCATACATTTCTAAAATTGGTAAAATGGTTGGTAATGATATGTTTAGAGAAACAAAAATCTATGACAAAGTTAGAACGTTTCTTTAAACAGTTATGTAAGTAAATTGTTAAAGGCGTTTTAAGTAGTATCGAGGTCATAGTTTTGGTCAAACTATGACCATAATATAATTTAATTAATTAACTCATTGATCGACTTAGTAATCTTTTTCTAACGATTACAGTAAGCAGATGTCGTTTATAACATGCTATAAGCATATTGATGAACATTTTGAAAAAATGCCCGAACGAACATACAAAAAAATGCATTTTTTCATCAACTTGCGATACTAAAACTAAAATAAAAAATATAGTTATCTAAATTTCTCTTACAGTAATGTAAGGTCATTCTAACCAATAGCCAAAGAGCAGCCGAAGGTCAAAGAAAAAGTACAATTGAATACCATTATTTGCTAAAAAAATATTAAATATTCAAAAGCTCTCACAAATACATCAGAAAAATGTTAAATTATAAAGCAAACTTCGAAAAAGACATACAGTCCGGTCAGACATTAAAAGGGTTAACTCCAATGAATAGGGACGACCGCAATGAAATATTAATGGGAATAATCGAAAAAATACAGAGGTCTAATCTTAAATCCATATCAATTTGAGAGACAACCGTTTCCTAAGTGATTGCAATTAAGAGTCATTGACTTTCTTGGAGGATCTAGCTCTCTGGCTGGGTATATAATCAAAGTTGACTTTCTATCGGCGAGTAGAAGAGAGCTTTTCACGTACACATATTTCGAATCGACTTATATCCTCGGTATAATACTTAAAAATATCACCCTACTTTAATTTCGACTACCTGCGGATGACATCTTCTTATTTCTAGTTATTTTGATTTATTCTAGTATTTTTATATTTAAAAACCAAACTACTCAACCAACTGTATAATGGAATCACTTCTGAAGTATCACCTACTAAACAAAAAACAATCGTCAAAATCAATTCATAATCGGCGGATAATCGCGTAAGATTCATACAAAAAAAAACAACGTGCAGTCGAATTGAGAACTTCCTTTTTTAAAGTCTGTTGTAAAACGTAATTTATAAAACAATGGTACGTTACCAGTCGTTCCTAATATTCATAGCAATACCTACGCAACTTCTAAGAAAGGATCTCGATGTTATCTACCTTGTTTCCTGAGACACAATCAGGTTTTCAGAATCAGGCTTAAGAGTGAAATAGATTTCTACTGAATCGACATGATTCATCTTTGACCACATCGTCGCTTACCATCAAGCAATTGACTGATTTATTCACTCTTGATTGTGCACAGTTCACACCAAGAAAACAACAACACAGAAATAATAATCATGCCCGGTAATTTATCTAGTAACATAAAATTCAACAACTTAAGTAGTAAAAAAATAAAGCAGTATAAATGGTGGACAAAAGTATTTATTCGCAATAAATAAAAACAAAAAACTAATCGCATATATTAAAAAAATATACCTAATATACCACGATCTTTATAATGCCGTAAACTAAATAAATATGACCAAAATGTGTACCATGGAATCTTTTCAGCAACCTGCGGTCTTACTGAGACATGTTAAGGGGGCGACTAATGCCAAAAGTAAGTAAAAGGTGTATTTTTAAACACATAGTTTAATGACAAAAAACGTAAATATTCAGATTAAAAAAATACTGCAGGTAGGGGTAAAACCTAAAGAAGTCGAGTAACCGAATATAATTTTGGAAAATAATCTGGTTTATTAAAAAAAAAAAAATACAAATTACCAACAAAAAAAAACTGTTTTAATTCAAATGCTTTAAATCATCAGCGACAACACCACATTATTTTTTAATAATTACATAGCCAAACTAATGTTTTAGCACAGTAGCCTTTTATTTTTTTTATTTCATGCTTACATTTTGAATAATTAAATAAAATCCCACCTAAATAGCTTAAACCCATCATCATCATCAATTGTATCATGCGATTTTCGACTCTAAACTAATGCAAGACGCGCGGGTGAGATCTGCTATTTTTCTGGCATTAGTCGCACTCTTAAAGCCATTCTATTTAAGGTTCAGCCGCTGGCGCGACCACGAACCGTATTGCAGTTCACAGTCGCGTAGCATCGGCGGCTGAACTTAACAATCATGGTGTTTTGTTGTTTCGGTCCTTGATCATTGTGCACATATAATGTATATCAAGTCATAATTAAAAAATCGGCGTGGACCCGCACTCGTTCGGCCACGTGACGTAACTCTGCATGGATCATAAATTGACGACTCCAGGGAGAGCGAGTTGTATACTTCACTGCGGTTAGCTTTTACGACGCGCCGTAAGACACGAGCGTAAAGCGGCTATAAAACAATATAAAACTGTCAAACAATCACACAGACCTTCCAAACTTCTATAATACTAAACTTGTGTAATTTAAGGTTTCTTAAATTATAATTTTGGTATTGCATTTCTATTTTCTGTTATGTAAGTAGTAGTATTTCCTGTCACAATAAAGGAATGATGTGTCGATAGTATGATAGCTTAGTTCACTATTTTAGTGGATAATGCATAGAAGGAAAGGCAGCGGGATCAATAAAACTGATATAAAATATTTATTAGTCGCCAATTACGGGGGTATAATCGTAATTAAGAAATGACATGAAATCCTATTTCCTTGTACGACTACGTCTTTTGTCAGCACTGTTTAGATAAAAAGCTCTGACTAGAACTCTGTCTAGGGCATACAATTTATCTGTATTTAGAAATTGTTATGGATGGATATGGATTGGAAATTTTATTTTATAAAAAGTCGTGTTTGACTTGTCTGTTTCTTCTAGAGCAAGCATTATATTTTTTGCCCGCGTCATTCTTAAGTCAATCTAAAGGAGAGTTAAAGATGGCAATACCTACAATTAGACTAAATTTCTGGAATATCACAATCTATATTTGAATTTTTTGTTTTTTAATTTATAATTTTGTAGCTCCGCGGTTGTAAGCTTAATATAGTTGACTTTTTAAATAATAGTGGGCAAGTTTTTAGCGTGAAATCGCTGTCTCTATTAACTTTGACCTAACTTAATTCCTGCTACCGGTTCCCTACACCTACACAGAGTATCGGCCGACTATTCCTATTTTCTGATAATATCTCAATATGTTAGGTTTTTATTTTATTTTTATTTTCTCGTTTATTGACTGGCAGAGATAACAAAGTTTCAAACTTTTATTAAAACCACGATAAACTCTACTCACGAGCTCAGTTTTATGAATGTAACCGATAAGGAATACTACCATTCTGATTATCGTTTGCTTTATATAAAAAGGAAATAGAAAGGGAATGGATGTTAAAGTTTTTTTTCATGTTTGACAAAATACAAATTCGTGTTTACGTGTCTTTATTGGGGTTATGAAGATTTGGGAAAATGTTTTAGAAGTGACTACATTTATTTTTATAATCTGCCTACAGAGTTTTGTTATTTTTTCCATTAAATTGAAATAAAATGAAGAATGTGTAATTTTGTGAGTGTATTGTAATGTTTTGTGGAAAGTGTATGAGTGTAATTATAGGACTAATACAACATTGCTTATTAAATTTTTCATCTAAAATACAAATAAAAAATATATCGGAGGACATTTTTTCACACAGCGCCATCTAGCCCCACACAAAGCAAAGCTTGTAATATGGTAACTAGATAGCTGATAGAATATATATTTTTTGTAAATAAATACTTAAAATACATACTACACCCAGACACAGAACAAACATTTATGTTCGTCACATAAATGTTTGCCCTTGATGGGGATAGAAACCCACTCCCTACAGCTCTGAAGGCAGACACACTACCAACTGAGCTATATGGCAATCAAAGTCTGACTAAAAGAAATTAATAATTATTAATATAGAAAAAAAGGTAATGTACCTATTATATCTCGGCTATTTCGTACTATACGCTATATTTGAAACACAATTTTTATGTTTTTTTTTTACTAGCATCGGTATCGGTACAGGATCCCAAAAGAAGATTCCTACGACCAGCAAGCCATCTATAGCAAAACTTAAGATGATGACAATCTATATTTATAGCAGGTACATTGTTTTGCGGGTCTTATTTGCCCCAATTTAAACAACAACAAATTTTACAAGCTCTTGTTACCAATATTAATAAAGTGTTACAAATAAAAAGTAACATTATAACACCTCCAGAAGTGTGGCCGGTAGTGTACTGCTTGCCTCGGTATGGACGGCGAGTACACTGCGGTACAAAGTTAACTGGCTCTGTCCTCTCTAGTGTTAAATATTGAGTGCAACGAGGAAACCGCTTTGAATATGTTTGTGCTAACTTTTTATTTAAAAGCTTATTTTTTGTTCAGTTTAACTTTACTGCTCTTTTAGCGCGAATGAAATGGCAAACGTCTACTAATTTATTTGGACCAGAATTTTAAAACAAAGCCCTTTTTTAAGAATATGGCCGTTTGGAAGCACACACACACCCACACACACAGTTTTCAATGTTAAATAAAAAAGTACCTTATTTTTATGCGCTTCGTTAAATTCCGTTTTACGAGATAGAAAAAAAAAGGCCCGAACCAAGCACAAATCAGAACGAGATAGAGAAAGATAGATATAATTTTCGTGGTGCATAATTATTAACTTTAACCATAGTACCTACCTACTGTACTTGTAAAGTACCTTTTTAATGGTTTGTCTTTATTTGTCCAAACCGTAGATAAGGTATGAGGAGGCCCATGCTTGCCAAGGAGATACCTATTCACTCTTCTTTTGAAGATTCTTTATTTCTGGTTTTACAGCAGCTGTTTAATTTAAAATAATACTTAAATACTTATCTCTAATGCACAATTTGTAACGGCGTTGACGCAAAAACAAATTTGTTGTTTAATAATAAAATACCTAATTATCAACGACAATAATGTTAATTGAGCTGTAATTAACCTAATTATCGTCAATCAATTAGGTTTTGTTTAAATGAGGCATTTCAATACGGAAGCGGTATTGAAATTCAATTCGGATTTTGTACCAAAGGTCTCCAACTGTAACATATTTTATTGTTTTAATTATTTTTGGAAATTTTATTAGTTTCTTATCGTATATTTTAAATTCCATTTATTTATTATATTAGGTAATAAGTTTGAATGTACCATTCAATGCGTTCCAATAACTATTACGAACTACCTACCTCTACCATCTATAGTCAACAGAAGTTTAGGTAAATCTCATGCTTATTTCCAAATCGGGTAATCTTCAAATCTAGAGTAAATACATTCTTTCTAGAACATATTTATACCTTTAAATAAAGACCTAGCGTATTTATGGAAAAATAACTTACGACAGTTTGTAATTAATAACTCCGTGATTAATAATTCCGTGGTTGCCGTTTAAATACAGTTATATTATTACCACAGTATCATTTGGATAATGGCTCTATGTAATCAAGAAAACACTTACGCTTCAACCCTATTTACTACATAAAACTAATCCAGTACATAAATAAATCGATACATAAAAATGTAGTTTAATTGCACCATTGCCCTAACTGTTAAGTACTTTTAACCAATTGATTAGAGCGCAAGTCCGTAAGTGCTGCGATCTAATCGGGCGTTTAAACGCATGCAGCTTGAAAGTTAATTTTAATGGTTAGATTATTTCGGCCGGTATTCAAAGCTGTACGGAGTAATGATGGGAAAGCATTTTTAATGTGTGATAGCTTAATTGACCGGTTTGTTTGTGTCCATTTTGGTTAAGCCGGCCAAGCATTAGAATAATGGGGTTAGAGTAATGAGTTACGTTATACTCATAAACAAGTTCACAGAAGCTGCAATTCTAAGGATTGACTAGATATTATGCAAGGCATTCGGTAGTGGCTGGAAGCCATAGATCAAACTTAATAGTGTACCTAAATAAGAGAAGGCAAGTCCTGCTGTGGACTAATTATGTTAGTAAATATAAGCAGACTCATAGACGAAGTAATCAAGCATACGTAAGTTGTTTACATTGCCTTTAACTTTTCTTTGACTAGAGTTAACTGGAAATAAAGTCAAGCCTGTTCCACAGACTCGCCCAGAAGAAAACTATTTACACTTAGTAGGAACCTATTTGGAATGATAGGTAGGTACTGAAATACAGTTTGCGACCTATCTCTAATGAGAGCGCCATCTTGCTTGTTACTAAAATTTTTAAATTGCTATAAAATTTTCGCCCACTCATACGTCCTTAACTTTAACGATAATGACCAACATGAATTTTAACTAGAAAAGCTATTTTCACGCTTTTTTACCTCTTTTCCCTCCTGTGCGGAATAGGTTTAAACGGCCATCATATGAGATGGAAATATTAAACGAATTTTTTGCACTAGTAACAAGTTTTTTAATGTTTATAAATTCAAATGTCAAGCTAGTTTCGATTCAATTTCTATAGGACGATAGATAGAATAGAAAATACGATTGCATAACGTTATTTTTAACGTTTCTTTGTTTTAATAGCTTAGCTGCTTGTTATGCGAAACATGACTAGTGTTTAAATATAATAATTCTATTTTTATTTATTTAGGTATTTATCGTCGTCGTCAGCCATAAGACGTCCACTGCTGGACGAATGCCTCCCAATAGCTGCTATAATCCCCACGCTTAGCAGGCGGCTAGGGGATCACCACCGTTAACCAAGAGGACGCTGGTTGCAGTTTAAGGACATACCCAGGTCCAGGTGTAGGTATTTATCAGTTACGCGAAATTAAAAAGAAAAACAAAAATAATTTAAAAAAAAGGTAGTAAGTAGACTAAGGCCTTTGCAGCGGTACCCAAAACGTTGAGTAAAAAAATAAGGCCCAAGGCATCACTCATTGTTTTGAGAGATTAGATGACACAAACAATACAATTACAAGGGTAATGAGAGTTCTCATTACCCTTGTAATGTCTCTGAATAGAATACTTTCCAACTTCTAACAGTTGAAAAGTCGTTAGTTCACAGTTGACCAAAAAAATTATTCGGCAAAAGACACACGGTATAGTTACGTGCTAAGCAATACATTAAAAGACTCCTAGCAGTGTACTTTTCAGTATTTTTTATACTTTACTGCTTGGTGGTAGAATATTTCATTCTGTTATGGTATTCTTTTCGGTACCTTAGCGACTCCTTGGTTAAAATAAGACTTTTTTTAATTGAATGCTGTGTTCACAAGACAAGCGAGACGTTCGCATGGTGCTAAGCACTGAAGAGAGAAGTAAATAGAACGAAAATATGACAGGCCGCGCTAGCCGGCATTAGGTGCAAATGCGCTTATTGACAACTCTATCAATATACATGTTTTTAAACTGATAATGCTCAAAAAGACAATTTTAATAGACGCGTAGGAAACCAAACCACATTGTATCGTAATTAGATCAATTTTAATCTGTTGCATATTGGCATTTCCAGCGTTTTACTACAAATGGAACTGGGTATGTCCTTAAACTGCAACCAGACCCACTGGAGGACAGGCATCAGCGTCCTCTTGTTTAACGGTGGTGACCATTCTGCGATCCCAAGCCGCCTGCCAAGCGTGGGGATTATGGCAACACCCCTCTATTAAGGGGGAGGCCTTCGTCCAGCAGTGGACGTTTTATGGCTGACGACGACTACAAATGCGCGACCAATTATTGGCATTTTATCGTCGTAGTTTCTATGCAAATAAGTGTGAAACTGGCGACAGCGGTTTTCCATGCAATTGCTTTAGAACATTGTTTTGACAGCCGTTCTACTAAGAAGTAAGGATTTCGCTTTTCTGTGGTGCTAAGCGAGATAAGTAAGACCTTTGCCTGCCCATAACGGCAGCAATGCCAGAGTTGGGAACTTACGAATAATATCCAGCGCCACACTACAATGCGCTCGTCACCGTGAGATCTTAGATATGACGTACCGCCAAGTAAAGAAATGATGCCATATGCAAAATATATCTAAATCGAGAACATCGGCTGAAATCTCGCGACAGTCAGCGAACAACTCCATTTGTCATAGAAATACCGGCGTCACGCGGAGTGCGTGACAGTCGGTGAGCCGGCTAGAGGCTGCGTGTTCAGCGTGACGACTCATTATGGCGACTCATTAGCTAAGTCTCGTATGACACACTGACGTGACACTTTGTTTGCGATTTGCTTTATATCAAAAATGTTTATAACTCATTTTGCAATGTTCTGTCTTAACTTACTTTGCGTACAGCGTCACAAAATCATAAATTAGTACTTAAACTTTGAACATTTGACACAGCGCCATCTAGCCCAAAACTAACCTTGTACCATAGAAAGGAAACCAGATGCCTGGCATAATACTTGTTATTTTTTCGTAAATACACAGAACAAGCATATATGTTCGACGCAAAAAAATGTCCTGGGTGAGAATCGAACCGATGAATCGCTTAGATAAAAACCATAAAAAAAGGCTTGCCAACCAGTCACTCAGGACTAGATGCGAGTTCCCTAGACGAACACTAATTACAGCGATAGTAATAAACATACAAATAATATATCAAGTACTAAAGTTGCAGCTTAAATCCAAGCGTGTCCTCTAACAACTGAACTAGTAAAGCGATGTTAAACAACAGAACAAAGTTATTTCAAGCGAAAAATTGCGAACAACCAGAGGGTATAAGTCAAAACAAGCGGGACAACCAAACGGGACACCGGGACATATCGCCGTTGGTCCAAGCGACCCACTAGTTATGTTTCCTGAAATTTGGACGAATTTTTAGTTCAAATATTGTCCCGTTATCGTGG
This sequence comes from Erannis defoliaria, assembly GCA_905404285.2. NCBI lineage: Eukaryota > Metazoa > Arthropoda > Insecta > Lepidoptera > Geometridae > Erannis > Erannis defoliaria. The sequence goes on from FR990072.1 coordinate 656,761, forward strand.
GACTGTTGTCCAAATTAAAATGCCGCCCAGAGCTACGCTAGCGATGTGACTATACTGAAAGTTGTTCGGAAAAATGTGAAATTAGTTCTTTAAAGCCTTCTCTACCAAATATTGTATAAGTTGTCAAGTAGTGTCTCATTGAAGTTGGATTTGAGGCTTTATGCCAAAATGTTCTTTTTTTGTGAACGTTGTCTTGATTAACTTGACGATGAAACATGTTAACCTAAAATACAAACTAAATTAAAATACGTAGCGATGATGGCTCAGCGGATAGCGGGTTCAATTCAGGCGCCGCACAGCGTGGTCCAGTGATAGCCTTGACGCACTGGTGTAGAAAAATATCCTGAAAATACTTAAAGCATGGTGATAGAGTAGATGGCTTTGTAGCACTCAGTTAACGGTACGATTGGAAATCTCGCCCAGAACTACGGTGAAATTACCCCATCTTCGACTACACTCTCACATAGTATTACCTGTTGTCTGACATCTATCATCTGGTATTTGCCATATTGAGAAAAAAAGAGCCTGTTGGATTTGCCTGCACTCATCAAATCACCATCATTATCAACAGCCTACTTTACCTTACTGCTGAGTAATTCCTCTTTCTTCCAGTGTCATGTGCCTCAGTCCCATGCTAATCTTGTATATGTTCAAACTGCTACAAACGTTATTTCCAACATTAAGGTCAAGACGTTAAGGTCAAGACTAATTTAGCTCATTTTAATACCTAAGTCCCAGGCACCAGCGAGTTCAGTGACTCTAATAATAATGTAAGTATTTAATTGGACTTCATTCGAATAATTATAGAGCAAAGAAGATCTAATAAACCATACTATGCAAATGCACTTTTGCTCCGGCGTTGATCTTCCTCTTTTTGCACTACACTGTCTAAAAGAAGAAAAAAAAAGTGTAAAAGTGCCATTCTGCGATCCCCAAGCTGTCTACCAAGCGTGGGGATTATGGCAACACCTCCCTTTAAGGGAGCCTTCGTCCAGCAGTGGACGTCTTCCGGCTGTTGATGTGTGTGTGTGATGCGTGTGTCTAAAAGATGTTGTATGGTATAGTTTATTTTTTGTGTCTGTATTCTAGTGAATACCGACACAAAAAGTGAGTAGAGCTAGTGAAATCATAAGGCTAATGAGACTCGCCATCGAAATGGACCTGGGTATTTCCTTAAACTGCATCCAGAACCTCAGGCAGACGGGCTTCAGCGTCCTCTCGGTTAATGATGGGAGCATTCTGCGATACTCAATCCGCCTGCCAAGCGTGGGGATTATGGCAACCCCTCCCTATTAAGGGGGAGGTCTTCGTCCAGCAGTGGACTTTTGGCTGATGATGAGACTCACCATCAAATGCTTGCAAGTAATAAACGTCAATGCAGCGATGGCCTTTTCTGATCTGTTACACAAAGCTGAATACTGTAATAAACTAATACCACGTGGTATTAGTTTTTGGTATTGGAACGGAAGAGATTATCATAATTATGCAGGTGATATCTGTATAGGTGTATCTCTTACTATCACCAAATCGTTTTGTTCATTTTGTTATTTGTTACTATAAAAAGCGATATGGACTCTCTAAAACTATTAAAAAAATGCATTCACTTTCAAACCGTTTCATTTTCCGCCATTTCATCCAATAAATTAATTACGAGCTTGTAAATCTCTCCAAGTCTCGATTGATCTATTTCTTAGACACATTTTACAATACTTAGGATATAAATTGCGGCAACTAGGCCTCGCAGATTGATCAATGGGGAACAGTGTGGTTTCAATCGCGACAAAGGGTACTCTGGTGATTGATGTCCACCATTTGCGTCACTTTATCTGCGAATAGATTTAAAGTGGCTAAGGATCCTTTTGCTTTGTTTGTTTCTGTTTGTGTTGATGAAAGTGCTTTTTGAAATTTTGCATCATTGTTTCAATTCGGTTTTTTTTCTCTTGAGTAGTGAGACGTTAGGCATTAGTTTGCAAATGTACTTTGTATATAATAATAATAATGTATTTCAATTATAATCCATTATTTGTGAGACACAAATATTTCATAGATCTCATTAGTTAGTATTACAGTTATTTTTATTATTTATTTCAATCTGCCTGTTACAATACCTATCCAGTAGTTCTGTATGGGACAGTCGTACCGTGATACAATAATTTATACATATATTATACCTTCTAAACTATCTAGCTTAGAGCTAAGATTTTAAAGTGCATTTTTGGCAAATATCCTGTATTATTAAAAATAAATAAAAAACGAATAGGTTAGCACATTGAATTTTGTTAAAGTTAACAATCTGAAGAAAAAAACACAATTATTTAAAAATAATATTTTCTTTATTATTATTTTTTGATCTTTTACTCAAGTTTTTTTCCTTTTATCGATTAATCGATAAAATTGATTGTATTTTAACCCCATAAAGTCTCCGACATCGAAGTCCGGACACATTAAAGCATCTCGTATAGAGATGGAAATTAGCAAAAGATAATGTAATTCAGTAAATGTTTAAATGATGCTAAATTATGTATAAAGCTTTCTGGAATATTTAGTGTTATTTAAATATTAAGTTTCAAATATAATTATACAATAATATTCGAAAGCGTTCGTCACAATTATAATATTATATTACGATTTTAAATAATATGCTAAGAAAAATATACAAAAGCTCAAATAATAAGTCACATACCCTTTAGGTATAATATTGTCGTCTTGACAAGAAGGTATTAACTGTCTTGCGCGACAATCCTACCTTATAAGTCCTGCAAGTTATGTAAAGATTGAAAGCCTGTAAACCCATACTCGGAACTGACCGAATATGATCACCAATTCAGTCGACAGTTGCAAATGTGCACGCTCCTTAATATCTTTATGTCGCAATACGAAAGTTGATGGGTTAATGGCATGTTCAAGGGACGTGTAAAAGTGACTTAAGTGCTTTGTCATGCACGGCTTGCACAATACTTAGAAACAACTTTTTGGGCAGGTATTGGTTTGTAAAAGCATGTAAATAAATAATGTAAGTTTTTTACAATATTCTAAACCGTTTTGTAACATTGTGTACTTGGTTATTTCTCTGGATAATGATAGAATAGCATTTTGGGTCTTAATACCCAGACCTAAAGACCCAACGTGATATTCAATTTATTTTGGGAAAATGTACATGATATGCCTAATATTTATACATTATAGACATTAAGCGTACATAAAAAAAAGAGACCGACAATTTTTTTTATGTCATTATTCTCACCCACAGTCGAACGATGGTTTAATTATTATGTTTTGAGTTTTTAAGGCTTGACCATGGCTTGACTTTTACTGTGACTGGTTTGAATTTACTTACATGATGAGAATCTAATTTTATAAACACAAACTACACTGTACCCACTGGTAGCTTTAGACAATAGTTTTTTTTACACATTGAATGTGGGTCCAGTTAACCAATAAAAAACAGGAAAAACATGTGGTCAAGTGGACCCGCGGGTCCATTGGCGAGCGGGTCCAGTTGACCAAAGACTCCTATTATCAATTTTAAATGCGTAGGTATACGACGCTACAATTAGGAAGAAAGAAAAGATAATAAAATGTATATATAACTAGCTTGTACTTTTGGAAGTATATGCATTTAAAATGAAAAGATCAAAACACGTTTCATTTTATAAAATACAACGTCCAATGTTCACCTACTTACTCGTAATAGATACGTTGAGCACATAAACTCAGTATGTTCACCATTGACCGACACGTCAAAAACCCAACGCAAGTACACACAGCATTCCCTTCGTAAGACGTCTAAATCTGAACCATTGTCGCCTCCATTGATCAAGACTAATGGTTCCAAGACGTGTCGAATGTTCCAGAATCGAAGTGGCTTAACCACCGCAAATACACACCGAATACGTAATAGGCACTATAGTTAAGTCTTTTTTTCTGTATACGTTATTACCGTTATTTGAACTGTTGTACATTTTTGACAAGTATTGTATAGACTGGCCTGTGTGAGTTTCACTCGCGGACCAAGGGTCCCGTACCATTTTTTTTATGTGCTAGCGTTTGACAACAGCTCTCTTGATGGCAAGTACCGATGTAGTCTTAGATGGAGCATGTTTGCCCATGAGACGCCTATATTTATACACTTACCACAATCCTACTAGTATTATTGATGTGACTAATAATAATCCTATCATACTAATAATTTATAATTGCGATAATTTGTCGGTGTGTGTGTGAGTATGTTTGTTACTCCTTGACGTTGTAACGGCTGAACGGATTAGGTATAGATATAGCTTTATACCTTAGAATAAAACATAGGCTTAGGATACAAAGTACCAGGAATCGTGAGTGAAACCGCCGCTCACGCTTCTAATGTTACCGTTTTAATGTTAAAGCAAAAACAAAATAAAACCAAATCGTGCTTAATCCGCTGTTACAACACAAATGAAAGGGAGGGAGTTCCATAATCCCCACAATAGGCTAGATGACTGGTTTTTTTTTTTATTGTCCTATTAAAATGTGGCCCATAAATATAGCTGATTAATGAAAAAAAAAAATTCTGATCAAAAATAAGCAACTTATAAGCATTTTAATATCATGCTAGACAGAGAGAGGAAACAGCGAATCGTGATGTCACTTCTCTGTACGCCATATAAATTCTATTCTTACAAGTAAGGCGTGACGTCATTTTTTGTTTTGTGGGAAAGGGACAGAGTCGTCTCTAACAAAAACTTTAAACGCTTATATATCAGAACGTTATTAACCGATTTAACTTATTTTTTCAATAAACATACTATATTTACTTAAATTCTTCATCAAAGCTATTGGTTTCAACGATTTAAACATCAGTCATCTACCCTATTGGGGTCTTAGAGATCGCAGAACGCTCACCACCGTTAACCACGAGGATGCTGCTGCCCTTCTACCGGTGGTTCGTATTATATAGTCTTACTAGGTAATAATAATATGGTTTCGTTATATTTAAGGACAGAACCCTAAAAAGTATAAACTTAAGCGAATCCATTACAATACCTATAAACTACGAATACTTTACTGGTGCAGCGATCGAAAGTCTGTCTTGGCCTCTGATATTAGGAAGCGCCATCTTTTGCCAGTGCGCCAGTTCATGCCGAGTATCGATCCCAAGACTCCTTTAGAAAACACAACTTTTCTAAGTACACAACATCATTAGGGTCAGCTCAGACACTAAGCGCTACCGTATTAGGAACCTAAATAAAGGTATTTAATGTATTATGTATTAGGGTACCTAATAGCCTGTCATTATCACTACGGTAATGTACAACATTTAGGAAATCCTAAATGGTAGGTACTATTTTAGTAATCCTAAACCCCTCCTATTTGAAACTGCTAAGTCCGCGCTTACGAGGTTTAGGGTACCTCGAGAACATGAAAAATAGATTTCGCGAGTAAATGGCTTGGAAAGTCTGTTGCGGGGGAATACTTAGGAAAGGAATACACAGTCATGAAGTCTTCAGATTGAGGCTGAGATTTCTATGAATCGCAATGCTACTTAGGCCGATGGGCTGAGAAGTCTTTGTTGTTAAATATGCCATTAAGGCATATTTCTGTATAGCTAAACGCGTATTAAATCTTTTTTTAGGATTTAATATTCAAAAGCTGTTAACGGGACCCTATTTTTAAGATTAGCCTTCCGTTTACCACTATGGCCAATATCTTTTAAGCCGTAATTACTTGTAGCCGGTTAGAATGTCTTGTTGAATGTAATAAAATGTTACCAGCGTAAATTTCAAACAAAAAATTTAAAACGAAGACTAATTTGAGAGAGCTATCTATAGAGAGCTAATCTAGCTCTCCATACTTGAAACGTTAGCTGAAATGTGTTTCGCATTGACTCTATTGTAAAAAATATACTCATAGAAGCGTTAAATATTTTGTGATTTTGACCTTGCTCTAAAATATAACAAACATAATACAATAATTTTCATAATATTTTTCTTCCTGTTTAAGCTTTAAAAACATAGAAACATAATATAAATTAACAAACGCGAGCCGGGCTCGCATTTATTTCCATTTTTAAATATAATTTTAAATTACAAAAACATGGCAGTACCGAACCCTAGGCTTGCGAGACACACTCACTTGACCGGCTATTAAAAATATAAATATTCTAAATAAATATCATAAGTATTCGTTAAGTATATATTAAAATAGTACAAAAGTTTCTGAATGATTTGGAACTGTATTACGTTACTGCGAAAAACAGACTACGAATATAACGATAACAGAACCGCGGGGTAGCCAACCTCGCCACCCTTTAGTTAGTGTCACAGTGGGTAACTAGATGGCGTTAGTAGTATCAAATGCAACTTGCAACAGGGCAGCCGCAGTAAATAAAGATACACAAATAATTAACTTATAGCTTTACTTAGAGTAAGTAATACGGTGGAACTTCATATAAATAATTGGAGCATAAAGATTTGTCATAAATATAAATTCGAAATATTTATAGATACAAGGAATAACGGTTATGCTGTTTTAGAAATTAAGCGCTAGATCAGAAATGCCAAGGAAATACAGCATTACTATAAGAAAGGATTATGACTATTTATGGCGATAGACAGTCAAATCAAACGCAATACATGCCAAAAAAAATATATACATAGTAATTCGTCTGTTATATTTATATGTATTTCTTTTTGGACCTGTAATGTATTACAGTCGGGTAGTATCAAAATAAATATTGAATATTGCCAAAAAATGACAAATGTTATATATTTTCGGATCATAAGCCGATATTATCGATGCTATGTCAATACACTAACTTCCCTTCAGTTCCGAAGCGATGCCTGTTGCAACCAACAACGCAACGTAAGTCGCATCGCGCGCGTGACCAATGCCCCCATTCATTTTTATAATGCTCTTTTTTGTTCCCTCAACCCAATTCCATTCTTATAGCCGCGTATAATCGTCAAAGAAGCCGTTTGGCTCAAACTAAAGATGTTATTTCACTTGTGTTGGAAAAAAGTTTACAGCTACTTGGATGTTGATGCGTTATTATTATGATGCGTTTTTGTGAGAATTGAATTGCTATAGATAGTTTTTATGATATGAGTGTTTTAAGTGTTTTTTTATTAAATTGCTTGATGTTGGGTAGAGCTTAAAAGTAATCTTTATTATAACTTGCCCTAAAATTTAAGTAAAGTGTTTTCATAAAACTTTTGGTGGTAGTGACAGGTTTCCACTATTATTAGTATGTTTACTCTCTGTCACTTATTGCTTACCTACTTACGCCAAAGAAAAAACAACATTTTATATTTTAAAAATGTATCATCTATTATATATCATCAAAATATTTCTGATAGCTTTTGAAAAATGGACGACCATAAACTACCAAATATTTTTTTCTATGGATTTAACTTATTTATTTACGGATTGTTACAAAATCATGACACTGATTTGTAACAATCCCATTTTACTTACGCGAGATACATAAAAACTATTGAATTTGACACAAAATTATCATCATCCATTGTTTTGTTCATCAGTCTTTATAATTATACTAATCGTTTTATCAGTTCTATATAAAACCATTAACTCAAAATAAGATTAAAAAATAGACGTAAGAGTTAAAGCCCTCCACCCACGCGTTTTATCACAATAGATTTAATCCGTTCACAAATCATCGATTATAATTTTATTATTAAGCAATCGAGATATTTTAAGGAGCTTAGCTCAAGAATGCACCAGAAACTGTCTCCCCATCAATCAAGTTAAAGCTTCGATATTATGGTAATACTTATAGACGTTATAGTCTAATATGATAACATTAGAATCATAAACGATGATCTTAAGTGAAGAATGCAATACAAGTTAAAAAAAACACCTACTTACTTAATACTCTGTGATTTTATATTGTATCTATATAAATCCATCTACTTATAGGTATAACGCTTAAACTGTATGTAAAGATACGCCTCCATTATTTTAAAACATGATCCTCCTCGGATATGGAATATATTTATATCCCAGAATTTATTATGTAAAAAATTACCAAGCCACCGCAAAGGGCCAATCATTCAAAGCAAAATATGCAACACAAATCAATGAAAACATTCTTACATTAAGAAGTGAATATTGGTTAAATGGTAGAGGACCTACATAGAAATATTGTAGTATATTATAATGTTTTGTTTAAAAATGTTTCAGCACGACACAAAGGCTTTGGATATTCCAACTCTGTTGTGCAAAGCAATTTCTTAATGGATATCATAAATATCTCTAAGAATTACAAAAAACTCGAATTAAAGGATATAGCAATTCCCAATGCCTACGCTCAGTAATGTACTCAACATTTTGACATCATCATAGTAACAATCACTATCCAGACTCTCCCATTTCCTGTTTATAATAAAGAAATAGTCTATGATAATATATTCACTGAGACTATTGTACCGGAAAATTGAAAAATACTTGTTTGGTAATATTGCATTCATATATTCATGGGAGCACATGTTTGCGTAGATTCTATTATGTCGTCAGGATGTGTGAGATGTGTGTAAACATGTACTCTATTTACAAAGAAACAAGACCATAAATTGTTGAAGGATGATCTTTAAGCTCTATCAAGTCAGTTTCAGACAATAAAATACAAAATAGGTTTCTTGAAATACGTAGAAAACCTAAAAACAGATTACGGTTTAATATTCCAGGTCTTAAAATCACTCCATAGCTCATTCAAATACAAACACAAACACACACAAAAATTAATGATTTAAAAAATTTGGACCATGCATTGAAAACTACTCGTAGTAAAATTGCCTTCTATGTTTTATTATCACAAATCATAAACTTCCTTATATGTATCGTTGCATAATGTTCCGTCGTCCGTTGCTCTCGCATGTTAATGCTGTTATTAATATTATCATCGTGATTGATGGCCAACCTAATTTCATGCCGACATGTGCCACCACCCGCTCACTCGCTAACTAGCTTTCGCTAATAGCTCGCAAGCTCTACATCTAATGGCATAATTATAGGCTTCTTCGTCTTCAGTGTTTTTATTTTTGATTTGGAATCCTCATTATTACCTTATATAATAATATAAGTATAAATTTATATTATTTTGTTATATTTTGGGTCTCCCTCAATCACTTCTAGCTTTTTTTAGCTTTAATGTGATGTTATTAGTTTTTGACGACTCTTTATGCATGCATTTAAAATACTTGTAAATAAATCTGTGATTTTAACTTGATACATAACAAATAATTGATTTATACTAATGCAATTTTTGACCTGAATTTCCACAGTAAACTCGTAATGTTATATTTATTTATTACACTTATAATAATGGGCTTTATAGATAACATGTTATTGCTTAAATTCGTTCATAAGTACCTACTTCATAATTATGTACATTTTTATTATCTTTTTGTTTTTGTGTAGTAGGCTGCGTACTATAAGTAATAGTCTTTGTGATCTGTTGTAGTCAATAAAGGCTTATGCTCAAAAAGCAACATAAGGATAATGTGAACATATTTTTTGGATAATTTCAGTTCGAGCATTTAATCAGAGTACAGCTGTTCAGTTTCACATGTTTGAGTTTTCAAAAACAACGAAAAGTTCTACACAAACAATGAACAAAATTATAAATATTCCAGGTAACATCACAGCGTATGTGTATAATTGTAGATTATTAGTGTCACACCCGTGATACAATAATTAATTAGGAATTATTTAATTATCATTTGCTCTTCACAACTTCATTGTGTGAAGGAAATTGATCGGGACAAGGCATCTGACATACAGGTTAAATTTGATGTGGTAAAAATAAAATAATAATAATTTCGTATAGGCTGAGTGGCCAGCCTTTAATATGTGGTAATATGACATTATTTATGTTTCAATCGTATGATTGGTGGCAAACATTACAAAACAAAATCGTAACTTACAATTAATTATATATAGAGCATTGCAAATTACATAGATACAAATAAATTAAACTAAATAAAAAGAGTACTTAAAGAGCATGAAAATAAAAATAGACAGGAATTAAGCAATCTATTAGCATTGAAAGCTAAATAGCAAATCCTTGTCGACAACATAGCCAAATATGAGAATACTAATCCGATTAGGTCCAAATGCTAGTCATCTAAATGTGGCATCACTATTTAGAATACATTTTCAATATTTTCAGGAGCAGCTATAAACTAAATAAAAAGTGCCGACAAACCCGGGGTCCTTAAAACCAATTTGTCCAAAATTTACGAGCGCGGTTAACGCATCGAACAATGAGCCCAAGTATTGCGCATTTTATACCATTTTAAGTTTTATCGTTTACCTAACCATAACTCTTTTATTGGCCACCATAAAAGTATCGAGCCCTTTTTTGATACCATGCGCATCGAAATCCGAGGGCCCTTAATTATAAGTTATACTCGGTAATAACAGGGTCTGTAATTACAATTCGAAAGAATAGTTCGGGCATATGTAATACTGTAGGCAATTAGGGTGTTTTTGTTCCTGATGACATTGTGTTTTCTGGGAAGTTTCTTGTTTGTTCAGGCCACGTGGGAGTTCCGTCGTGTTGTCTTTCTTGTGCCGTTTGGATGCATGTGTCGACCTCGGGTTAAATTAACCGGAAACTTTGGGGGAAATAGTTAAGATTCAGTGCAGGTCTGTTGCAGTCACTCAGAAAGTTAAACATGCACCGTTTGTAACATGTGTCGTTTAAAATAACTGTGACGGTGGAATTGAAACTCTGTCGCTGCGGTTAGAATTTTAAACTTATTAGTTAAACCGTATTTAGTTTGTGAATGCTGATTAGCCCGTGTGGGTTGAAGAAACGAGAATTCGGGACGCTTATATTTATTTTTCTAACTAAAGCTAACAAGCGCGTTGAGCGTGATCATATTAACGTTTTGTATGAATAAATGCATCGCAGTACGACATGAGAAGTTTCAGAATGTAAACGCAAACGCAAGGAACCGGTATGACTCGATGAATAAAATATCGTATCTTAATGCAAACAGAAAACGAGTTTGTATCGCCGGTAGCGGACAATGTAATCGATAAACTCATCCAATTTGAAAACAGGATAGAATAACACAACAATAGGTGGATGATGGTGCAGTTCTGTCAAAGGAACAATACCTGCTCAGAGAGTCAACGCGACCTCGTGAATGGTACACATGTAGATTATTCCGTGGTAGAGATGTAAATTACGTAAAAACTCAATACAGGCGGGTGGGTTCTATCTTTTGATAGTATAATGTGGAGGTTCGTGCCTCGGATGTAGTCGGTGGGATCGCACGGGTGGTCCCAATGCGGTGGACTATTTAAATATATTTTTTATTATTATTTGCCATCACTATACTTTGATTTATGTTTGTTTAACACGAAGGTGTTGGGACAACATGGGTGTGATTTGTAGGATTTTTATTGGCTATCCATTACAATGGACCAAAAATATGACTTCATTTTTTTACTCATAAATTATTCGGTTTACGTGTTTTGAACAAGCTTAATAATGATTTAATAGGCCGAGAGCATTTTGTTTACAAATGTCATCAGTTGATAGAGGAAAACTTTTTATTTGTTAATTCATTAGCACCGAGTTATTGCCGGTCCAGTTAATATTTACTATTTACGAGAACAATATTTTAATGAAAACGGTTACGAACGTTTAACAAAATTTTGTTGAAGCATTTATTTTTATTTAAACGTTTGTTGATATTTAATTAAGATATTTTCTTTTCATCTCTATATCGGTTGATGGAATAGTAATTGTTATTAACTGGATCTAGAATCTTAGAGTGTTTCAAAAATATGTATAAGCCGCCCAACCTAAACACTGCTTCATAGTATTAAAATATTAGCTTTGTTTATAAATTATGTTCGTCTTTTCATTCATTCATTCATCAATACAATTGCCTTTTCAATCATAATCGGACGTTCAAACTATTTCATTCCAAATCTTAACCTTTGACATCTCAAATCGATGCTCCTAATCGAACAAAACGTCCTTCAACTCAACCAATGACTCCTAGTCAGTTCTCGTTAACTGCACTTATCTGGACGAAATAAAATAAAACTGTTGTTGACTCATTGCAACCATTAGTCGCTTTATCTTTCACTCATACAGTAGACTGTTGTAACATGTTTAAAAGAACATCTTTGTTAAGCAAGGATTTAGAATATAGTTTGCTAATAATAAATATGTCTATACTATTATCCGCACTAAATGTACCCTACGTAGTCATACTCTAAATTGAAAATTAAATGATCAGATAATGACTATTTCTATTTCATCAATAACCTATTTTAGTAAAGACAATTTAACCCAATTATCAACATCCCGTTTTAAAATATGAGAGTTCACTATTATTTCATTTTCTTAAATGGGACTATATTCAAATTAGAGGCACAGAAGCTCTCTGTTTACGTCCACTCACTAAAATTCCTTTCGACAAATATTTATAGATTTTCTCATCCAATAGATTTCTAATGTCCAACAGTATTTTGTAATGGTATCATTTCTTCCATTTCTAACATTGTCAGATTTGTCGAGTTCAGTGACTCTATTTATTGCCGGATTGCGGATTGTATTAGAAACGATACACTTTTCGCCGTCGATGTGTGTATTTCGATGTTTACGATTTGTTAGTTTTGCGTTTACGATTCCCAAGATATTTATGTTCTTTGATGTTGTATTGTCGATATTTTTTATGGTTAGTTCTCCACTGTAGTGGTATTAAATTTCTCCGTTTTCTTTCAGATCAGTTTTATGCCTTTACTTGAGTATGAACATAAATTGTCTGCCCGTCTTTCTGTTTCTGTTTACGTCTTACTCAATATTTTAGTATATTGAGAAAATACTTATGTCAGACTTCGTCAAGAATGTCAACATTATTAAATGACATCAAGGCTTCCTATTACATTGTAAACTAGCTGTATTACCCAATATCGCAGCATCAATAAATTGTAATGCAAAATGCATCTCCGGAAAATAAATGAACATTTTCGTCGCGTACCGCAATGCCGCTGAAAATATTGAAACAGCCGAGGCACGGGCCATTAAACGCGATACAGCCTCCGACCACAACAACCGCAGTTAAAGCCGTACACCTAAATCCGCAAACACTTACGTTGATCGAAGAAGCAGCGATCCAGACCATTCATAACGTTGTAAACAACCTCATAGTGCACTACAACACACTGATTTACCGGGTTCACAGCTCACAGACGACGTTACACTCAAAACAAATCACAGCGTTTGGGTTCACACTACGGGTAACACACAACGTCAGGGCGGGCACTGGTACGAACGATACGGGATTTCGAAGATGTGTTGCCGATGCGGCGGTCGGCGTGCGACTGAAGTGCGCGCGGCGGCAGAGGAGAGGGAGAGGTGAGGGGTTTCGGGTGTCAGAGGGGGTGCGTGCGGTCGGAATTCGCTTCCCACGTGCTGCGACGTTCCTCTCTTTCTTGCAGGACGGGTTAGCTTTTTGAAAGCGCCAAAGCACGGTCCGGCCACGCATCGATATGCCCGAGGGCGACGTTTAGCTGTAACCTTGTTTATATGCACTGCAGCTAATAATATCGCGCGAATACCGCTTGGAGTGCGCGCGTTTCTTGTTGTTTTTTATTCGCTAAGTAGCGTTGTGCGTTAAGTGGCCAGTGTTGTTCCAGCGTTTCCGATACATTTGTACGCTTCGCTGTTTCCTGTTTCATTGACTTGTTAATTTATATCGTTTGTATAAGGATGTTGTGTAAATCATTATTCTTTTTCAGAAATTTGAATAATTTCAGTTATTTCCATGATACGTCCAAATTAGACTTCAATATGGCGTCAATTGGCGTTTCTGAGAGCGTAGCGTCGCAATAAAAACTTATAAAACTCACTTATTTTTATTATTCATGTATAAACTAGCGTTAATAAACAGTTTATTAAGAAAAACTTTCTGAATAATTTTTTCACAAGAGTCATCTTTTGAACAATTTTTTTATCAATTGTATTCCCACAACATAAAACCTACCTTTAGTTTGTTCATACACTAATATTATAAATGCTATAGTTTGTCGGTGTGTATATTTGTTACCTCTTCACCCCAAAACGACAACCGGATGTGAACGAAACTCGGAATTTAGATGATTTCCCGGAATAGTTAGGTAACTTTTTTTCATTTTTAACATCATCGTTTTTCATAATTGCGCGGGTGAAACCGTGGCACGCAGCAAGTAAATAATAAATTCATAAAATGAAAACACTGTTTTAAACTATCACGGTTGTCCATTAGTGGCATTTGATTATTTACGAGATATTTACCGTGATTAAGTTATGAAACGAATATCGAGAGCTCGTTTCACAACATAATCACGTACTCTACCATAAAAAAATTACCTCAAGGCTGGACATATCGAGTAAACGCAAGTAAAACAAATTCTAAGAAAGTCTGTAGCGAAACCTCTGAATAAAATGATGAATGCATGAAGGTTTATTAAAATTCAATACCTGTAGTTTATGAGCACAATAAAACTCTAAATTACTCGCAGTTTGTCTGGCTTCCAAAGGTCATAGGCACCCAATATGAAGGCGATTGCTTTTGTACTTTGAGAGCAAGGGTCATAAAAAAGTCGATCAAAAAGTGCTTTAGTCGCTGGAATGCTAACCTTATAAACTTAGGTAATGCAGGGCTGGAGAACATTCTTTCTAAGCCTCTCTAGAAGTTCAAGATAGAGGAATATTTTTACGTTTAGTTTAATGCTGTAACTTGCTACGCTCTACAGCTACTTGCGTTTTAAGGTGTTTTAAAATCCTCTCTATAGAATTCCTATTCTAAACCAGTACAACTTAAGCAAAATACTGGACTTGTAGCTACGTATATTTAACATCTTACTTTGAGAAGTGCTCTCAGGGCGGATTTACAAGGAAACGTACAGATAGAAGAAACAAAAAGTTAATGTATTTGTTGAGCTATTTCGGCGGTCGCCTCACATCGAGGCTTATCGCTCGTCACTCGTCACCAGATTTTAAACTTATTTCTCGTTTTGGTTCGTTTTTTTAGTCGAGAGAGACACATTTGAGGCAGTGATGAGAGCGGTCGGTGATGGGTTAAACGAGAGGAAGGGTTAACTTGACTCTGATGGTTTTCTAGTTTAAGTTATTTATTGGCTGTTATTATTATGTTAGTACTGTTATTCGGCGTGAAGACGTCAACCAATGAATTGGTAAAAACATAAAAACAAACACGTTTACGAGACAATATTTTAAGTTCTAAATTTAAGTTATCAGTTCAAGTTCAAAAAAAGTCTTTCAGAAAAACTCTTAGCAAATTAAGTGGATGATAAAGTATAAAGTATGATAAATGATAAAGTAGGTAATTCATTTTCAAAAGCTCTACCTATATGCTCTATATAATTTTTATAGTGGTTTGCTGTTGTAAACATAAAAGTGTAAAACAATTTTTTGGCAGTAAACGTTAGTTTTTATCGTCGATTCTAGATTAAGTTTTTTACTAGGGTTTGTAATTTTATTAAAAAACATATTAACTTTAACTGGCCTTAACTGTTATTTAACCCTTATATTGGTAATTTTGCAACGTTCTTATATCTTTTGGAATAAAAAGAACCATAACTCTTAAGTACTTTTTATTCCGAAAGGTGAACGATACCATGCCTATATCCATCCCACACGAATTCCGTGACTTTATTCAAGACTGGTTCGGATTATTTGATTCTGGACATTGGTAGTAGTTATATAGCTCAATGATTCTGGATAGTTTCGTACATGGAAATATAGCATCAACAAAAAATCATAGGTTATTTATTTATTTTATTTAGTTTATTGGTACACAAAACAGAATACAATCAATAATAAATTTAGAAAATTTACACATTATACAATTTCGATCTAAACGATATTCTTAAAAATGTATACACAGCTTGTTACTTGACAACATGCAGTAGATAGTCAGTTTCAAGTGGAAAAAGAGGAAGGGGTAATTAAGTTAAATTTTATCTTATCTTTTCTAAATAGTATAATATATGTAATTGAACCACCTGTGTGTGAAAGTGTCCTCTAGACTGTTGAAATCGCCAATTTAAGACTCATAAAACTGAAATTCAACAAAAACATGAAATTTGTCTTCACAGCCGAAACTGTTACAGACAATTTAAGTAACAAAAACAATTTTAGTTTCTAGTCGCAAGTTTGAGTCGCGTCTATTTATCTCTACTTTTGATTTACGATGTGAAAAGGACAAAAAATGGTTGACGACGCTAAATGGATGGGTTTGTAAAAAATCGTAAGTTGATATGAGGCTAGTCGTTGTCAATACAATGGGAGCTATATTGGTGACGTTTTGGGTGACTAACACTGGTTGAAATAAAATATCTTTATCAATTTTTATTCTTTACGTACTTTGTATTTTTTATGACTGCCTTAGAGCTCAGTTGGTAGCATGTCTTTATCAGAGCTGTAGGGCGTGGGTTCGATCCCCACCCAGGGCAAACATTTATGTGACGATCATAGATGTTTGTTCTGTGTCTGGGTGTATTATGTATTATTAGTATGTATTTATAAAAACAAAAAAGTATACAACGTGTAACAAAAAGGTTCAACAATACTGAAGGGTATGTATGTACTCATCATTATGAACAACTTTTACAATTAGGCCAACCCTGAAATCGCGAAAAATATATCAGCTGTTCCATACATCCCAAGGTGTCCAAGGTCAATGAACTTTATGTATGGAACTGCTGTTATTTTTTTTCAGGGTTGGCCCCATAGTAAAAGTGTTCATAATGATGAGTACATACATACCCTTCAGTATTGTTGAACTTTTTTGTTACACATTGTATACGTAATCTATCCGCAATCTGGTTTACATATTACAAGATTTGCTTAGTTTAAGGCTAGATGAAAAATGTCCACCGATATTTATTATTATTATTTATTATAGAGTCTGCATCACAGAAAAGCGAAGGTCCTACTCTTTCTTCAGTGGTCTGCGCTGTGTGTTCTCCAAAAGGCACAGATCTAAAAAAATATATTATATTTAACTTAAAATTATTATTTTGCAAATTAAATGTAGGACTTTATAAGAAAAGAGCCAAAGAAAACCTATTTACACCTTAAACGATTGGAAATATTTTAATGTTTAAGTTTTTAGTCATGCAGATTGATTATTTATTACCTGAAAATAACTTCTTTGTTTCTATTTGATTTATGATCTTTAGTTTATTTTATAAGTAAAAATATATATTACGAACGTGTTACGCCAACCTAACGTACCTTATTAAACGTACCTTAACATAAAATTCCAGCAAAACATCGTCAAGCTACATCTAAAATCTGAAAGCCCAATATTTATCTGGTGCTGGTATTCACGCAAACATCTTTACAAAAGCCCACATCAACCGGCGAAACAAAACGCGTCATCAACGGACAAAGATACGTTCGTACCCTTCTCTAGCTCTATTCGGGGTATCCATTAGAATACATTCGAGTGTGAAACACATTACGGCTGTGAATAATCCAATAAATATGCACTGCTGGGACAGCGAGTGATTAAGGGGTTAACTAGATGGCTTCTGGAGCGGGAACGCAGGCATAGCGTATCTGGGAGAGTTTTAAGAGGTTTTTTTATTATGCAATGGAATTACGTGACGAATGAGACGTTTGCCTGGTTGTAAGCATCACACCTAACCCATAATAGTATAATCTGGGTGTCTTCAAGTCGCGAGTGAATCGGTTTCTTCTAGGCAAGCGTGCTCCATCGTAGGCTGCATCTTCGTTTAACATCAGACGAGATGGCAGTCAAACGCAAGCCTATAAACATATTAAAAAAAACGGAAAGTCAGTACCTAATGCTTGTACACTACTGCTTGGCGGTTGAATGACTGGTGAAGGTGCGATCCTTCTCCAGGCGGACTTTGCAATTGTGTCCTACCTACCACTACTAACTACTAAAATAATCTCTATACAGGGTGCTTGGCAGAGGGTAAGCAAAACTGTATGTTAATGCGTTCATTTGAAAAATACAAGTTGACTAAACAAATCTACGGTACCAACATTTTTATATGTGATTTTCATAACTTTTTTTCATTTGTTTTAACTATAATAAATATTGATAGTTTATTTTAGACAACAGGAATTATTTAAAAAACACATTAATAACACCTCACCGCTTTTACTAAACACTACACTAAACTAAACACTTTTTTTTAAATTAAGTTTTTTGTTTAAATATAAAAAAGAACAAAATAAATTAGAAACGTACTAAACGGATTTGGATGAAACTCGGAATGGAAAAACATAATTATAGGCTACTTTTTATAATCCGTTTTTCATCATCACGCGGGAGAAACCGCGGGGCGCAGCTAGTAACACAGTTAAAACTCCGTCAGTTTCCATAGTAAAATATAAAGCCCCTTACACACCACATCCATAACTAACGTACAAAACGCATCCCCTGGCCGTCAATCGGCGCTGGGTCGCCGTGAATGTAGATATTTATCACAATTTGCCGCGTAATCTAGCGTGACGCCGCCGATGTATCACAAAGGGCACACTAGACCGTAGCGGTGGACGTATCGCCGGATTGAGTTACGTCATAGGTCACGTCAAGCGTACAGGGTTACGCGTGTTGGTATTACTAAATTAAAAGGAGGTTTCGGTGTCCTAAACCTCCGGACCGGACGGCTAGGAGCTCGAAAATGCGACATCGATGGTTGATATTCCAAAAACACGCAAGAAGCGGTTAGATTCCACCTTTACTTTGTGAAATGTTAAACAGTGGAATGTGCTTCCCGCGTGGGTCTTTCCCGATACATACGTATCTTCAAGTCACGAGTGAATAGATTTCTTCTAGGCAAGCATGCTCCATCGTAGGCCACATCTTTGCTCAACATCAGGCAAGATAGCAGTCAAACGGAAGCCTATTTAAAAAAAGAGGTCACAATTACTTCTTTTCCGACTCAGAATTTTATTATTAATATTTTCTTCTATAAAGCCAACCTTGAATACGCGCTTTTCCATAAAACATACATGAAATAGTACATTATTATCCTAGGGTCCTAGATGAAAGTTACTTATTTAGTCCCGAGACGGGGTTTGGCGCCGGAGCGTAGTGAGGGCGCTAATAGTTCTAGGGAGTAAATAAGTCTTTAACCCCGAGGTAAACACTGCATGTGCTTTTCATTACGAATACAAGGAAACTAAAAATAAAAACATGAACTGACACTGGGAAATGCACGAGAAGTGCGGGACCATAATCCTCTGAGGAGAAAAAATAAAGTTGGAACATGGTTCAATACAAATTTATGTGAAAATAGAACTAGTTTTTTTTAAATAATTTGAGTGTCTGTCATTTGTCAACTGTCACTGTTAGTTGAAAATGATTCTCCTTAGGCTGAAATGTATTACTTTCAACCCGCTCCTCAGGCAACAAAATCACACTTGTACAAAATGTAAAGAACAGCAGTTTTATTGCAAATTCAGTGTTGGTTCGATAGTAAACTTTGTTCACAATGATGAGTACTACGACTACGATCTCTTTTCGGCTTAGTAATACCGTTTTTAATAACCATGTATGTGAAAAGGCCCTTATATTCTATAATACGTTACTTTATCTTTACTTAACCTTCTTTTTTCTTTTCCGTTTCTTGTTGTCCTTTTAGTACGACATAATATTGGCGATCCATTGACGGTCGCTCTATCCGAATTTCAAGTTTGATAATATTTTAACAATTACATGATAACTTTAATATTTATACCTACTTTATTTGAGCAAATGCACAATTCCAGCCATAATCCTCTCAGAAAGAAAGAAAACGTTACAATTAATCCTTCCATAGCCGTAGGTAATCCTAGTCCGCATCTTCGTAACCCCACATTAGTGCAATATATACTTGACAATAACTTAATTCCGAGCAATGAAGGGCCATCCCTCGTGGCTTCTTACTGAGGGATGGGGATGACAGTTGGATACAGTTTACACACAGTAAGGACTAGATACCTGGCACAGCTGATCTGATTTTAAGTGACGGTATGGCCGATGATGTAGGTGGAACAAAGACATTATACAAATCGCGGGAAAACTTTGGACCAGAACTGCCAGAATAAGCAGAATCATATGATTTTCTGATCAGAATGGAAACAGCTGGAGATATATGGAGACATTATAATAAATAAAATACTAACAAACAATTTTTAATAGATTACTCGCACTAACCCTACTAAAATAATATCAATATCAAACTGTTAAAAAAAAAAATAACCCGTAATTATGTATGTATGTTTATATGTTTATAATTTTTACCTATTCATATATATATATTTGATTTTTTAAGATTTTAAAGAATTAAGATTATTTTTAATTGTATAAGGAAAAATAAAAGGTTTTTTTATTTATTTATTGCTGATGATAGTAAACACGGCAACCCTGTAATAAGAACTAGCTTTCAAGTGAGGCTGCCGGAACACACCGACAAGTTAGACCGAGGAGTTTTGGCGGGAACACGGAAAAATCATGTCGTTGCATTATTTTCTAAAACTTGTGTTTTTTCGCGATTTAATGACTAAAAATGGTGGTGTTTTAATTTTAGAGTGTTGAATTACATGCACGAGTGTGGGCAAGTGATATAATGTGGTGAAACATGTCTGTTCGTGTTGTTTTCAAAACTCCATAGAAGCTCATAGTAAAGTCGCCACAAATTTACTAGGGCAGGATTTGGACTCGACATTGACTAATTTCGTGTGACTAACTGTGATTTCATGACATATTTGACTTGAAATAACAATAGCACACTTATGAAGCTTGCTATTTACCATCAGATTCAGATATTTATTGCTTCCATAGTGTATACAGGTATTGTCAAAAAGTTGTTTTAATGGTTCCCCTCGGGCGCTACATAATAGTTCTGTTAGGGAGAGGAGACATTTTTTTACAGTAAGATGCCTATTAACTAAAACTCTAACTATTAACTATTTTAGAAAATTCGTTATAATTTATAATACATATTGTCAACAATAATTATAATATCGTTATAATATTTTTTTGAAATTGTCCAGTAAAAATACAAATTTGTTAGTACGTATTATCTTCTTTTAAAAATTGGACAATTAAGTAATAAGTCCATATTAGTACAGATAAAATAGCACTATCACAGAATCCCTTACTGCTACTATCCTGTTTCATGTCAGGGCTGGGTATGACAATGGTAACGTACTCGAACGTAATCAGAACTATCGATCGTGTGCAGGGGCCCTAAACTAACACGGAGTTTAACGCACGACGCTTTTCTTAAAGTTGCCAAGTTATAGGCACTGGAGATTGATTATTTCTATTATAACCATACTTACGTACTATTCATATATCTATTCTATCTATCTCTATAAGTAAGACTTAGGATGGGTGACCGTGAGTAGCAAACATAACGCAAATGATGGTAAACTGTATGAAAACTAGAACTGTATCCCTGTAATCGGGAACTTCTTTTTTTACTATGGTTTGAGTACCTACTATTATGTTAATTTTACTATCGTTTAGTTAGGAAGATACTGCGTAATCCTAAAGAGATTTTCGTGTTAGACTCTTACGGCCTTACCTAAAATATGCTCGATTCTCTTAGTCACTGCTTAAACTTGTCTGTCCTTTTCTAGCACGTGCAACTTCACGTCAGAGTTCTAAGAGTTCATCTTAAGCAGTGACTAACGGTTGAAAAGTTTTTTTTAAGTAAGGCCGTTAAAGCTCTACCGTGTGTTGCATATAACGTTATTATCAGTGTCCTGGTTGTTTGTCTGTGAAAACATCTCAGATGCCTTTGAGCGACACATTAACACCAAGAATAGCCACCCAATTAATACGAACTTAATTTTTAATAAAATAATTATTATGATTCTTTTGCAATGTTTGTGATGGTATTACACAGTAACGGCCTTACTTAAAGTTTCATGACGATAATTAGCACTGCCCACTTACGTTTGTATTGCGCAGAAGTTAGACGACGCGACGTTTGTTAACTTGAGCAACGTTTTTAAGTAAAGTTTCGAAATCTTTAAGTAAAGATGTTTCACTTAAAAAACTACAAAATTATGAATCAATGTGGGTATTAGACACTAACGGCCTTACTTAAAGCTACATGACGATAATTTGTACTGCCTACTTACGTTTGTATTGGGCAGAAGTTAGATAACGGGACGTTTGTTAACTTGAACAACGTTTTTTTAGTAAGGTTTTGAAATCTTTAAGTTAAGATATTTCACTTAATAAGCTACAAAATTATGGATCAATGTGGGTATTAGACACTAACGGCTTTATTTAAAGCTACATGACGATAATTTGTACTGCCCGCACTTACTTTTGTATTGCGTAGAAGTTAGACGACGGTACATTTGTTACTTGAGCAACGTTTTTAAGTAAAGTTTCGAAATCTTTAAGTTAAGATGTTTCACTTAATAAAACTACAAAATTATGAATCAATGTGGGTATTAGACACTAACGGCCTTACTTAAAGCTACATGACGATAATTAGTACTGCCTACTTACGTTTGTATTGGGCAGAAGTTAGACAACGGGACGTTTGTTAACTTGAACAACGTTTTTTTAGTAAGGTTTTGAAATCTTTAAGTTAAGATATTTCACTTAATAAGCTACAAAATTATGAATCAATGTGGGTATTAGACACTAACGGTTTTACTTAAAGCTACATGACAATAATTTGTACTGCCCGCACTTACTTTTGTATTGCGTAGAAGTAAGACGACGCTACACTTGTTACTTGAACAACGTTTTTAAGTAAGGTTTTGAAATCTTTAAGTTAAGATATTTCACTTAATAAGCTACAAAATTATGAATCAATGTGGGTATTAGACACTAACGGTTTTACTTAAAGCTACATGACAATAATTTGTACTGCCCGCACTTACTTTTGTATTGCGTAGAAGTTAGATGACGCGACATTTGTTATTTGTTACTTGAAAACTTGTTACAATGTTTTTAAGTAAGGTTCGAAATCTTTAAGTTAAGATATTTCACTTAAAAAACTAGAAAATTATGAATCCATGTGCATACAACATTATTACTTATTGCTACGGTTATTTGTTAAATTGTAAAGTTGTTGTGTTATTTTTGAGATGTGTCGCCATCTATCTCAAGACTGTAAACATCTCGACGCTCAGCTGCGAGCAAGCAAATATGGTAAGAAGTTAGGTGCCAAATTAAGAAAAAAATACATTTTCCCGTCTGGCAACCCGAGCTCATTTTCGCGGCACTCGGCGTGCGCACGTCACGAGCAACTGTCGTCCTCGCCGATGTAAATAAGAAAAATGCAACATCAAATTTTATATTCACGCCGATTTTATACGTTTCGACTCGACATGCTCCTGACATGACGGTGATTGTATTGCACGTTGTAAATTTTTAAGATTTCGAAGGTAACGTTTTGTAAATGTTGTTATGGGTTTTAGAATTGAGTTAGAGTAACTTGATGGTAGGTCTGTATCTGATTTTGCTTCGTTTGTATTTATACGGGATTTTGCCGAAAAGCGAATTTTCGACTCATCAGACGTCTTTAGACGATCATTTGACGTACCTACCTGGAAATAAACCATTCACGATTAGAAAACGGTAAAAATTAAAAAATCTATTTTATTTTATTTATTACGACTTTCTTAGACTTTCTACGATGTACGATATCGACTGCTTTATAGCTCAGTCTGCCCTGAGAGTTGAGAGCTGTAGGGTGTGGGTTCGATTCCCACCTAGGATAAATATTTATGTGACAAACGTAGATGTTAGTTCCGAGTCTGAGTTTTGTTTGTATTAAAAGTATGTATTTACAAAAATATATATTATAAGTATTCTATCAGCTGTCTGGTTTCCGCGATACAAGCTTTGCTTAGTTTGGGGCTAGGTGGAGCTGTGTAAAATGTCCACCGTTTTTTTTTTTATTTTTTATTTACGGCTATAGGTTTTGATAAAATATTTTGATATTTTCCTTATTTTACGATGAAACCAAAGCTACACTTTGGCAAATTTGTATAACGTAATTTATCTGTTTTTTACTTGATTTCTTATTGTATTGTGTGTGGACCTGGGTATGTCCTAAAACTGCATCCAGAACCGCCGGAGGACGGGCAGCAGCGTCCTCTTAGTTAACGGTGGTGAGCATTCTGCGATCCCCGAGCCGCCTGCCAAGCGTGGGGATTATGGCAACCCCTCCTTATTAAGAGGGAGGCCTTTGTCCAGCAATGGACGTCTTCCGGCTGTTGATATTGTATTGTGATTCAATATGATATTATAGTGTACGATACTTGCGAATGACAATTTGATATTCATTTTTATATATATATATATACTATAATATAGTAAGCTTGATAGTAATGTTCAATTAGTGAAACAACAATAAAACTCGAGTTGTCAACTTTTAAATCACGGAACAGCGTGGATTCACAATCGACAATAATTGGCGCATTTTTTGCAGCGGCAACACCGGTTGAGAATAATTTACAAAATGGCGGAACCAAATGAAAATAAGTGTTATTGTCTGACTGTGTAATGGCAATTATTAATTGTTTTACACACAGATAGTCCGAAGGTTTGACGAATTTTGGCACCAACGTGAAGAAGTTATATTATTGTTGCGAGTAGTCATATAATCATCTTCCAAAATTTGTAAGTTTAGATAAATCAAAGAAAAGCCCTTCCTTCTCTTTTCAGTGGGACAACTCATAAACAGTGCTAAACAGAAATGTCTTTTAGTGTTGTTCCAAAACTCTATGGAAGTCGTATTTACGTGTAAATGAAGACGTCTATCAGTTTTATACATACATCATCAGCCGGAAAACGTCCACTACTGGACGAAGGAATCCCCCTTATTAGGGAGGGGCTGCCATAATCCACACGCTTGGAAGGCGACTTGGGGATCACAAAATTCTTACCACCGTTAACTGAGAAGACGATGTTGCCCATCCTCCGGTAGATACACTTTAAAAAAAAAAACAATCGTCTTCAACTTCGAATACCTGGATGACATCTTCATATTTTATAGTAATTTTGATTTAAAATCCAAACTAGTAATCCGATTTCGATAAAATTTATATGGGACCACCTCTGAAGTATTACCTACCAAACAAAAAAAAAACATTAAAATCAATTCATAATGGCGGAGTAATAATAATAATCGCGTAACATATAAACAAAAAAAAGCATAGTCGAATTGAAAACCTCCTTTTTGCAGTCGGTTGAAAAATACATGACTTCTGAAAATTAATTCTAAATCTCTGAATCTAAAATTTCTGAACGTAATTTTCTCAGAAGCTAAAAGTAAATACAGGGGTGTGTAGTGTATGTACTTAGTAGGGCTATAGTAGAAGTATTAGTTTCAATTTGAATTCGTATTTAATAATAATTTATTCGGTATTTGGCTCGGCCAATTCAAGTTATTTAATAATAAAAAAGACAGAATGCTCATAATCTCAATTTTACGAGCTTGCGAACTAAAATATCTCTCCGTGATAAAAAATGTTAAAATTATTGTACAAAACTACAATTTATTGAAAACAATTGTTTTAAATGAAGCGCAGGCAACAATAACTTGGTATGTTTATAGTTTAACCATCCATTGTAAATTATTGGAAAAGCAACCAGCTGCATTATATTAAATCTATTAAAAACAAAATATTTTCCAGAGGTCGTCGTAATAATCGTAATTTTCACTAAACTAGATTTTAAATCTTAAGATATTGTAGAAATTACTTTAC
This sequence comes from Erannis defoliaria, assembly GCA_905404285.2. Taxonomy (NCBI): domain Eukaryota; kingdom Metazoa; phylum Arthropoda; class Insecta; order Lepidoptera; family Geometridae; genus Erannis; species Erannis defoliaria. Next base: position 682,493 of record FR990072.1, read on the forward strand.
AACAATTCTAAAGGTATTTATCATAACATAGTAAGCATAATAGTTTAGCTTTAAATATTTAGATATATCTAGACGCATTTCTTTAAAGTTGCATGCTTGTTGCTTTACCTCAGATGCATGCCCAAGCATGCATACTCTTTAGATTAAAATATATAGGTTATCAAGAATATTCTTATACTCTTCTCTTTACAAATAATTATTTAAAGGAGCTTGTTATTCGACTATTGATTTTCTATCTTTCACCAGCTCCCTTTTCAGTCATTACCTAATATAATTTTATCAAACAGCATAATGTATTCCATCCACATTGAAACGGAGCACTACGTATCGGAAATATTTATTTACAAAAGTAAAATCAGCGCTCGCGCCCGCAAACTTACGTTCGAGAGAAAATGTATATTCTCTGTAAGGAAACCAAGTTTGTCTAGTAGCTGAGGAAAGTGGGTGCCAGCTTATTGTGGGAGAACGCGACTAACACAATACCTACTAAAATCTAATATAATAAAAGGCTCTGTCAGCAAACAACGCACAGCCCAAACCGCTGGTCGTACAGACTTGAAATTTGGAGGGTGTATTCGTCTCGATGCGGAGGGATGTACTAAGAAACGATTTTATGTAAATTCGAAGTTGAAGTTGAAGTGGTGAATTTTGAATGCTGAATTGTGAATTTGCAAACAAAATCCTGCGCTCCCTGAGATAATAGACGTCAAATATCTTTATGCCCAGTAATTTGCCTGGTAACTTTTCCCTTAAAGCCGAAACACAGTAATAATTGCACGATACAAAAAAAACTAGAGTAAATAGGTTCCTTCTAGATAAGCGTGCTCCATCCTAGACTGCACTGTTGCTTGCCATCAGGCACGATATAGTCAAACGCAAACCTATTCCGAATAAATAAAAAAACCACTACTGCTTGGCGATTGAATAACGGTTGAAGGTACTTCTTCGGGCGGATTCTGCAATAGAGTCACTGCCACTACAAAATCTACTCAACACCACCACTTAAAGTAACATGATCTATATAAGCTAGTGGGAATAATCTACTCTTTATTGTTCTCTTATCTTGTTGGAAAGTATTTTATTTTATTTTATTTTATTTTATTTTATTCGGGAAACTAACAGCGACAAAAAAACATAATTACTAAACATATAGAAACTATGCGCCATTTAAGAGTTTCCGCATATTGAGACTAATTAGTCACTTGTCTGCAATTACTTAAATGAAATTAAATAAATAATATGTAGGTATACTAAGTATAAGTCAAGGAGACACACCAAACCAGTTTTTGGTAATATTGAGTTTTATCGAGTTCGCGGATGAATTAAATAAGTCAAATTCGGGATAGTCTTCCAGTTTATTTATATAGTGAGATGCTCGTAGAAAGAAGGAGTTCTGTCTATAATTAGTCACACACTGAGGGATGTGTAAGCATTTAGGATGTCTTGCGAGTATTCTAGGGACGTGCAAGTTTATGTTAGAGAGGAGGTGTGAAGAGTCAACTTGACATTGAGCAATTTTTGTTAAAAGTACAATATCACCCATTCTGCGTCGCTCGTGAAGAGGTAACATGTGATGTCTTCTACACCTCGCCTCATAATCGTTGTCGTATTTCTTGCACTTGAACTGGAGATATCTAACAAAGTTACGTTGGATTGATTCCAGTCTATTGATATATATGTCGTACTGTGGGTTCCAGATTTGTGAACCATACTCGAGTAAGCTCCGAACATATGTACAGTACAGTATTTTAATAATTTTAATACTAGAGAATTGGGAACAAGATCTCTTGATAAATCCCATGGATTTGTTAGCCCTCTTAGCGATGTTATCAATATGTTTATCGTATGTAAGCTTAGAATCGTGAATAACGCCTAGATCACGTATCTCATTTACGATTTTGAGTTGTTGATTTTTAAGTGAGTATTTAAATTCAAAAGTTTTAGTTTTACGGGTAAAAGTTATAGCATAGCATTTTGCAATGTTTAGGTCTAGTAGTGGTATTGGTGAAGCTAGTCGCTACTCGCTCTCCCTTGCACGCAATATCAACCCAAAACTCTTTCGGAAACTGGAGCGCGCTTGCTACAAAACATTCTAACTGAAACCTTAAACTTGCTATTGACAAAACAAAAGTTTTGCATCTTAAGGCTCCTGATCTAGGTTATTGCTTCAAAGCTTCTTCTTTTAAATACGGGAAAGTTTAGTTTAACTCAAACTTGTGCTATTTACGTCCGGTATCGCTTTTGTTTTGTTTTTAGAATAAAGCTTTGCATCAATTGAGGCGAAAGTCAATATAAACTGAGAGAATACAATTGAGTGTTTCGAGTAAAATCAAATCAAGTAGTTGAGTTGGTTGCTTCTGCATAAGCCTCCAGTTGGTGCCAAAGAACTTAAAAGTAAGGATATGCCTTTACGAACATTTCGCGGTTTATGTTCACAACTCATTAAACTTGGTGCTTGGTGCTTGCTTGGTGCTTGGTGCTTGGTTTGCTTGGTGGTCGAAATCGTACATAATATAATTATCGGTGGTGGTGGACATTAATATCACACAGCGCCATGATATACATCCCATTACTCTCAAGTACGACGACGAAACACCAACGATGTAAGTATGCGACTGATTTCACACTGGAGATGTCCAACACTGATACTCGTAGAGTACCATTGAGGATATGAAAGTTTTTGAAATATGAAATAATTACAGCTTATTACACTTTGAAGACAAAAATAATACTTATTAATGTCTATGCGTCTAGGTACTTACTTCGATTCAAACTTTTGAGATTTGAATATTACGAGTATAAATTAAGTAATTAAAAGTATGGATATAGAAAACTGATAAATTCGGACTTTTGGACACTGAGAGTGTTTTCTACTTATCGTTTTAAACGTGAAGAAAGTAAGCACTTCTATTTCTACACAGGTTATTAGACATCAATCACATTACTCGTATCAGATCCTCAGTGACACAGAGGCGAGCGGAGCGCGATGCGATCTCGTACCGCGAACGATCGCGCTTTGAACCCGCACTCTCGTTTGAAGTCGCCGGCTCACCGCGGAGTGGTCAGAAGAAGCGCTCTTCACATGGCTGCCTATCACACCAACTTGTATCAATAGTAATGTTGAGCGGCTTGGTATTGTAGAGTCAGTTTAGATTATTAAAAGGTCAAGTACCGATTACAATACCATGGTTATTTACGAGATATTTAAAGACATTATATTATTTCAAAATAGAGCTTCCAATATTTCGCCGCAGTTGCATGCCCTATGCACAACCGTGATGTTTAAATCATTGGCAAATACCGATTCCTAACATTCAGTGAGAATTATAATTACTTATTAATATTAAAACTTAATTCATCTCTTGTGTATCTACTACCTGTATTGATTAAAACTCCAAATTAACTTACAAAGCAAAAATTACCTAAGTATAAATAAGATATAAGGACCTGGGTATGTCCTAAAACTGCATCCAGAACCACCGGAGGACGGGCAGCAGCGTCCTCTCGGTTAACGGTGGTAACCATTTATTTATTTATTATTAATTGCTTGTCACACTTACCGCTACGCCAAGGCGTGTGACAAGCCAGCAGTACATACAATAACAATAATCGATTACATAGAAAAGAAACAAAGTAATAAAATTCATGTCAAAAAATAATAATTCATCATAATCATTCTGCGATCTGCGCCTGCCAATCGTGTGGATTATGGCAACACCTTGAAGGGAGAGACCTTCGTCTAGCAGACGTTTTCTGGCTGTTGATGTGTATAAATAAGATAAAAAAGCACCACATTCTTTTAGGTCGGTCAATATTAATATGACCTTTGTTAATACAGTCATACATAATTAAAGCTCGAATAGCATTTTTAAATTTAGAAAAAAAAGGAACAAATTTTTTTTTATTAAAAACTCGTAAAAAGTAAGAATAGATGGATAGATACTACTGACAGTATACATTTGTAGTTCTGTGAATTTTGTGTGTGGTACAAGTTCGTTTCGGTGTAAGGTTGGACCCATCTAGTTCGTCTATTTTTACCCTGTCAGTCTGAATGGGCCGGAGCATAGGTTGGGGTCTCGAGCAGTGAGCCAACTCTTCTAATTAACTCTGATCTAGCCGTGATTCCACAGCTTTTTTGCTTGTTTAGAAACATCGGATTAGTTTATCTGTGCCATTGTCTGTGGCTTCATTAGGTGATTTAGATGGTGTCGGATTGTAATGAGTTAACTGTGATTCGTGATTTAGAACTCTGTGGTTAGATGGAATTATTTCTAGTTGATCTATGAGTGGATTTCGATGCCTTTTCCCTAGTGTTAGCTAGTTGTATCAATACTTAATTAGTATATAATAAAAATAAAGGCTGTAATATTATGTAAGCACTAAAGCTATTTAAAGGGAACTTTTATATGACAAAACAACATCAATTTTGTAATAATAGTTCTCAAAACCAAAAGAAGTTTTAGTATTTTATTAACAAGAGTCGTTTAAGTTTGTTAAGTTTTAGAAGTTTTGCTTCATCGCACATGAAGCATAAAAAACAATACAGTGAAAAAAACACTCATACAAACCTCTTATGAAGGTCTTATAAAAGACGAAAAATTCAAAGTCTGAAACTGAAGTTACGCACTAAAATTGTTGGGCCGTTCAAAAGTATTTTTATCTCTAACTTTACTGAATATCTTAGGAATGCTTCTACAGAACATTGTTCGGAATGACTTTTTGTTTTATCTCTAATTTTAGTTTAATAATGACCGAGTAGCACTTTACGTTAATATGGGTACGCCTTCTCGTTAAAAACAATGTTCTTATTAGGCTCTACTTTATTTTTATCTATTATCTACCGCACCTTTCATTTTTCCTAAACTTTTTACTAATCGTTACTTAATTTTAATCCTCACCTCACGGATTTTACATGTGATATATTCATATTTTTTTTAATAATAAATGTTTTTAATAATTGTGATGTTTCATCGTTTGTGTTGTTTTGTTTGTTTTGTCGTTGTGTTTTATTACAAAAAAAAATGTGAACACAATATTAATTACTTTGAAATCAAAATCACCCCCAAGCATCAAATCCTAATTAAGGCTGACTCAAAAATAAGATATCAGTTTAAAAAGAGAAGCAACAACCAATTACTGCATCGAATCGATCGTTAATGAACAAAAGACTTGCAAGGATAACGGTCCTAGAGAAAGATAAAATATTAGTAACCTGCACATAGAAAACTACTGAACAAATAACAATGCAATTGATAATGTCGCATTTAATGAAAAACTAACCGTAACAGTACGTAATAAAGATCTCAATAAAGATTATATTGATTCATTGAAGGCAAAGAAAAAGTTTGTCGTATATAATGAAAAGAATCCAAGCACCATTACTTCTGTTTAAACGCAACTCGAGTAAGTTCGATTTGAAATAAATGGATGCACCTATTCTGTTAAGTCGATCTCTCATTTTGATTAATAGTCGTTACTATTCCTTGTATTGTTCCGATAGCCGGAGATTTAGATGTAATGTCGTTTTAAAGTCTATCTGTGTTTTGTGCTGTTGTAGCTTTGTGTTGTGTTTATTTTTATTGTTTTTGATGGGGTGCGATAATTCGATTTTGACCGTTAACGGTTGTTTACAGTTATTTCTGAATCAGTGTATGTAGTATTCGTTATAATGTATGGTTCGATTGTTAAAAATTTATAGTTCAACTGTTGACGTATTCGTATTACAAATCCTGGGGTGAACTACTAGTATGGTGGTAAGGTTCCTACTCACCAGTGTTTGATTGGATAACTAATCTCAATTTGTAATCTGTCGCCAAGTAACTATCGGAGTGCTTTATTATAGGTTGCCTATAATAATAGTAAATTAAATCCTTTTCAAATTTTGAAATTATATTCCATGCTAAATTTAATGTTGAAAGAATAAAGGATTCACAGTATGTAATCTTTGAATTAAATACTATAAGCACATATTAATAGTAATTATATACAATGTTATAATTTAATGAAATCTTTGCTAAACTTGGTAAAAAAGAAATAACTCTATTCAGCTGTACAATTACCAATGTAAAATCTTTTGTATCCATTATTCATCAGACGCTTCAACAATTCTGACCTCAACAAGTAAAATTGAAAATTCCAAGTCAAAAGAACAACTACAGACCATTTGGAACTACAAGTAGAACAAGAAGTTTGAACTATTGCGCTGCCTTTAACAAAGACCCACAAATTGCGACCGTTTAGAGCGCGCTAATTTGACCTACTTTTAAATAGAAACAAAATAGAATTTGAATCAACAATTTGAGTTTTGCTAATCAAATGAGGCACCGCGCTCCACGCAATTAGAGGGAAGAATTCAACGAGACGTTGTTACATAGATGTGTGGGAGAAAGAAAACGTATTCCAATAATTGGACGTAGTTGTATACGCTATATATCATGTTCACCATGTATAGGAAAGGAAGAAAATCTGAAATCAAATTTTTTTCTACTTTTACTTCTTTTCTCGACTAATTTTGTTTAGATGTGTGGTCAAATATGATTAGCTCACCTAGCATGGGAAGGGAGCCTGCTTCTCAAATGAGGCTGAAATAACTCACCATAGTTTACTTGGTGATAGATGTAAAACTTTCGTTAGCAAGCTATTCGAGTAATTAAGAGTGCTGTTGGTGGTAAAAACAGCTGCAAGCCTGACATAGGAACTGCTAAAACACACCGTTAAGTGCTTGACGACACTATAACCTATTTTGTTATATTTATACGGGAATACTCACGTGTAATTAAAACGGGTACTCCGACTATAGTTTCGATCACATCCGGTGACCTTTTTCACAGAGTGAAAACAGATCCCGACGCGCGTGCGGATGTGTCCTGCTTTGCACTGCGGGCCGCTGCGCTGAGGGGGTGGGGGCGGGTAGAGTGTAGTGCTGCGCCGGCGCACTCTAGAGCTCTTCATCACTGGAATCGTCCCGTGCGGTGTCGGGAGTATTCCAGCACGCGAAGCTCACCACGTTGCCTTCAGATGCGCGTCCACTCTCGCGAGCCCCATGAAAACAGGGTCTCCATGTCGGCGGCAGGTTCCATCCTCCGTCTCTATTGAAGTTTGGACGCTTGCTTATCTCTAACATTCCGAGGCATATAGAACTTCTCACGCACTTTTGCCTTGTCAAACCGGATATAGTGCTGCGCGTCAGAGTCAAGAGAATGTTCCGCCACCGCCGACGCTTTGCTGTCCAGGTTCTACATGGGGCGTATGTGTTCCGCGAGTCTAGTGGACACGTTCCTTCATGTTTTACCCACGTACGTACCACGTTTCGCGCACTGGCCGCAATCGCAAGGGATCATGTACACACCAGGGACACCCAATGGGTCCTTATCCTTGGGAGTGTGAAGCAGCTATCGGAGTTTTTCGTAAGGACGGAAGATCGTCTTGATGCTGTACCTCCGGCGTAACAAATTTCCGATGCTATCCGTCACTCCTTTGATGTAAGGTAAATACGCCGCGGCTCTCTCTACCCATGTCGGGCGTATACTGCACGTGCACGTGTTTGCAGCTCGCCAACTTTGGTTCCAGCTGTAGCCGTTGCTATTAAGTACACCTCTTATGTGATTCAGCTCAGTATCTAGGTATTCCTGATTACATAATTTTAATGCTCTATTTATGCGAGTCGGCCCGGAGATACCTTTCCGTATGCGTTGGTTTGCGGTATACCGTATGAGACAGCCGGCCAATAGAGTCACGTTTCACCAACACATCAAGAAATGGTAGAGGTCCATCTCGTTCCCGTTCCACTGTAATAGCAATTTTCGGGTGAACATTGTTTAGGTGTACCAGCAGTCGATCCACCTCATCTTTCCGCACGATAGCAAACACGTCGTCTACGTAGCGCCACCAGTGTCTCAGTAAATATAACAAAATCAAAACCACGTCAGTTTTCATACTATGTTGGAAAAGTAAAATGTTACAGGCGCGGTTAATTCTTACACACCTACTACCTCTCCTTATGAGTCACAGACCTATTTATAACGTACTTGTCAAAACTGAAATTTCTAAACTTTACCATGACACACCGGCCACGATGGATATTATACCTACTAATTGCAAAAAAACCTACCGTTGTGATCAAACTGCACTAGACGGCATTGCGACTATAAATCATACTAAGTTATAAATGAAAACATTTTATTTATTTATTTATTTATTATTGAGATAAAAATGATAGAATCAATTACATTTAACTCACAAAATAATACAGAAAAAAGTTAATTAACAACAATTGCATAAAAATAAGTAATGTCAGGTTTTTTACAAGTGGTATAAATGTCAAATAAACGAAGAATAATAAAAACAATTTCCTAAATGTCAAATACAAAACAATAACTATTGATTAAATTTGTACAATATTCTAATAGTCCAAATAATCAATGGTGTCAATTCTGTTGCACCGCTCACTAAACTAAACTAATCTGACAGGACTAAAATTATACGTGTCTCATTTCATTCCAATAGGTTAGAAAAGGATGTCAACAGGTTTCGTCCTGTCAAATTAAGTTTAGTTTAGTGAGCGGTGCAACAGAATTGACACCACTATCGGCTTTTTTGGCCCTATCCCATTGGTCGATTTGATTCTCGGAATATGTCAAAAAAGTTGTCATTACAGTTTTCCAACTGTCACAAAAAATTTCAAAATCAGAGTTGGCGGCAAGAAGTGCATTGAAGTGGCGGCGGGCGCGAATAAGAGGGGACATTGATCGCGCCACTGTGTGATTGTCATCTATGTGGAACAAGTTATTCCTCCGACCACGTCTACTGGCAGAAACCCCGTATGCGTCAGGGACAGACAGCGTGCAAAGTAAATCGTGCAGATTGCACGAGTCAACTGCACCTCTAATTACCTTGCAGCAAGTAGTGAGCTGGTCAATCATTCTTCTCACTTCTAACACACACATTGTGTGTTGTGAATTATTATGTTAATACTTATGTTGATTTGCACTCAACAGTAAACGGCTGAACGGGTTCAAATTATATTCATAAAGAAAGAAGTAAAAAATACGACTCAAATATGTGACTCCACATTATGTCTAGGTCTACATAATGTATGTGTAGCTCGTTTGACTTCTGGCTTATATTCTAATGATACATTTTAATACCCTTGCGCGATGTATGTATATATTGTCCATGTCTTTTGTGTCTCTCGTGATGTTTAAATGCCTACCCATAACCATTGCAGTGATGCCCAGAACTTTGTTACAAAACTAAATTCAAGGTTCCCCTACGTGCTCATTACTTTGAGATATTTATTTTAATTTTATTGTGTCTTCCTTTGACTACTAACTCGCCTGACGTTGGAGCACGCTTGCTTAGAATGAACCGATTCACTCTCGATTTGAAGACACCCAGATCGTAACTATCGCGAAACACCCACTCAGGAAGCGCATTCCAATGTTTAGCGCATCGGATGGTAAGTCTCATTAGCCTTGTTGTTAGATATAAACACCCACACGCACACGCTAATACGCTGTTTTTTTTTCTTAGTTATTGGCATCGCACGGTGTGCATTCTGCCAGTGTCAAGATTATGAATTTTCAAGTTTTTATATTAAAATCAAGTCAAATATGTCATGAAATCACAGTTATTCACACGAAATTAGTCACAGTCGAGTCCAAGTCATGCCCTAGTAAAGTTGTGGTGACTTTACTATGAGCTTCTACGGAGTTTTGAAAACAACTCGAAAACACACTCCACACTCGTGCATGTAATTCAACACTCAATGAACAAAACACCACCATTTTTAATCATTAATTCGCGAAAAAACACAAGTTTAAGAAAATAATAGAATGCAACGACATGATTTTTCCGTGTTCCCGCCAAAACTCCTAATACGCTGGTGTTAGTATAAAGAATGTGAGCATCTTTGTGTGTAGTGTCCTAGCGTCCATAATAACGCCACAGCTCATCCTAGTGGAGTTATACCCTTACATCGACATGCCTTCATCTAAACGGCGGTTCGTGCCGCGTTTATCAGTACAAGCTTATCTGATGTATGTAACAATGCTTAGTTAGAGACATATTCATTTGTTAGTTACGCAAAGCTATGAACAGTTTATGGACAGTTATGGTTTAAAAGTATATTGTCCAGCTAACGAGTTGGTTATAGACTTATTGTGAGATATGTTTATAGGAAATATGGTTTTTTATTGCTGACAAGGTAGGCGTTGTCTTTCATCATAACAAGTGAATAAGGACTGTGTCTAATATAACCTAGATTTAGACCGAGAATTTTGATGACGATGATGTTCTGCAATGGCCATTTAAACCGACTGACTTCTCGGTAAAGGTCCTTGAAGGTAAAACTCTGCTTAAAACTATCCTTACGGCTCTATGATTTTATTTATTAACCGCGATAATGTTGTGAATCGAGTTCCCGAAATTCTGGCTCAGTTGCGCAGTGCTACTAATTATGAATAAAAAATAATCGATATAAGAGACCGTTTAAAGTATCTATAGGTAGTAAATGACCTATACATATGTCAACGGTCTCTAATTTCGGGTAATGTGCCAAACATGCTCAGAAAATGAATGCCAAAAAAAAATTATAACATTAATATATCAAAATTTTAAATTAGTTTTAAATAGGTAAAATAACATAGTTTTTTTAGGCATAAGCCTTTATTAACTACAACAAACTACAAAGACTACTTAGCCTACTACACAACAAAAAACAAGAGGATTGTAATTTAACTGTTTTTAATTAATACATCGTTGTTAGTTCAATAAATACTTATTACGAGTATGAATATGAACTGTATAATTATGAATATGAAATAAATGAGTCGAACTGTCCTAGATGGTTTACTGGACCACAACGGCCTAGCAGGTCGTTGGATGCAACAGGAATGATGCCCATTGATTGTTTTTTAACTTGCAACTGCAACGCAAACAGAGAGGTGTTTATTATCTGTTTGTGGCATCGCAGCTCACAATGGATGAACCGATTTTGATTTAGTATTTTTGGTTGAAAAGTGACTTGATCGAGTGTTTAGCTATAATTTGATAGAGCCGGGTGTAATATTTTATATTAAATTCTATCAAAATCATTACGTAGATTTCCTCAGTTTGTTTTGTTTTACTGACAAACCCGTTTTAGTAATATCTTTCTCAAAATCAGCGTGCTTTTCAATTCAAAAAAACACATTGATATTTATGATTCTAGATTGAACCCACGACCTTACGAATGTGCGGCCCGTTTTCTTCTAACCGCATAACTTCACATTCACATAGTTGTATCTAATATAGACTAGAGAAGCTTACGGTTTACTCTTGTTCTATCAGATCGTAGTGTTATTACATTAACAGATCATTAAAATACTAAATCCTTATCAAACCGAATTAACTCTAAACTATTCAAATCTATCTCATTATAACTTCCTTATGTGGGTGTAGCACAAGTATACCACTAAAAATTCCTCATTTATACACAAAAATATTTTGTTTCGTTTTCAAAATAAACATCGACTAATTTCTCGTACATTTTCAAAGCATTGAATAGATTTCTTACTGTGAAAAGGTGATATTTAGGAAAGTTATTTAGGATCCCAGTATTCTGATACAATCGTTCGAACTATCTAACCTCTCGTACGGTTCTGGGCCTCAATCACACCGAACTGCAATGGAGGTAACAAGGTAAAAGTCAGCAAATAAAGGGCATTATCAATGTTAAAACTCTACATTGGGAGCAATCTTTATTGTACCACACTAGAGGCATTATCAACACTTTCTCATTTCAGAGAGGTGTTTGCAGACAACTTTAAAAGATCAAATTTAAAAAAAGTACTTATTTAATAGAGGAATTGTATAAAATACATCAAGTAAAATCAATTAAAAAATAAATGCTCAGAACTGGGCAAAAATAATTGCTCATACTTGTTCTGAAACATAATTAATTATTTCAATTTACGCTTGGCATTCAGAATCGTAAAAAATACAGGGCAGTGAGTTAGTGACATGCTAAATAAATCAGTTCGGTGAATTCAATTAGCATGCAGTCAGAAACTTTGTCATTTACGAAGGATGATCTCATCTGAGAGCTTGATGAAAGTGTTATTAAAGAGGCATACTTATGTACAATAGACATCGTGTAATAAAAAGGTGTGACAATACTGAAGGGTATGTTCTCAGCATTATGAACAACTTTTACTATAGGACCAACCTTGATATCGCGAAAAAGAATCAGCTGTTCCATACAAAAACCTCATTGACCTTGAGCAAAATGTATGGAAAAGTTGATTTATTGTTGATTTCAGGGTTGGCTCCATAATAAAAGTTGTTCATAATGATGAGTACATAGGTACATAGAATACATACCCTTCAGTATTATCACACCTTTTTGTTACACATTGTATTATTCAAATTACTGGGTATAAGCTTGGCTTGTACGTACTATGCCGAAATGGGGTAATTTCACTCTTTAATGTAAACAACTTTGATTACGGGGTGACCTTTGAAAACTCAAAAAATCTGCTGTTCCATACATTTTGTCAAAAGACAATGAACTTTTTCTAAGAAACAACCAATTTTTTGTCGCGATTGTATTGTTGGCCCCTTCGTAAAAGGTGTTCATTATGAGGAGTACAGTGAGCTTCTTTCAGCTTGGTTCACCCCAAGCTAATATTAAGTATACTGGGAAAATCAATCCACAAGTTTTTTTATCTTACCTTCTACTCGTGTCTACGTTATATTAGATTTGTCACAAAATTCGTCCAATTCATCAAAAAGTTGATGAGGTGCTCTCATCAACAAGCGCGCTCTATCTTGGACCACTAGACCAAATCGTAAGCATCACGCCTGCCTATAACAGTAGCAGTGCCAGAATTGTGAGCTTGCGCACAAAATTCTGCGCCGCATTGCACTGCACTCGTCTCCCTCAGTTATTAGATGTCAAATCTCTTCATGCCCAACATTTTCTACGGTAACATTGTCTTTCAAACCAACCAACAAGCTATGACAAAGAGCTGTGGTCCAAAGCTAGCACATACAAACTTAAAAAAAAAACAAAATTGATCACCACATTTCCGGGCGACCCGCTAATACACAGCTGTGTAACAAACCCAGCATACAGTACCCGAACGGTTCCGTTCCTATCCATCTAATGGCCTCTAATTGTTTGAGTCTGGTATCGGTTCTATCTCCACAGCGAGTCCCGCGCCCGGAGATGGTATCGCGCCATACTCAACTGACAGTCGACCGACATTTTTGAACTGATTAAAGGTGTTCGGATCATCTTAGTGAAGAGATGATCTCGAATGTAGAGGTTTTTGTTTTTAATATTTCACCAGGCACAACTTTTCGCAGATGGCGCCAGAAGCGCTCCGGATGTGGTAAAATCAAATTTTCTTGTTAATCGTTGCTATTATCTATCTGCTCTTGATGAGGGTGTTGTCGATAATCTAGTCCATGGAAAAACACCGAGGGTGCCTTAATGGTTTTAAGAATCTATGCAGCTGTTAACAGCCTGAAAATAGATTTGAAGGTTAAATACCTAGTTGTTAACATTTTATGTTTTGTATGGACAGAGTTTTAATTAGCAAAGCAAAGGATTGCTATACAAACCAGTATATGCAGCTTCTTCCTATTAACCCGAGTTTAATACGAGTAAAACCATTAAATTGTTGAAAAAAAATAACAAAATGTATGAGATTGACAGTTGACGATGGCCGCATCCACGATGCGCCACCTAGCGGAAAAAAACGCAGTGTTGATCGATTAATCTATACGTAGTACTATTATGGTATAACCTTCTCTTTTTCTCTGGCTTAATGGTCTCTGTAAATATGGTTGACACGTCTGTTAATACAATAAAAAAGCTGAAAATCTCGCAACAAATAAATCCCAAAGAAAATATTGAAACAAAATAAGCTTACTGCGTGAAATTGTATGCCTAGTACTCACAGTGTGCCAGTGGCCACTCGTGTGGTCGTCTTGTGTGTTTGTTTGTTTGTCACAAAGGCTGGTTGGTTCACCAGCACAGCAGCGAAACGACTCATGTTTATTTTTTGTTTTTAGTATACGCATACAATTTTTCTGTGATCGCCCATTTGGAGAAGATGCTCTTCTGAATGGTGAGGTCGTAGGTTCAATTTCGGGCCCGTACCCGAGTTTTTTTAGATATCACGTACGAATTTCTAAAATTCTTGTCATCTCGTAATATAAGGAAAGCATCGAATTTAAATCGGTGCTTTCCCGGAGAAGAAACATGTAATAGCGTATCCACTATGTCAACGTGACGCTCGTCAAGGGTAGGTCTATGCTATAGAATTTAAATTTTAACTTGTTGTGTAGTCTAGTCTAGTTGTGCCCCGCAGCTTCACCATTGAAACATTGTGATTTGAAAATGGTGATGATCATAACGACAAAAAACTATAGCCTATCCATGCAGCCATGCCTATGCCTGCTCTATAGTTTCAACTATCTCTGCACAAAATTTCATCATATTTGACCCAACTATTTATTAGTGGACCTGGGTATGTCCTAAAACTCGCGTCCTCTTAGTTAACGGTGGTGAGCATTCTGCGATACCCAAGCAGCCTGCCAAGCGCGGGGATTATGGCAACCCCTATTAAGGGAGAGGCCTTCGTCCAGCAGTTTTAATTTTCCGGCTGTTTATGTGACCCAACTATTTAATCGTGAAAGTAAACAATCAAATTGAGTTCCTTCCGAATTTATAATAATTATTAGTTAGATTAGACAGTTCTGTAAATAAAATTCTGCTCACTATTAGCATTCTTTTAGAAACTGCCTACTTTTTCCAGTTTATTCTGTTTGTATCATAAGCTATTTTTAGCTAAAATAGTTGTGTTTTTTTTGTAATAAAACCTTCAATTCTACTGGTCGTAGAGTCTATAGCGCCCACGCCTTTTCTCTACAAGTCACCTAATTAAGGCTGCCTTAACGTAGTGACTATCATTATAAACTATGGTTTCAAGGGGACTCTCAACTTGCTACAAACTTACTACGTACGTAATTGTAGAGGTAGGACTCTACTGCAGAGTCCGCCTGGGGAAGTACCATACTTTTGCCAGTTATTCAACTGCCAAGCAGTAGTGTGCAAGCGTTACTGTGTTCCGGCTTGAAGGGCAATGTTACCAGAGAAATTAATGGGTATGAAGAGATTTAACATCTAATATCTCAGGGTGACGAGCGCAGTGCAGTGCGGCGCAGGATTGTGTTCGCAAGTGTACAATTCTGGCACTGCTACTGTTAGGGGCACGTGACGCTTACCACCAGGCGAAAGTCTTGATCGTCTCGTCACTTGACAGTATTAAAAAAAAAAAGTACTATCCGTGCTGGTATGGTAGCTATAGTACTACTGGACTTATGCCTAACCTCGAAGGGCGATTGGGCCTGAACCACCATGCTGGCTCAGTTGCGAATTGGCGGATTTACATACGTCATTGATTTTTTCTCCGGATACGTGCAAGTTTCCTAACAACTTTTCTACCGAAAAAATACTGCAAAAAACTTACAGTACAGGTAGGTACCTATAGTTTAATTATTATACTTAGTACGCTTATTCCTATAGTACGTTAAATGGTGAATGACTTAAGTATAGTACGAGTAGACTCCACGATGCATTGCCACAACAATCTCTTTGGATTTATTGTAATTGTTACCGTATTTATAGAGTAGAGTTTAGAAAAATGGCCGCTGTTAGATACTTATTTATTTTTACTATTTGTTTTCTTTTGTAACGAGTCGTTGCACGTTAAACTATATTTGAATGTGTCGTTAGAAAAACAGTATTATAAAGTCAACCTCGAGTTAGTTTCACTTAACTCCGAATGAGACAGATAGCTAACTCGCTCAGAGTTAAACACTATGGCTTGGCTACTTTACCGAATTCGTATCGAATGGATTCAGTTTTTATTGAAAAATATTATTATTAAATAGTATAGGCTAGTATTATTATCTTTGATTGATTGATTGATTAACTCTTTATTGTTCACACCAAGAATTACACAGAAATAATTTAATAAACTTAAATATTGGAACAAGTGGCGGCCTTATTGCTAAAAGCAATCACTTACAGGCAACCTTTGGTTGGAGAGGATTTATGGAATCTTTGGTATAGGTTAAACTGATAAGCGACTAAAACTGTTGTAAATAAGTAAAAGGGGATATATTTTTGCAAGTTAAATTGGGCGTGCTGATGATAATCATTTTCATAATCATTCATTTCAAATTTGTTTTCTTGTATGATAAAACTTTTTTCGTGTTTTTTTATTCCAAATGTGTACTTATAAATGTTAATTAATAAAAACAGTAGGTATAAAGGAATATACATTTAAATTCATGGTTAAAGGACAACCTGATAGTACTTTGTACAAAAAAAAAAAATTAAACCGGAAATTATGCTATCAATCATTCCTTATTTTTTGGTTAGATGTTGAGACTTATTCTCAACATCTAACCTGAAACAAGTTTTGGCTACAATGTAAGAGTCTCAAACTTTTGTTTTTTTAATATCCAGTTTCCAAAATTGTTGGAAGTCATTCACCTCTCACAGTTTTCCGCCATAATTGCTGATTCAATACACATCACTACACAAACTAAACAAAACCACTTACTTGCACATTTTAATGAGGGCGCCACGGTCGTATTTCACAAACAAAACTAACTACCATCTATAGTAAACTCCTAGTTTCGTCATTTAACCGCTTGGTAGACATCGGTGGGCTAGTGGAAGTGACCCAGAACTATCGTTTAACATAGAATGGCCACTTCTCGTTAGAACAAAGGGGTTACGACATGCCGCAGGTTAACCATTGTTTGTGTATCGGTATTTTATCCACTAGTGCTTGTTTGCGGCGATGCTTGAGTCACCTACTCTATATCACATTCTTGTCCGTATCTACAAGTTTTCTTTCGTATAAATTTAACACTTCAATATAAATTGTAACGAATTATAATAAAATAATACAAAACGTAAAATGTTATACCTAAGTAGATATATTATATTGTGTTACAAAAAGATATGGTAATACTGAAGGGTGTGTATTTACTCATCAATTTTTACAATGGCACCATAACTGAATCGAAAAAAAAAACCTGTTCCGTAGAAAAAGTTCGGGATGCTCCTTCCACCGCGTGCTTCAAAAGCAAGCTGAAAGCGTGGTTATAAGAGAATTCGTTTTATGACATTGAAGCTTATTCTAAAATAAGAGATTATTAACGTATTTTTTCATTTTATTATTATTATAATGTGATTATTTTATCAGTGAAGTATTGTATTGTATTGTTGAAGTATAACCCATTACAACAATATTTCAAACGACATGATAACTCAGTGCATCAAATTTTCCCCACATACTATGACGTCACGAAAGCAATTTATTACCCGACACCTGACAAAATATCAGGTTTAGCCCTCAAAAAATCATAACCGTTTTACAATCATAAATATAGGTGGTCAATCTACTCTACTTATCGGTAAATGATGACGATTTACGATCTACTTCAAATTGAATCGCAATCTACGATGTTCAATAAAATGATTTTGGCGCCACGTCACTACTTTCTAATAGTTTTAAACTGTATCATCTTTTATATTATATTATATAAATTGACTTGTTGGTTTGTTGATTACGGAGCTAATTTTTCTTTTTTATCAGCTATACATACTATTTATTAGACTAATATAAAAGTTTTCAACGTTAGTAGCTTTTTTACGATTTTGCACCAATTATGTAACTAAGTTACGAATGTTACGATATAAACTATAACGTTGCTGCATTCAATTAGCAATACCAGCATAATAAAACAATTCAATTCGACACGAAACTCGACATAAAACGTTAAAAATAAAGCCCGATTCACAATTTAAATCCGTCAAATAGGGGTGACAATCAAATCGAATTAGGCGAAACTGCTGTGACGCGGCGCGTGTAAACTGAGCGGTAATTACACTGAGCAGAACATCTCCAGAGATAAAGGTACCTAAAATACAGAATAGACTTAAAACATATTATTAAGAATTCCAAGGTTCATTTATGCTTATAAATCGGTATCGGTAATTATAGATTCACATTTAATAGGTCTGTAGAAATTGCACTCTATGCGATTTATGCGATCCTTATTGCCAAATCTGGAATGAGCTTCCTCGGTCTTCCCGTTAAGCTATATCATTGAGCTCTTCAAAATGTGTGTGAACAGATCCTTAAACGGACGGTAACTTGCAACGGCGGCTTGTCCTTTTGCCTTTTGCTTTATGCCAAAGGTAGCCTTTGGCATAAAATAATATAATTTACTATAAATATTATATTTTTATGCTTGAACACGGCATAATAGAGTGAACTGGACAGAGGCATCTGCTTGTAGGCATCGACGCAATATGGGATCTCAAGTAGTTTTGCCTACTGACCTTCAAAGTTCATTATGAAGAGTGCACCTAATGATGATGATGACCATGTACGTGTAGGTACATTTGTACTATTTATACCGTGAGAAGATACCGACCCCCAAGCCGCCTGCCAAGTTGGCAACCCCTTCCTAATGAGGGAGAAGCCTTCATCCAGCAGTGGTCGTACTCTAGCGGATGATGTGATGTGATACCGTTAGAAAAAGAGGAAATCATTTTCAATCAAGTTTATTTCCAATGAAAGTTTTGCTTGTATTTTTAACCTTGATTAACACAGTAGAATGTTATCCCGGTAAAGTTATAGCAAGATAAAAAAACTTTACCTTAAAAACGTATCTAAACTAACTCTCAGAAACAAAATCGATCGCGCTCTGTGGATTTTCTACTCAGTATCAGGTACGTAAATGCCATTACCTAGCGTGGCGCTGTCGGGTGGGAAGCCCTGTCATTAACTTGTCTGTTTAAAAAAAAAATTGTAAATTACAAATTAGACGTGTGATGTATAATGTCTGTATGATGTTGTTGAGGCGGTTTTACGGTAATTATGAGGGAGTTACCTTATAAGTGGGTCACGACATACCGTGAATGAAAAAATGTTTAATACTACAATTTTTATAGTTTTCGTAGTATTGACTGACATACGAGTTTGGATCACGTCGAGCACTTCTAGCCGCCGTTTGATGAACGAATGAGAAAGAGATACCTACAAATTTTTCCAGTTTTGCTTTCGTTGATCCACGATCGGGTTTGGTTTCGGGTAGGTTTTGAGAACAGACTTATCAATATCGATGATAAATGTATATAGCCACTAAATGATGTGTGTCCTCACAAGTGTCACTGAGAATTCAGTAATACAGAATTTCTTCTTAGTCGGACATATAAGCAAGAGAGGTCGTGGTTGGTAAGTCAATGCTTGTGTCTTGCTAAGACCTGTGATAGTCAGTTGCACCTCTCAAGTTCTAATTCCAAAATATGAAGCTTCCCATCTTCAAGAAGACCGCGTGTAGTATATGTACCAATACGTTGCAGATTTCGTAACCTAATAGTACTTCCAGTAGCATATATGGTCCGTGGGATGCCCGGCTGCCTGTGTTAGATCAGAGCTCCATGGCCGGTAACCAATTTCATACTCCGGGCCCCGGAAATTTCGCTGCGCTGATTGCTACGCGGGTCGCCAGGTGGTCTCTTTTATGAACATCTTACAACTTTCATGGGAACAGTTAATGTAGTAGGTTCCTCTTACTTTTTATATGTTCTTCAAAATTTAGAATTCCACCAGCTTTCCAGACGCTGTGAATATAAAAAAAATGTCCCCACTGACTATTTCTAGGGGGAGACGTTGACGATTAGAAATATCAACGTCCTCACTTACCTTTTCTAGTGGGGATATTGAAACACAAATGCATTCATTCTACTCAGTAAAAATTAAATCGAAAGATATACCAGTAAACAAAATAATTTACAACAGTAGTCACCATCGAATCTAATTTAGACCAACGGACAACTGAACTAAAACAAATCAACACGAAAGCGTCCTATCATCAAATAACGGCCATAAAAATAAATCAGAGTCCAATTGTGGGCACTGTCCACCAATGTCCACAACTAGTTACGGCACTTAACGTATTACAGATTAAATTACATTTATTACGATAGAGTCCGCGCCAAAATTTAAGATCGCTTGGTACAGTCTCACTAAAAACGATTTATGCCATTTTTCGATCGATTTTGTATGTTCCACATGAACAAATCTGCTTTTCCCTTTACAAATATACCACTTTATAAATCGTTTTCAAATCATTATGATTGGTTGTCTCAAGATTACGTAAAACGGCGTCTAGAAATCCACCAATGACAATGAATTTGTCACTCAAGTCAATTTGTGTATTGGGCGGATTGATCCAGGT
This sequence comes from Erannis defoliaria, assembly GCA_905404285.2. Taxonomy (NCBI): domain Eukaryota; kingdom Metazoa; phylum Arthropoda; class Insecta; order Lepidoptera; family Geometridae; genus Erannis; species Erannis defoliaria. The sequence goes on from FR990072.1 coordinate 702,809, forward strand.
TAGTAAAAGGTACAATCTCATTAGCTTCAGTGCTATTGTAGCTTCAGAATTTATAATATGGTGAATAGGGAATATGCATGGTTTTTTTATTGATTCGCAAAAGAGCTGACTCGCAACAAAAGAACACATCGAGAATATAAAATGTATATTTTGTTAGAAAGGGACAGATGACTCCCTGCCAAATACTTTGAACGCTTATATTTCAGGACTTTACCAGCCAATTTCAATTATTTATTCGATGTAAGCATCAGATTCAGCTAAATTAACTCTCCACTTATTTTATTATTTTTAATAAAATAAACACATGCATATTCCCTATTAAAACAATCATTAATTAATTAATCATTAATTGTGTGTTTTTATTGTATGTACTGTATTGTATCATTATTGTATCATGATTGTTAGTCTGTAATCGTAAAGTGGTGTACAGTATACGAGTATCAGCCTCCTCAGTTTTTATACGTCCCAGCCTAGTGCAAATATATGTATTATCCAAGCTTGATCCGCTATTAAAATTTCTTTTAGCTTAAGAATGATTAAGTTTGGCAGTTAATTCCTCAAAAATCAGAAATAGCATACAAGGAACGAAAACGGTTCAGCAATACTTAGCGGCCTCTGGCGGTAATCTTTGTTAGCAAACTCAGAGCTGCCATAAAGTTTGTCCTGTACTCTATTTAGCACGGTTTTATATAAATTAACCCATTAACCGGTAAATCTGGTATTTTGCTTTGTCATTTGCGTTAACAAAAGTGTTATTAGCGCTCGTTAGGGCGACACGGAAATGTCGTGTGTGGGGGATCGTTACATCGATTCCTACTGGATAGGAGTTATTCAGATCTATGAAACTGATATTACAATCCGTCAAGCGTCAGTCGGGCTCGTGTAGCAAAGGTTCCGTACCATCACAACATAATTATAATGCACTTAGGTATATACAAAAAAAACACTTGAGATTGGAAACATAATCTATGCCAACCCGACTAGCATAAGTTTTTTTTTTTACTACAAGCTTATTTCATATTTTGATTCAAAGTTCTAAGTCTAAGCACAGAAATACTTGCAAACTTATATTTTGTAATTTTTACAATAGTATAAAATATAAATTGAAAGCTCACATATATTATATTGCCCATTTACCTACTTTGTGTTACTTTGTAAGATAATTTGACTTGATAATAAAAAAATTGTGAAACTACAAAAGCTCTAGTAATATGGACCAATAAGTGTTGGAAGCACAGACGGTTGCACGGTAGGCTTAGTTTTTACTATTATTAGGCATTATTTTGGACACGGATCTCTAAAAACAAACTAGACAAGAAAGTACACTAAACACTGATTTATTCCCTTCGGCCGCGTACGAAACCGGAAGCTCGTAAGCAGTTACGGCAGAAGAAAAATTCTTCGTTATACGATACTTGTTAATAAGAAAAACGTTTTTTTCTTTACACGATACTGACTTTTTATTTTTATTTCTAGGCTTGCGTTTGACTGCCATCTCATCTGATGTTAAACAAAGACGCAGCCTACGATGGAGCACGCTTGCCCTATTACACTGCTGCACTATTTATTTCGGAACTAGTTTCAGTGAAGGAATAATTTATTTCGTGCTCTCAGTAGGTACTCTTATCACTAAACTATCTCAATACAACATCAAATTGAGCATTCTGTTAGACAAATAATTTGATTATAATAATAATAATACAAATGAAAGAAGAAATAAGTAAGTACATACAAGTTAAGTAACCTTTAAGGGTAAAAAAAAACTTAATTAGATAACACTATATCCTTGATGTTCTGATTCTGCATATCAATGACCTGCTTCAGGCAGGGATTGTTGGGTATGCGGATGACAGCACTGTTTTGGAGAGATACCTGTCTGGACCGAAGGCTACAAAAGTCGAAGTCGAGTCTGCAAGAACTGCGATGGTTGAGCGGACAAATCTTGCCTTGAAGGCAGTGTCTGACTGGGGTGACAGTAACCTTGTCAAGTTCAATGCCCAAAAGACCCAAGCGTGTCTCTTTTCAGCGAAGAAGAGTCAGGTTGCTGTTAGCCCGGTATTTCAGGGTGTTTCAGTTCCGCTCAGCGATAATATTGAGATGCTTGGAATGCAAATCTCTTCTAGCTTGAACTTTGGCTCCTCTATCGAGACCAAGGCGAAGACTGCGGCGAAAAAACTTGGTATCTTGTTTAAGGTGAGACAGTTCTTTACTCCCAAACAACTGTTGAACCTCTACCAAGCGCAAGTGCGGTCTTGCATGGAATATTGTTGCCACCTATGGGATGGTTCTGCAAAGTACCAGCTAAAAGCTTTGGACTCGATAGAGAGGCGCGCCATTAAACTAATTAACGACAAGGCGCTGGTTGGTGGGAGATTGCAAAGCCTCGAGCACAGAAGACAGGTTTCGTGCCTTTCTGTATTTTATCGACTGCACTTTGGCGAGTGCGCGCAGGAGTTACACGAGCTAATTCCGCCCTCTCCTTTCCGCTACAGGACTTCCAAGATAGGGAAGTCGCTTCACCCCTTTGCAGTGGACGTGCCTCGTTTACGTACAAAGCGCTTCGAAAGCACATTTATAATCCGTACTGCAAAGGTTTGGAACTCTCTACCAGCAACAATATTTCCGAGCTCATATAATCTGGGGATCTTCAAACGAAGAGTGAATAGGTATCTTCTGGGCAAGCGTGCTCCAACTTAGACCTTGTCTACGCCTCGGCGGGGCAAGGTCAAACGCGAACCCATTAATATAAAAAAAAAAAAAAAAAAAAAATGTAGGTACTATAACTAATTGCAATATTAAGTTTTCTTTGCTATGACAACAGACATAACAGATTCGAAAATGAGCCCCAAACTAAGCACGACAAATTAAAATTATTACAATTGATTGAGTCTTGAAACTTTATATACATAGGTACATCCTAATTCACTGACAAAATATTTGTTTAGCTATCTAGTAAAAATACTAATCAATGTTTCATGGAAAATATAAATACCATTTAACGACCATATAAACACTTACACATATTTGTAGTAATTTTGTCTCATCGAGATAAACTACACCAAATTAAACAACTCACACGTCAATCAAACCTTCAATATTTTGACAATCCCACACCGTAATTTGTCAATCAAGCATCGAGCTAACGGTCGAATCAATTTGACCGCGCGCGCTATAATTTGATCGACAAAAACTAATCATCAAACGTCATTGTGTGTGTTTGTCCGTCGAACGGATTCGGTTAAACACGCTCTTAACAATCTCGGCTCGAGATGAGCTCAAATAAACGGTTACCGACATAACAGGTTTATAAACGAGGGACCGGATAACTTATACATTATGGAAGTACTGCTAAGCTGTTATTTATTAGTAAGAGCATTTTTTTTAATATAAGTAAGCGAGTGAGTGTGTCAGACTTAATGTGCCACCCAAAGGCTTGTGACGTAACTTGACTTATATTTATTCCTTTTCTTATACCTCGTACTTTTTATATCATTCAAACAACTGGGACCAAACCTGGGATTAATCAAAATGCTTACTTAAACAAATTGGTTAAAAAAAAACTAAAAGGATGCAAATTTTCAACTTATGGTGATGAATTGAATTATGAATTAAATTTGGGTTTATAGATTGTTTTTAATTTTATTTTGATTTTCAATAGTGACATTGAAGATAATAATTAATGATAATAATGATTAAACATCTACGGCCTTACTTAAAAAAACTTCTCAACCATTAGTCACTGCTTAAGATGTTCTGCCATCTTCTCTCTGACGTGAAGTGTGACATGCAAGAACAAGACAGAGAAGTTTAAGCAGTGACTAAGAGAATCGAGATTATTTTAGGTAAGGCTGTTAGAGACTAACGTAGGTAAAAACCGGTTAAAAAAATCTATTTCGGTCCGTAATTTAACAAATAACGAATAACAAATTTAACCTCTACGGTTCACGATATAGAGTCCCTCGTAGCAATTATATCTAACTGTCAATAAATGGAGTTAAATCCGGCTTTAATGTTTACAATGTGCTTGATCAGTATGCAGTAATGTAATGAGTATGTGGTAAACAATGCATGTTGACGTAATTGTTGTTAATATTTGGCAACTAGAACTACTGATTAGCTGTTGGAGCAACTAATATCAGAGGAGTTAGAGGGCACTGCTATAATCATAGCTTTTTACCCCTTCTTTCGGTAGCAACATCATAGCAAAGCAGTGTTGACATAACAGCTACTCTCAAGTTTGATATTTGCCAGCAGACAAAGAGTGAAAAGAAAAGGAACGAAAAAAATAAAAAGAATAATCCGGTTAAAAAAAAAAAAACAACCAACTTCAACTTCGAATTACCTGGATGACATCTTCAATTCTTCATATTTTCTAGTAATTAAGATTTTAAAACCAAACTACCGTACCGATTCCGATAAAATTTATATGGAACCACCTCTGAAGTATTACCAACCAAACAAAAAAAGAATCATCAAAATTAGTTCATAATTGGCGGAGTAAACGTGTAACATAAATATTAAAAAAATAACAAAACAACATGTCGAATTGAGAACCTCCTTTTTTGAAGTCGGTTGAAAAGAAGTTAAGAGAGTGAGGAGAGAAAGAGTGGGAGATGGTTCAAATTAGTAACGTTAGCTCACTTTTTAGCCACGACCCGTCTGTCGGAGCCAAATCGTCATTTATCTAGATATAGTTACTTATGGACAGTCATAGGTCCTTAAGTAACAATCCTGGTTGGATGATTACGGTATTCAAACTAGAATTACCCAATATTATAGGATACCAGCTCTGCGATCCCCAAGCCGCCTGCCAAGCGTGGGGATTATGGCAACCCCTCCCTATTAAGGGGGAGGCCTCTCAATTAAGAGATTTGTCCTGCAGTGGGCGTTTTCAGACTGATGATGATAGGATACCAAAGCTGCTCCACCGAATTATAGGAGTCGTGTGTAATTTTACAAGAGCATAATAAAAAAAAATGTTAATATGTTCTCTAAAAAATAAATATGCGCGATAAATTTACAACTCGGGAATCTCTTTACAAAAAATTAACTCCTGCAGGGGCCGTACCGTGACCTGCTTATAGCGGGACCGAATAGGTTCAGCTGCCGACACTGCGCGACCGCGAACCTTATTGCGAGGCGATAAAACTCACAGTCGCGCAGCGTCGGCAGCTGAGCGTATTCGGTCCCGCTATAAGCAGTTCACGGTACGTCCCCAGGGCTAGGATGCGCACCGCGAGAATATTATCTCGATTCTTAAAAAAAGGACAAGGCTACGACTCGTTATAAGTCTGTCTCGTTTTCGCACGACATAAAGACACGACAAAATTATCTCGCGGTGCGCATCCTAGCCCTGCTAGCGAAGAATGCTTTACCTTAGAATCCTTGCCTACACTTCCGCCAGCCCTGGTCAGAGGCGATACAATTCCACAATAAATTATACTAACCCCAGAACGTATGGCGGCTGTGATAGCCAGAACATCACACGGATTCACGCGGCCATTTTGGCATGAAGAGCAGCATTTAATTTTCTACTAATTACTACGTATATCCAATATTTCGCGCCGCACAGTACACGCTAGTCCAAGCGAGATCACGAAACTAGCAGTTGGATATGGCAATTTTAATTAAAGAATTCATCATCCTTCAATACCTCTCTGCTGAATAGGCTTACTCTAGAAAGGTGATTTGGCAATGATGCTGTGCAGGCAGATTTCACATAATTTCTTCTCCGGATATATGCTATAGCTTTCTTTGCATTTTTTTTACTTGCCGATAAATTGTAATACTGTTTTAAACTATCTGGGTTGTTTATTCACTACCACAGATATCAGAACAAGATTATATGTACTAACAGTTTTTTTAGCTAGAGCACGGTAAATATTACCGTGATTAATCGGGAGCTCATTATACAAAATAATCACGGTAAACATGGTGAACGATGTACAATTATTGTGTCGGTACATGTTCGCCATTCTAATTGAATTGTTATTCTACGACGTAAAAATATATATTTTTTTAACATCGATATAAGAAACAGAAAGTATCGCACGTCGTAATAGATATGCGATAATAGTGGCAAATTTTAGCCACTCAAACAAATAGCAACTTTAAGCCAAGAGGATAAGGCTAAAAATGCAATGTAAGTGAAGTTTGTCACGACACGAACGTCAGCAGCTGAATGTCGCCGAATTGTATGCAAACTGGTGCAGCGGAGAGTTTCAGGTGTACCGCGGTCGAGCGGCTGGTGGAAAATCCTGTTTCATCCTTCGAAAATTTTCTATGAAAAATATTCGAGCACCATCTCTTAGCAGCGCTGCATTGGACCATGAACCTTAATAACAAACAACAGCTAGTGTCGTTTTGACATTTGCTGTAAAATACAGCATACTTCATCATCATCAGTCCGGAGACGTCCACTGCTGAACGAAGGCATCCCCCTTAGATCGCCACACTGGACCACAACCTGCCATTTGCATCCACCGGTTGCCCGCGACTTTTACAATGTCGTCGGTCCACCTAGTGGGAGGCCTTCCTACGCTGCATCTTCCGGTTCGCGGTCGCTACTCAAGAACCTTTCTTCCCCATCGGTTGTCAGTTCTTCGAGCGATGTGGCCTGCCCTGCGCCACTTCAACTTGCAAACCTTGCGAGCTATGTCGGTAACTTTGGTTCTTTGGCTAATATCCTCGTTCCGGATTCTATGGCGTAAAGTAACTCCGAGCATAGCTCTCTCCATTGCCCGTTTGGTGATTTTAAGTAACAGCATACTTACTTCAATGAATTTTACTAGCTTGAAAAAATATGTTACCTCGTCAATAACATTTTCAGCCGTGGTCGTAAACCGCCATAACATTATTGAGCGGTGTGCAGCTTAACTCGGTTAATTATGACCCGGATTGAAATGTTCTCATACGTCGATGCACCTATATTATATAGCTACCTTATACGCTGAGATCTGTAGTAACTACACTGAAAACTGTTTACAAACTTGCTTATTATCTTACCATAAACTAGAACTTTGGGGGAAAAGTCGTTTTTTTATTGACTATAGCAGCGACAGTGATAATGGAAAGGACGGGCCCAGCGCTTGAAAATCGTTCAAAATTAACAAAACAACACAATCTATAACTATAAAAGGCTTTGTCCTGACTGACTGACTGACTGACTGACTGACTGACATATAGACAACGTACAGCCCAAACCGCTAAACGTAGAGACTTGAAATTTGGAGGGTATGTTTTTGGAGAGGTGTAAACGCCCACTAAGAAAGGATTTTTCGAAAATCAACCCCGAAGGGGGTTAAATGGGGTGTTAAAGTTTGTATGAAACTTTTTATTCTCTGGTTCGATTGATACAAAACTTGGTATACATATTCTACTATAAAAATAAGAAGATACGGGTGTCACAGTTTTTTCAAAATCGGCTCCCGTTAGTATAAAAAAAAACGAAGTTTTAGTGATAGTACGTTTGTTTCTCCTTAACTTTGTAACGGCTGTACATATTAAAATGAAATTTGGTATAGGGATGGGGATAGATGTGGGGATGGGGGTGGGGTAGGGATGATACTGGGAACGGAGACAGGACGGAGATCGGCATGTTAATATTAAGATTACAATTGGTAGCGGGATGGGGATGGGGTGGGGATGGGGATGGGGTGGGGATGGGTGGGGATTTGGTGGGGACAGGTAGGGATGGGATGCGGATGTGGATGAGGCTGGGAACGGGGATGGCCGTGTCCATATTAAGATGAAAGTTGAAATCGGGATGGGGGTGGGGATGGGATGGGGTTCGGGATGGGGATGAGAGAGGGAACGGGGATGTGGACGGGGATGGGCGTGTTCATATTAAAATGACATTTGGTATCGGGATGGGGATGGGGAAGGGGGCGCTTATAGGGATGAGGCTGGGAATGGGGACAGGGATGGGCGTATTTATTGGTCGGCTGAACAGATGGAGCTGCATTTTTGGATAGGTAGTTATAGCATAAGGTTAGGAAACGGACATAGGCTATTTTTTTGTAGGTCCACGCAGACGACTGTTTGACGGACATAATTATTATAGATACTGTACAGCCTAAGCTGCTAAATTAATTTTTAATATTAAATTAACTTACTTTTAAATGCCTAAACTAAATTTTGAGTGGTGTAAACTTACACTCAGCTCAAGCTGTGGTAGCTTCAGTGAGATCAAGCTCGACTCACATTCTTGGGGTCGCGGGTTCGAACCCGGGCGAGCCCGTTCCAATTAGTTCTTTGAAACTTACGCATGGACAATACCACTGGCTTTTCGGTGAAGGAAAACATCATGAGGAAACCTTCATATTTCAGGAGAAGAAATACGATAGTGTATGTGAATCCGCCAACCTGCACTGGGCCAGCGTAGTGAATATGGCCCAATCAGGGTAGGCCGATATACCATTAGTGTTAAGGGCTGATGCAGAGAAACGCACACTCAGCAACGATTTTGAAAAATTCGCAAGGGGTTCAATGTATCATTAAAATACCATTTTGCCGAAACCATTCATTTAAGGCTGTTAAGTTTTTTGACTTAAGAGATAAGATAAAATAAACATAAACATGTTTCAGAATTTTCAAACAATTTCAAAACTGGAAGGCCAAGGGTCAGTTTTTCATTTGAAAAAAAAATTTTATATTTATAGATTAGCTAATCGAGTGTTTATGCGTAAGAAGATAAATATTTTAAACACATGTACTTGATCCGGTGCACGCACCTAGCACAGCGCTTTCGAAACGTCCATCCCGCGTCGGCTCAGATACGTTAAAACCCGAGTATGACGCGCTGTACCTCGAGCGCGCCCCACTCCAACCCACACCGAGTCTACCTAAGCGATCATTGCAGCATTGTATTTTATCGAAGTTTCGTAATTCTTGCGATATTTTGGTAATCTTTTTACGTTCTTTGTTATCATACTTTTTCTGCTTAAGCTTATTTCATTTCATTGACTCTGTTGATACGGTATGCAATAATGATGATGCTGTAAACTATCCAGTTGAGTTTTTAAATTCATTAAGACCAGCGGGGCTACCATATCAGAGGCTTATCCTGAAGAAAGGTACACCCGTCATGCTCCTTCGGAATTTAAGACCACCCAAATTGTGTAATGGAACCAGGTTACAAGTAAAAATGCTGCATCGTAATCTGGTTGAGGCCATCATTTTGACTGGGTGTGCCCATGGCGAAACAGTGTTTGTGCCGCGTATTCCCATGATTCCCAGTGACTTACCTTATGACTCCAAAAGGCTTCAATTTCCTCTAAAAGTTTGTTTTGCCATGACCATCAATAAGGCTCAGGGTCAAACTTTAAAATACGCTGGTATTGATTTAAGGCAGGACTGTTTTTCGCATGGTCAGTTCTATGTGGCTTGCTCGCGAGTTAGCTCCCCTGAAAGCCTGGCTATTTTAGCACCTTCCAACAAAAAAATCAAAAACGTTGTCTACAAAGAAATATTGTAATCTTTCGGGTCAAAGGCCCCGGCAACTATAGCGTCATTAGCAGACATTTTTAGGGTTCCGTAGTACTACGAGGAATTCTTATAAGTTTGTCATGTCCATCTGTCTGTCTGTTTAAAATTCAACAAGACGGCTTTGTTTTGAAGTAAGTATTGCAAACGCGACATTCTATAACTATAAAAGGCTTTGTCCTGACTGACTGACTGACTGACTGACTGACTGACATATAGACAACGTACAGCCCAAACCGCTAAACGTAGAGACTTGAAATTTGGAGGGTATGTTTTTGGAGAGGTGTAAACGCCCACTAAGAAAGGATTTTTCGAAAATCAACCCCGAAGGGGGTTAAATGGGGTGTTAAAGTTTGTATGAAACTTTTTATTCTCTGGTTCGATTGATACAAAACTTGGTATACATATTCTACTATAAAAATAAGAAGATACGGGTGTCACAGTTTTTTCAAAATCGGCTCCCGTTAGTATAAAAAAAAACGAAGTTTTAGTGATAGTACGTTTGTTTCTCCTTAACTTTGTAACGGCTGTACATATTAAAATGAAATTTGGTATAGGGATGGGGATAGATGTGGGGATGGGGGTGGGGTAGGGATGATACTGGGAACGGAGACAGGACGGAGATCGGCATGTTAATATTAAGATTACAATTGGTAGCGGGATGGGGATGGGGTGGGGATGGGGATGGGGTGGGGATGGGTGGGGATTTGGTGGGGACAGGTAGGGATGGGATGCGGATGTGGATGAGGCTGGGAACGAGGATGGCCGTGTCCATATTAAGATGAAAGTTGAAATCGGGATGGGGGTGGGGATGGGATGGGGTTCGGGATGGGGATGAGAGAGGGAACGGGGATGTGGACGGGGATGGGCGTGTTCATATTAAAATGACATTTGGTATCGGGATGGGGATGGGGAAGGGGGCGCTTATAGGGATGAGGCTGGGAATGGGGACAGGGATGGGCGTATTTATTGGTCGGCTGAACAGATGGAGCTGCATTTTTGGATAGGTAGTTATAGCATAAGGTTAGGAAACGGACATAGGCTATTTTTTTGTAGGTCCACGCAGACGACTGTTTGACGGACATAATTATTATAGATACTGTACAGCCTAAGCTGCTAAATTAATTTTTAATATTAAATTAACTTACTTTTAAATGCCTAAACTAAATTTTGAGTGGTGTAAACTTACACTCAGCTCAAGCTGTGGTAGCTTCAGTGAGATCAAGCTCGACTCACATTCTTGGGGTCGCGGGTTCGAACCCGGGCGAGCCCGTTCCAATTAGTTCTTTGAAACTTACGCATGGACAATACCACTGGCTTTTCGGTGAAGGAAAACATCATGAGGAAACCTTCATATTTCAGGAGAAGAAATACGATAGTGTATGTGAATCCGCCAACCTGCACTGGGCCAGCGTAGTGAATATGGCCCAATCAGGGTAGGCCGATATACCATTAGTGTTAAGGGCTGATGCAGAGAAACGCACACTCAGCAACGATTTTGAAAAATTCGCAAGGGGTTCAATGTATCATTAAAATACCATTTTGCCGAAACCATTCATTTAAGGCTGTTAAGTTTTTTGACTTAAGAGATAAGATAAAATAAACATAAACATGTTTCAGAATTTTCAAACAATTTCAAAACTGGAAGGCCAAGGGTCAGTTTTTCATTTGAAAAAAAAATTTTATATTTATAGATTAGCTAATCGAGTGTTTATGCGTAAGAAGATAAATATTTTAAACACATGTACTTGATCCGGTGCACGCACCTAGCACAGCGCTTTCGAAACGTCCATCCCGCGTCGGCTCAGATACGTTAAAACCCGAGTATGACGCGCTGTACCTCGAGCGCGCCCCACTCCAACCCACACCGAGTCTACCTAAGCGATCATTGCAGCATTGTATTTTATCGAAGTTTCGTAATTCTTGCGATATTTTGGTAATCTTTTTACGTTCTTTGTTATCATACTTTTTCTGCTTAAGCTTATTTCATTTCATTGACTCTGTTGATACGGTATGCAATAATGATGATGCTGTAAACTATCCAGTTGAGTTTTTAAATTCATTAAGACCAGCGGGGCTACCATATCAGAGGCTTATCCTGAAGAAAGGTACACCCGTCATGCTCCTTCGGAATTTAAGACCACCCAAATTGTGTAATGGAACCAGGTTACAAGTAAAAATGCTGCATCGTAATCTGGTTGAGGCCATCATTTTGACTGGGTGTGCCCATGGCGAAACAGTGTTTGTGCCGCGTATTCCCATGATTCCCAGTGACTTACCTTATGACTCCAAAAGGCTTCAATTTCCTCTAAAAGTTTGTTTTGCCATGACCATCAATAAGGCTCAGGGTCAAACTTTAAAATACGCTGGTATTGATTTAAGGCAGGACTGTTTTTCGCATGGTCAGTTCTATGTGGCTTGCTCGCGAGTTAGCTCCCCTGAAAGCCTGGCTATTTTAGCACCTTCCAACAAAAAAATCAAAAACGTTGTCTACAAAGAAATATTGTAATCTTTCGGGTCAAAGGCCCCGGCAACTATAGCGTCATTAGCAGACATTTTTAGGGTTCCGTAGTACTACGAGGAATTCTTATAAGTTTGTCATGTCCATCTGTCTGTCTGTTTAAAATTCAACAAGACGGCTTTGTTTTGAAGTAAGTATTGCAAACGCGACATTCTATAACTATAAAAGGCTTTGTCCTGACTGACTGACTGACTGACTGACTGACTGACATATAGACAACGTACAGCCCAAACCGCTAAACGTAGAGACTTGAAATTTGGAGGGTATGTTTTTGGAGAGGTGTAAACGCCCACTAAGAAAGGATTTTTCGAAAATCAACCCCGAAGGGGGTTAAATGGGGTGTTAAAGTTTGTATGAAACTTTTTATTCTCTGGTTCGATTGATACAAAACTTGGTATACATATTCTACTATAAAAATAAGAAGATACGGGTGTCACAGTTTTTTCAAAATCGGCTCCCGTTAGTATAAAAAAAAACGAAGTTTTAGTGATAGTACGTTTGTTTCTCCTTAACTTTGTAACGGCTGTACATATTAAAATGAAATTTGGTATAGGGATGGGGATAGATGTGGGGATGGGGGTGGGGTAGGGATGATACTGGGAACGGAGACAGGACGGAGATCGGCATGTTAATATTAAGATTACAATTGGTAGCGGGATGGGGATGGGGTGGGGATGGGGATGGGGTGGGGATGGGTGGGGATTTGGTGGGGACAGGTAGGGATGGGATGCGGATGTGGATGAGGCTGGGAACGAGGATGGCCGTGTCCATATTAAGATGAAAGTTGAAATCGGGATGGGGGTGGGGATGGGATGGGGTTCGGGATGGGGATGAGAGAGGGAACGGGGATGTGGACGGGGATGGGCGTGTTCATATTAAAATGACATTTGGTATCGGGATGGGGATGGGGAAGGGGGCGCTTATAGGGATGAGGCTGGGAATGGGGACAGGGATGGGCGTATTTATTGGTCGGCTGAACAGATGGAGCTGCATTTTTGGATAGGTAGTTATAGCATAAGGTTAGGAAACGGACATAGGCTATTTTTTTGTAGGTCCACGCAGACGACTGTTTGACGGACATAATTATTATAGATACTGTACAGCCTAAGCTGCTAAATTAATTTTTAATATTAAATTAACTTACTTTTAAATGCCTAAACTAAATTTTGAGTGGTGTAAACTTACACTCAGCTCAAGCTGTGGTAGCTTCAGTGAGATCAAGCTCGACTCACATTCTTGGGGTCGCGGGTTCGAACCCGGGCGAGCCCGTTCCAATTAGTTCTTTGAAACTTACGCATGGACAATACCACTGGCTTTTCGGTGAAGGAAAACATCATGAGGAAACCTTCATATTTCAGGAGAAGAAATACGATAGTGTATGTGAATCCGCCAACCTGCACTGGGCCAGCGTAGTGAATATGGCCCAATCAGGGTAGGCCGATATACCATTAGTGTTAAGGGCTGATGCAGAGAAACGCACACTCAGCAACGATTTTGAAAAATTCGCAAGGGGTTCAATGTATCATTAAAATACCATTTTGCCGAAACCATTCATTTAAGGCTGTTAAGTTTTTTGACTTAAGAGATAAGATAAAATAAACATAAACATGTTTCAGAATTTTCAAACAATTTCAAAACTGGAAGGCCAAGGGTCAGTTTTTCATTTGAAAAAAAAATTTTATATTTATAGATTAGCTAATCGAGTGTTTATGCGTAAGAAGATAAATATTTTAAACACATGTACTTGATCCGGTGCACGCACCAAGCACAGCGCTTTCGAAACGTCCATCCCGCGTCGGCTCAGATACGTTAAAACCCGAGTATGACGCGCTGTACCTCGAGCGCGCCCCACTCCAACCCACACCGAGTCTACCTAAGCGAACAGTGCAGCATTGTATTTTATCGAAGTTTCGTAATTCTTGCGATATTTTGGTAATCTTTTTACGTTCTTTGTTATCATACTTTTTCTGCTTAAGCTTATTTCATTTCATTGACTCTGTTGATACGGTATGCAATAATGATGATGCTGTAAACTATCCAGTTGAGTTTTTAAATTCATTAAGACCAGCGGGGCTACCATATCAGAGGCTTATCCTGAAGAAAGGTACACCCGTCATGCTCCTTCGGAATTTAAGACCACCCAAATTGTGTAATGGAACCAGGTTACAAGTAAAAATGCTGCATCGTAATCTGGTTGAGGCCATCATTTTGACTGGGTGTGCCCATGGCGAAACAGTGTTTGTGCCGCGTATTCCCATGATTCCCAGTGACTTACCTTATGACTCCAAAAGGCTTCAATTTCCTCTAAAAGTTTGTTTTGCCATGACCATCAATAAGGCTCAGGGTCAAACTTTAAAATACGCTGGTATTGATTTAAGGCAGGACTGTTTTTCGCATGGTCAGTTCTATGTGGCTTGCTCGCGAGTTAGCTCCCCTGAAAGCCTGGCTATTTTAGCACCTTCCAACAAAAAAATCAAAAACGTTGTCTACAAAGAAATATTGTAATCTTTCGGGTCAAAGGCCCCGGCAACTATAGCGTCATTAGCAGACATTTTTAGGGTTCCGTAGTACTACGAGGAATTCTTATAAGTTTGTCATGTCCATCTGTCTGTCTGTTTAAAATTCAACAAGACGGCTTTGTTTTGAAGTAAGTATTGCAAACGCGACATGCCAAATTTGGTCATCCTCAAGAAAACTTAAAGACTTGCAAGCGGCTTGGAAAAAATGCAATAATATACGTATTTTAGTGATTCAATTGAGTTGGGCCCCGATTTAACCGAATTCCAGTATTCAACATTACTACGCGGGCAAAGCCGCGGGCAAAAGCTAGTCAAGCATAAAGCTAAAAGTTTGCATATTACATTTTCCAGAAAATAGAGATAGCGATTCTAATTACTGCATGAAAAAAAGAGAACACAAATTTACATGTATTAGAAGTTTGTATTGTCGTATCGTACGGCTCGCATGTCGCAAAGACAGAGTATGACTGACGAGAGAGGAGAGCCGGCGCTCAACATATAGTCTTCAAAATCCGTGCGCTTATTTCCCGTCCAGTCATTTTATTATTGTCGCTGAACTATTGTAGAAGATGGCTTGTACTTGACCGTGACTTACTTGACTTTGTGTATGACTTTGACTTTAACTATAGATATTATAATATTATTTACTCACTCAAATGGTACTTAATTATCAACAATAACATGAAAAATTTTTTTTTTGACACGACAGAATGCCTAATTGCAATGCCAAAAAACAAAGAAAAAAACTATCTCCGTATGACATTTTCGTCACGCGCACAATCCATCCATGGGTAAAAACTGATATTGACCTAGACATTTTACGTCAACGAAAATTGGTAGAACTAACATGAAGAAGACGCTTGAGAAAACAAGTTTTTATTCGAATGATGGCTGTATTTAATTTAAATTCTATTTATCAACAGCAATTTAATCCGAATCTACGTAATCTTAATTACATTAAAAACTTCAAATATTCACTTAATAATATGTACATTACTAACACTACAGTTAAATAGGTTTTTGATTGAAAACTTGCTGGTAATCTGAAAAACGTGTAGGAGTTTTTCAAATATAAAATTAAATTTTCACGCGTTCGGCGAAAGAGTCTGTACATTTTTCTTAGGTTTTGTTTCGGCTTAGTTTTGAATTGTTAAAATAACCCAAAAATATTAAATTATAACTAAGTAATTTTATGAAAAATATATTATATTTTTCAAGATAATTTTCGAAAAAAGCCCTTGCTAAGAGAATCGGCATTCTAAATAATACTTAAGCTATAAAAAAAAATACAACCGACTTCAACGTCGAATTCCTGGATGACATCTTTATATTTTCTAGTAATTTTGATTTAAAAACCAAACTACTAAACCGATTTTGATAAAATTTATATGGGACCACCTCTGAAGTATTACCTACCAACCAAAAATAGAACCATCAAAATCGGTTCAATCATTTGCGGAGTAATCGCGTAACATACATACAAAAACATAAAATGTGAACCTCCTTTTTTGAAGTCGGTTGAAAAGAGTCCTTGGTCATAGACTAGCTTTATAATGTGTCTCGGCTTCGCTTCAGTTCGTCTTTTATTTTTATATGCGTCCATAAAACCCTCTTTTGCTAGCCACACTTTTAATGTAGTTACTATTTTTATACGCTTATCAAGTCGTTAAATTATTAAATGTAGTAAAAGCATGTGTGTACTAGGGCTTTAGAAGGTCGCTAAAAGTGACTTTCCATTGTAAAGGTGAATCCCAAATACGTTAATCTCTTAATTCGATTCCAGCCATTTGTTGCGCAGATCAAAAGAATGCTCATTTGTGGCTGCAATCATAGAATACGCAATAGTAACTAGGATCAAAGACTGCTTAGTCGTCACAGAATAATAATTAGCAGTAATGTCTTACAATGAATTAGTATTGTACAACGTTTACGAACGAATGATCGATGTTACTTTAGATGCGTAAATATAACAATAGATGTAAAAAAGCGATAAAAACGAAACTTATTTAACATTGAAATGAAACGTTTAATTTTATAAGTTCGAAAGTTTTAATTTATCGATAAAAGTGTTCGAAAGTAAAACAAGGGCCGATAAAAGATTTAAAAGTTAATTAATGGAGGCTTTCAATAATCGAAGATTTTTAAAACTAGCAAAGATTAATTTCGAAAGGGTCTTATTGTAATTAATTGAAGACGAAGTTTAATCTTTTGAAATTTGTGTGAAATACCTACCTAGAAATCGACCACTACTAAGTCAAAAGTCTTGGGGGGATAAAACAAGCCCAATTTATTACAAGGAATTTTCATCCGAATGTAATTTCATCTAAAGTTTAGAAAGACTAGAAGATGCAATCACAACAAGTAAACACATTACACTTTTATAAAAATGACGCTATCTTGCGGCGAACCCTCGAAGACAAGGTGTTGGGGGCCTCGAATAATTTATAGCTCACCACAACCACAGACAACATAAGCCGCGAGAAAAATAAGCAAACTACCCACTTAAAAAGACGTAACATTCTCCTGTACCGCGAACAATCAAAACTCAACCCTACGCTGACGGTCTAAAATCAAAAATCAAGCTCCGCAATAGCGGTCTTCCAGACGCAGCGAAGATATAGTTTTCTACAAAAGGGTATAAATTTCGTCGAGGGGTGGGGGAGCGTCGCGTTGACCTTATTTAATTTCATAATAAATTGCAATAATTGCATTAGTCGGGCGGAGGAGATATAAATCAAGTGATACCGTCGTCTTTGCGACGAGCTTCGCTGTCAAGTGGTAAAAATGACGGCCATTGCTGCGTCCCGCGCTGCGTTTTAATGCCTCGGCTTTGTTTCGACAAATCTGCGACATTAGCAAATTCGAGGGGGCTTTCCAATAAATAAAAGAAATTGCGTCATTTAGCTGGCTTGTCGTTGCAATTACTAGAGATTGGGAGCCTTTCAGTTGACATAATGAGCCAAATGATATAGTCACTCGTACTCAGAGAACCTGGCAACTAATCTGGACATCGTACGGGCAATTTTTTTTTTGTTTTATTGGTATACATTAAACGTAAAATTTACTAGATATAATACTAACAAACAATCCAGTCAGTGTTCAGATGGGCGACTAAGAGAGGCATTTGCAAAGGAAAAACACCGAGGGTCGATTTGAACGTTGAGCTGTTGTCTAGTAGCATTTAATCGTCAAGCAATATATGGAATCGTAATCGTAAATCGATGTGACATTACGGCTGACCACTTAGTCTAGACAAACTTACATATTTTTATTAGACAGCTGTTTTCATCATAGAATCAAAAATTTATTGTAATAACTAAAATTGTGTATAAAAAAATATTTTACTCGATATTAAAATTGGAGCCAAAACTGCTCGAAAGCCACAACACCGAGTAGGCGTAATAAAATTAACATATCCCACCCCATATAGATATAGATAGCCATAGATCTCCGCAGACGAACAACAGACTAAAGTTAGCTCCCCACTCTATTACAACCCTAGACTTAAGATTCGATTTAGCGGATTAAGAACCCCGATAACGAGTCGACATGGAAAAACAATTAACGGAAATAATGAAACAATGACGTCACTATAAAGTTTGTCTTTGTTAGCTGTATCTTGATGCTTGCGGTGGGCGGGTCTGCGAGACCTGTAGGGTTGAGCGCGCACGCGGTGAAGCCTCAGCTTTCTAAGGGTTAACTCGCGAGTTAGAGCACAATTTATTGTTTTTAGATAAAGTGTAATGGGGATTAGTGCTAGTTTAACATGTTAAGTGAGAGGGTCGCCAATCTTTTTGTTAATAAATTGGATTAGTACAGAATGCCATTTTGGTAGAGCACAATAGAGGATTTAAAAACGCATTAACATATTTATCAAATTTCGTTATATACGTGACGTTACGTGATATTTGTTATTGAGTAACCTTCTAAAAGTTTACTTATAATAATTTTGATTATATCAACTTTTTCATAATAAGAAACTTTACTTATTAAAATATAATTACTTGTTTTTAATCAACCTAAATTTCAAATGACTCGTTAAAATTTGGGCTTCGGGCGGAAACAACATTTGTAAGTGTACTAACTACTGAAACTATCTGTGACAGTACAATAGTCATAAAAGATACTGTTTTGTAATTAACGATCTTACCCTTGAGCTAAATTACGTCACACCAATTTATAACCAAGACTAAAATAAATAGAATTGGTTGCGGAGAAAGTTAAAAGCCCTAAAGCTGATATTAGGGTGCGTGCCTGCACTCTATCTGTTTATCACATTATTTTGCTTGTCTCTATGTCCGTCTATCTAGTGGCTTTTACACAATCAAATGGCTGGACAGACATTACTGAAGCCTGGCAAGAAACTAGGCGTGCTATCGCAAAACAAAATCAAATTGAATTACGCGAGGTTATCTAGTTTTTCATGAATAAATCATTCTGGATTAAAATGTTGTTTCAAATAATGTTAGATCAGAATTATATAACTACAGATAGGATAACACAATTATTCAATGATAGTTAATTCATAGTTTTGTACTCTACTATTAGCCTGCAAAAGCTACCAGCTAAACGGCGTAGATTGGCTTTAAAATATCAAGTCATAGTAAGATTGCTAATGATTGAAAGTATCATAGTGATTAACAGATGAAGAATAACTCTACAAAAAAATTTGGTAGCAAATTAACTCGTAGACTAAGGCTGGCCTCTCAGTCTCTAAATACACTACAACAAACAATAAAAAAATCTTCTAGTAAAAAAAGTGATTGAAAATCTCGGTGTTTGACCCTAGCTCAACTGGAGTACTGGAGAGTCTTCATTTAGTCTAAGACATTCCATGATAATCAGTAATTAAAGGAATCAATTAACAACTTAGGCCTAACCTAGTTAAAGATCTGAAGCCATCTGATTACAAAAATATAATAATAATAATGTAATTTAGAATAAACTGACAAAAAAAAATTCAATTGCCCTTTTGGTTATTGACTAATATATCAATCAGACTTCCTCGGACATTTTTAAAATAAATAAGCATCTTAAGGGAAAAGGGTAGTAGACGAGCAAAATAAAATTATCTAAAAATAAAACTAGATTTAAGTTTGGATTAATAATAATATCATTTCCAGTAATCTTTGAATCTTGAAATGCACCAAACGTTCTATCCAAAGAAATCTTCATCGCATCGCACGGCCGAACCATTGTTCTTGTAACTCGATAATATAATCGATTTATCGGAAATACATATCTCTGTGGGTGTCCGCGTTCAAGCCTAGCCGAGTTGATAAACTACAGAAATAAAGCTCCAAGTAGCGCAAAACTAAACTGAGTAGTGTGAGTCAGTATATGTGTAATACGCGTAATGATGTGTTTACTATGAAATACTGAAAGATGCGCCAGAAATGTAGGCACTGCACTACTTATGCATCGCATGTGTATGTTGAGAGCAAAGACTATAAATCCTGTTGACTGCTCGTCCGACTTCCCCTCACACGAAAATTAGTTGTTTAAAAACTACTGCTAGCCACTGCAAATACGTCAGAATCTCATTGTATTTCATAACTCAGATTGCGTTATCCCAGTAATTGGACAATCGCAAGCATATAACATTACCTCGCCCCCTGCCCGCAACGGTGAGTAGTGTATGTAGAAGAAATTATGTTCACGAGCCATCAACAAGCTATATGATCTGTGGTTGAGAGTTATCAAAAAACTCGCATTTTTTGTGCGCATTTTACCGAGGCAAAGCGGAGCAGAAAGAATCGATCTATCACATTGGGTGAATTAAAATGACATTTAATAGTGATTGGTCGATTCGTTTTATTGTCTCTCATACTTACGCAGACTGTATCCAAGGCATGGTTGCAGTTACTTCTCTGTACATTGTTTCCTCAATGATTTCACCGTGTTCAGTACGGCTCGGTGTAATACAAAACGTTTGTTTGAATGAAGTTGTTTGTAAAACGTCGACTATTTTGTATTGAATTTATGTGTTTTTGATCCGTTTTATTTGTTTTTTTTTAATTCTTGAAAAGCTATCTAAAAATAAATGTATGTAAATAGGACATTTATTAGACAAAATCTGAAGCTACACTAGAATTTAATAAGTAAATCGTTGCCTAACGACTTTTATTCAACACTAACTAGAGTTTTGCGGTTTCACCCATGATTCCTACGATAAGAAGTAGCCTGAAGTAGCTGTTTAAATTTGTTATGAGTTTATATTGTCTTGTCTTGTGTACAAAATGTGTTTTTTCTACAAATAAAATATTGTCTATTGTCTATTGTCCTAAGTATGTGTTATTACAAGTTATACGATAACTCAATGCCGAATTTCGTTCAAATCCGTTCAGGCATTTTTGCTTGACAACAAACATCTGCATACTAAGTTTCACATTTATAATATCAGTAGCAAGGATGATATAAACTTTCTGGAAGAAACTATACTGTTGCGTAGTTATAGAAACCTAAGCGCACAAACAGACACACATTTGAACGTCATACTATTTAGTAAATTCGTTTGGGCTAAGTGGCCAGCCCTAGTGTCAGAATTAATGTTAATATGGCCTCAAGAAGGGATCACGGTTTGACAGTTCTTGTTACAGTAATATAGAATAAAAAAACAGAACCAACAATTTAACGTGTCGTCCGACCAATGGTAGCGTTTAGATACAAATGCCTTTCACAGTCACCCATCCGAAGACAGGAAGGACTGTCCATTTTTTCTAGATCTACCGACTCAAGCTACGCCACGAGTGCTACATACATACTATTTAGTTATAGTGGATGATGGACTCAAAACAATTTCAATCACATCATTTATTTTAAACTACAAATTTCGAAAGCTAACTGTGATATTGGCCTTTCCAAATGAAAAGCCGAAATATTTTCATTAAAAGTTACCCACCACGGTAACCCTCTGTTCTGCTTCGTCTACCCCGATCAAAGTTATTTTACGCGAGTCCATAAGACCTCAACATTACCGTCAATAAGTTGGTAACCCAATTTATATCTCGGCTAAGAACTGGCCGAAGTTAACCATAGTTTTAAACTGAGTTTGAAATTAATTGAGGCGGTCATTCGAGCTGGGAGTTACGGAGTTCAAGCGAACCGACCGACATACTGTACTGTACTGCTTTATTGCTATAAAACAAGATTGAGTTATGCTTTGTAATGTTTATGTAGTTTTTTTAGGATTACGATGCTGAAAGGTCGTGACTTGGTAAGTGTTTACTTCCGGACTTTTACACACACACAAACTACTTATACATAAATTACCCAAAATCGTTGAAGAAACCCTTATTTTAATGTTGATAATGTGGTACTCAGTACGTGTTCTGCTAAGCCAAAAACAGGTGAAATTTTGCTAAGCCTAAAACGATTGAAACGATAGACTCTAAATCTACCGAACCGAATCAACTTTAGTAATAAATCTGTGCCTTGCGTGATGTTGAAAAATGATGATAAAAATAACCTATGTCGTATGAACCGTATAACCTACAAATAACCTATTATGTTATAAATCAATCCAAAAAGAAAAAATCTCAATTCCGAGTTTCATCCAAATCTGTCCAGCCGTTTTGGCGTGAAGAGGAAACAAACATGCACATGCACCGACAAACTTAGGCATTTATAATATTACTGTGATGAATGGTATAAAACATAGTGTGATAATTTTACACAGGGTTAAGCGGAACGGTAGCACTGAGCCAAAAATACCTCGTTACACTCATCAATATGAACTGTTACGGGACCAACTCTGGAACCATGAAACATAAACCCTTTCCCATACCAAATTGTTTAAAACACCAACACTATGTATACAAAAAAAATTTTTTTGTTGGTCCCATAGTAAAAGTTGTTTACATTATGTACTATTGAATGGGTATAAGACATAGGCTACTTTTTAATTCCAGGAATCAGGGGCACGGCTAGTTAAGAATAAGCACTGAAATAAACGACGTTACAGGAACACTTAAAAATATTGCATCCCAAAAAAAAACCGCACAAATGCAACTTTGAACTTATCCAACATAAATATGTAAAGGGACTTCTCCAAATAACTGTTTATTATGGCTAACGAGTCGTTACAGAGAACGCAATGACAATCGGAATCGCAATTGAAATTGTCTCGACCATTCAATGCAAATATCGGATGACACAGGACGGCTGATGTCTCATTCAAGAGATGTAGTTTATTTGCCTTTTTATTGCAGTTTTGAGAAGTCATTGCATTTCGTATTTCGTGCATCAAAAATGGTAATGGAGATTGTCATAAAACAATGTTTTATTTTTTGGAATATCGAATAAATTCATAAACTCTTACTGTAATAATTGAAGTTTTTTACTTCAAGATTTGGTAAGATTTAAGAGTATCTTACAAAACCACGCAAGCATACTAACTGTTTGATAGGTAACCAAAATTGTTTTATCTGTTAATTTCTAGTGTATTTCCGCTGTAATATCGTTTCGAGTACTCATAGGATGAAAGGACAAACTAAAATCTACTGTAACTATCACCGTAAATTGAATTTCAACCTATAATAAAATAATTAAAAATAATTATATCACCCTTAATCCTTTCGAAGTACTCGGTTGCCGGATTGGTTGGTTCTAAAGGATTGAGGATGATATTATTATTTTTGTTTTATTACCTGTTGCTCATAATTATTTTTGTATGTTAATAATTATTGACAATTTACAGCTTAATCAACATCATTTTTGTTTCAGAATTAGAATCAGATATTACATTGAAACAGTTCTAATAATTATTTGTATTCAGAATAAAAATTTGTTTCAGGTTTAATTGTTTTTTTGTTTGAGGTTTTTTTTTGTTTCAGGTTAGGTTGAAATCCAATTTACGTTGATAATGATAGTAGATTTTAGTTTGCCCTTGATCCTATGAGTACTCGAAACGATATTACAGCAGAAATACACTAGATATTAACAGATAAACAGTTTTGGTTACACTGGACTTCCGCAAAGTAACTCCTGAATCAATCACATATATTTGATAGGTTTTTTTAGGTTTATTATTCCGAAGTTATATACAATTGAGTGTGTAGGTAAATTCATAAGATAACAAATAGCATTCACACATTTTAAAAAAACATTTCTTCCACGAAAAAGTACTATCTCATAGCTCTACAACTTTCATTGTCTCGCCTCAAGCCTTATAAGCTGGAGAAATAAATATCTTTCATCACAAATTTGGACAAAACTATTCATAAACTCGTTCGCTCAAGTCCCAAGGGCATAGTTATTCTTACTGCCATCAACAATACTAAAGTGACACCTATAAATAGTAAGAACACGACCGAAATACTAGTTAACATGCGATCGCATTATCCATTACAAACTGTCAACTATGACGAATGGACATATTAACGACGGACAATACCGTACGCATCTTCGACCAACATTCCGACGTCTCACGGAAAAAGTTCGAAACTTTTACTTTAATAGACATAAGGTTCCATTTTTTTAAATTTAGGAGTTATGTTGCTTGTTTACTGTGGTCGTCGATAACAAAAATGAAGTATGAAGATGTACCGAAATGGTTGTGTAGAGATCTGTAACAGAATGCGGTGCGATAGGACAGAACATGTATTTACGTGGGCAGGACGATCGGATAATGTTTTTTTTGTTTTTGAGTCGCGGGGAGTATTGGGAATTTGCCCGAGCACACAAAATGATTATGTTTATCGGTTATTGTAAGTATCTTCGACAATGACGTTGTTGTCATCAAAGCTGCGACATCGGTTTATAAGATAAGACTACTTAATTTCCACTTGTAGAAATAACATTAAGTAAAGATTTTACCAAGAACCAATAAGGAAGTTTGCAATAAAATAGAATGTGATCTTGTATATTATCGTACTTCGTGTGAGCGACACGCCTGTTTCAGCATAGTTTTTTTATCCAGAACCCAAATTTTTTTTTTAAGTTCTGTTCAACATTAAAAACAAAATCATTATAATATATGATTATAACAAAGCAATAAAATAAAATCAGGAAACCAAGCTTAATGACTTACACGAAGTCCTTTATCTCGAAAGTCAATAAAAACTTTATGGTTTTCTGATAAAAAGTCTGACTGTCGTTACTCACTGCGACATAGGTTATCGAACGAATGCGTGGGGCATTAAGGGTCCAGTGACAATCGCATTCCTTTTGTCTGTCTGTCCGAGTGTCTGTTTGTTACGTAGGCCAGATGTCTTCTAGTTTATGTGGTCTAAGTTATGAGCGATCCATTAGTGTCATCATCATCATTATCACCCAGAGGCGTCCACTATTGAGCGTAAGGGCCGCCTTATCATATCCATTTTTGTACACTGATTTTATTTTATTTATAACTTAAAGCCTTTAGAATGTATCAGCCACCAGGAGGTTGAACGTCCTAGATTTATAACGGTGTAAAAATTACGTAAAGAGCAATAATTAAGGTCAATTTGAGGCTGATTCGTACGTAGCAAGGATACACAACAACGCCTTGGAGGATTTAGCTCCTCTCAACAACAGATAAGATAAACTAGTGACTGCTGTAAAGCCGCTCCTTGCTCTCTGCTGCTCGCTCACCGTTTTCTACTGGATCTGTAGAAAAGTGATAGCGATGCTTACGTTCGTCGCCTTTGCAAGATATCGCATCATTTCAATGAGAGTTTTTTTTAACTTAAAGATCAACAATACTTCTTAGTCTCTCAATGTACCGATGGCGGTATAACCTAAAATAAGTAAGTATATATTTTTGATGTTGATGAAAAATATCTTGTTTTGATTGGATCCAAACGACTACAAGGCATCAACATTTTATATTTTTCGGTTCGCCTACACCGGTATTAAATCTTTGAATAACACTAGCGGACCTAGCAGACGTCGTCCTGCCTTGAAAATTAAGTATTATCTGGAACCTGCTTGCAGAACCATCTACTGGGCCCAAATGTAAATCTAAACCATCTAGCGACCCACAAAACGCATACAAAAAAAAATCGGCTCGGCCGCTTTGGAGGAGTTCAGTCAGAAACACACGTACAGAAGAATTATTATATTAAGAATCTTATAAGAAATAACGTACCATTGATGTGATGCCTTGTTTTAGTGTGTGAATACTAATAGGTACTATCTGGTACAAGAGCGCGATAGACATAAGTATTTTATCATTTGCAATGTCAAATTGTTGACATTTTATTTTCATTTATTTTTAATAATTATATTGTATACAGCATTATTATACTGTATACATCCACTGTATGAATTATTATTTTTATTATTTTGGGTGACTTGTAAATGTATATTTATCAATGAAAGACTTTGACTTTATTATTATAACTTACAAAAAGTAGACCCTTCCTGTTTCCTAGAACACGTTTGGCAAAACAAGTGTTGGTAATATAACTCGCTAGTTTCTTATAGCTTAGCCACGTGCTATGTGCAGTGTGCACGTCGATCGAGAATTGATGACCAAATTAAGCATTTTAATGGAGCGCGAGGTGTGCATCCTTTTAAAACGCGGGGGCGATACGTTCCGAGCTTTGAAAACTATCTCTAAAGTCTTAAATGCTTGATTCAGTTGCAAGAATAATAATTATCTACAAAATATTAACAAATCATTTATTCAGTGTAGAAAAATAAATGCTTGAACCTTACCTACACGTGATACAATTTTCCTTTATGCAAAGATTGAGTTTCTTTGATTAAATCTACTTAGCCGCAGATCAAAGTCGCAGTAGCAATATGTCGCCGAAATGTTCTTGGAAAGTTAAATTGAGTTGATCATACGTCGGCCAAAACTCCTCGGAACACTGTGACACAAAATCTCTTCGTATATTGGAACAGTATTGTGGAATCCAGTTTTATTTGATTGTACTCTAAGTTAGTGCGATTTGTGAGTAATCTTTGGGAATTGTTGTTTCGTTGTGAGGATAGGATACGAAATTGTTGTTTATTGAAAGGTTGTAGTCGTGTGTCTTTTTTTGCCGCTCATTTTAGGTTTCAAAGCAACAGCAAAATCCATTAGTTTTCTTTTTAGTTTTAAAGTTCCTAACAAATGTTAAATGTCTATCCTATCATAGTGTTATTACCTTTTTAATACTTTTCGCAGGTGGCGCCAGGCGGTCCAGATGTGGCAAAATCAAGTTTTCTTGTAAATCGTTGCATAGATCAATCTGATCTTGATGAGGGCGTTGTCAATAATCTAGTCCAAGGGAAAATACTGGATACTGTGCCTTGTTTTAAGAATCTATGCAGCTGTTGTTGGCTTGAAATAGATTTCTAGGTTAGATAGTTTACATTTCATGTTAGACAGAGCTTTGATTACCAAGGCAAAGAATTGAAACTCCATCGCAATCAGAGTTTAATAAGAGTAAAACTATTAAATTGTAGAAAAAAAATTGTATGAGATTGACTGTTGACTATGGTCGCATCGACGATGCGCCACCTAGCGGGAAAAACGCATTGTGGACCCCATTGATCATGGGCAATGTAATTTAATTCAATTTTATTACAATATCAATAAATGAATTAAATTCAATTTCAATTTAATTACATTATTTTTCTAATGTATTGTGCTGGCTTGTCAGACGCCTTCGCGTCGCTGTAAGTGTCGCAAGCATCTAATAGTAAAAGAAATGAAATGGAATGAAATACTTTACTTCCTTCCTTCCTTCTTTCCTTTCTTGCCACATTATATTGTAACCATAAAAAATAGCAATTGATTGTACTCACTGACTTTTATTCTGAGTTTTCGATAAAGTAAGTACCTGAAACAAATAAAGTCTTTATTAGTAAGCCTCACAGATTTCTAAAAATGTATCTCAGGATAGGTTTACCATTCGTCACATTTGATCTCTAATCTTCCAACAATATTCCTTGCACGTCTCGTGGAACGGTCCTGTAGAGACAGCGTAGGTCTCAAACATTGTTTATTATTGTTTCTTTATCACAAGCTCGCTTATTCATGTTTTTAGACGGAAACAATAGAGAAGCGTGTGGGGAATGGTCTATTGTTTAAATATCGTGATACAACACTATAATAACAGAACTATATTGGGTTTTGTCGAACGCGGGGGAGTAGGAGTAAATATTACTTTGATAGTATTAACGATAAGAATTTCGCTTTAAAAGCGAAATTTTGGTTATTTTTAGATTAGTTTGTTGAAGGTGAAGTTTGTTTTATTAGGTGAATCGGGCATTTTTTTGAGCCAGTTTGTCGATTTGATCCCAGCTAATCATGAGTTTTTTTCAATTAGAATTTGGACTATAATTTTAAAGTAGAAATATATTTTAATACCGGTAAATATGATTAAGAAAGTTTTTACTCTACATTTTTTTATACAGCCAAGAAATAAAACAACTTTCCAGCTTACATGTGTCTTCATTTAATTCAAGCTTGTTCAAAGTCACAGTCAAAACTTAGCTCCTAAATCTGCGTACATCTTCGACCACATGGTCACATAGAAGCAGACGAGATAGAGTCAAACATGGATGCGTGATACAAAAATGGTTAATACTTATACATATTTAACACGATTGTTCGCAAAAAACGACGCTCAAAATTTATAATATGTATAGTTTATATGAAAATATGTATGCTAAGTATAATTAAAGCAAAGGTTACCATTACGTTAAGAGTTTCTCCACAACATCGATACGAGCCGTACAAAGCATCCCTAGTGGAGATAAAGTCACTCCGACATTTGCGCGCCCTCGCCGCGTACCGTTTGCACAGTGATAACATTATAACCCCTAGATATAAGCGCTTCTGATAACGCACAAATGGATTCATGAGATAGAATTCGTGGAAGCTCGTATTTGGATAGACAGATAGATTCATCGGTGTTTGTATAGTTTGGAATTGAATTATCGTCTGGTGTTTGTGAATTTTCGACCTAAGTTCAAGCTCTATGCTGACTTTGTTATAGTGAAATGAAGATATCTATAATTATATTATGGCTCTCCATATTTCCTATTGTATATGTGACTAGAGGTCGCCCGTGACTTCGTCCGCGTACGGGAGAAATTCGACACACTCCTAAAATTCAGAAAATTTAGAATCGCGTCGGTTGTTATTATATTATAATTGTTATTACAGGTATTTGAAACAACGCCACAATCATCAGCGTTAATAACCTTTTTAAATTACTGTTGGATATGAACTCTTAAAATAGTCATGATACGTTATGATTTAGATAAATAAATTACATTATAGTGTTCGTTGGCAAGCGGGAACGGCTGGCTTATTTGGTTATTTTGTGTAAACGTTTGTCATAGCACAATAAAAAAAAGGAAAAAAGGAAAGAAAGGATTTTCAAAGGAAATAAAAAAGTTGGCCAGAAAAAAATATGAAAATATCCATATATATTTTTTCATGTTGTTTGAACAGGACAACAACTCTCCGATCTGCTAGTACCTATCTAGTAGTTATATTTAAAAATAACTTTTTATCATTGTTAGTATAATTTATGGCTTTTACTTAGTATCCGCTGGAGCTTTACTAAGTTTAAGATCAATCTTACAAAATGACCGATTTCCTTCTCCACGCTCAAGTTCCATAAGTTAGCTTGTTGCGCCAAGCTGCAGTTGACCCCGCACTAAGCCAACACTTAACTTCCACAATGGCCGATCTTTGCGACTAACTCGCTGATACACTTATGAAATTAAGTTCAAGTTATTAGAAATTTTTGCAGTTAATTGCTTGCGTATTAGCTCTTAAAATAAAACTGCATAAAACAAATGGTCGGCGTTATTGGACTAAAGATATCTTGAATTTGCAGATCTATGCTTTAAAAGTCTAGGTTCATCATCATCTATAGCCAGAAAACGTCCACTGTAATACAAAGGCTTTATAGGGAGGGGTTTGCCTTAATCCCCACGCTTGGAAGACGGCTTGGGGATCGCAGAATGCTCACCACCGACGCTGCTGCTCCGTTGCACTCGTCCTCCGGTGGTTCTGGATGCATTTTTAGGACATACCACGTCCACGTCCAGATTCCTAATCATAGATGTCTTTATTAGTACCAGACAAACAATATTACGCGAAAATCTGCATTATCAAAATTACCGCAACAAAGCTAGCATAACATTTAATGCTTAGGTATATTAAAAGTTTCAGGTTCGACGATAAAGTTTTATTGACTCAGATTTTAAGTGTGTCTTCAATAAAACACAGTCCACTCTTCAAGTCAATACGATAATTCAATATTGAAACCAAGGTCGTGAAAGTTTGGCGATCTACCCTCCAAACAAAGCACCCCTTTCAGCCCGAGTCAATATAGAAGTTTTAGGTTGTTTGCTCGCCCAGGTAAACCTACAGGCATCTTGGCCGAGGCGTTTTGGGTTATTGCCACTAGAGGACTGATTAAAGACCCTGGCGGAATCACTGTGTTTTTGTTCACTCTTCTTACCCAGGAGTAAAATTCCCAGGAAAAAAAGGGTTTATAAGAAAAAAGATTAATTATTTCTTCTTCTAGTCTTAATTATTTATAAACGCAGAAGACATAGTACTACTCATAGAAGACTCACTCCCATTGAAAAATAATTTAAGCGTAGATAATCCTAAAACTACAATCATGGCATACTCAGTGCAAGCTAATTTGTACTCTATTTTTATATGACAGTGTTTTTATTTTCCACTGTAGCGCTTGAGATGGAGTACAAATTACCTTACACTGTAGATATAGCAAGTATATTGTAGTTTAACTATATTTGGACGCATTGTCTATAGAAGTGAGTACTACGTACGCAAGGTATGTAGTACCACATAATATGTTTCTGTGGCCAAAGGTATAACATATTGCTGTTGGTTTTATGTACTTTTGAAAGAGGTTTTGTCTCGCTGTCACCAAGCTCATAGTGACAAACACAACATTATACCTACGCAATATGTCTATATTGTCTACAACAAAATTACAACATTTTAGCTACTTAGAAACTGGCAAAGGCATGGCTTTGCCAGTTAATATATAAAAGCTTAAAGTTATATTTTCATTATTATATTATATTACATTATAAATACTATAAAAAAAAAATGTAAAGAAGAGCAAACAAACTGACAGTTTGCCTGACGGATGGGCAACAATATGTCCGAGTGGTGATGTCAATGCTTCGGTAGTTCAGGCAGAACTGGTGTTTGGTCACCTCCTAAACACGTTATATATGCTAAATGTTGTAATTGAACACAATTTGTTGTAACGTAAATAGAAGATCTTCTCGGAAAGATGCCACGTGTTGAGATTCTGGTTCAGAAATTAATTCTACGTGAATAGAAGATGAAATTGAAGCAACACATTATCCAAACTAATAACATCCTCGTGTATTATCAAAAATCGATAACCGCGATGACACAGCAGACTAAACCCCACGTCGAGCAATAATTTGATAATAGCAAATGACTCTCAGTTGTTCATTAGGAGGGTGTTAATATCGCTTTAGATTGCAAGTTACATTAGTGCCGAATCATTAGTATTAGTGATATTATCATGCACTCTATGAATACTTAACAAATTAAAGATTTAAGGGCTTAGTAAACATGCAACAAAATTTCAAAAGAAGTTGGGGGAGTTGGTAGAGTTGGTAGAGTTGGTAATGTTAGTAGAGTTGGTAGAGTTTGCTCGGAATGATTTAATGTGGAGAATTTTGGGAGCAGGCCGAATTTCTTGCGTACGCGGACGAAGTCCTCTAGTAATTGATAATGGCTCTCAAAAAGTATTGTAAGTGTATCTGTAAATTCCGATTCCAGAAACACTGTTGGTTTAACTTGGCAAATCAATTCTCCATCTTCTACTTCATTGAATGTAATACGTCATAGTAGTGACAACGTCGCATTAGAAACTATATCTCCAACTACGTATACTATCCTTTCCTTGAGGGGGTCATGCAAAATTTTACATTAACGGCAGAGAGGGGCTCCAAACCTATTGATTATTCATTACGTTTGCACAACTTAGTTTGTGGGTCGCGTTGTACTAAGACGTATTACTTTGCAGTGGTTGTTACTCAATTGTTATTTGTGTTTGCTACTCACATTACATCTTTAATGGGCAGAGTAAGCTTTGAATTTACTATTTATGCTAAAGCCTAGATATTAAAACTATAGACATATTTTAAGTCACTGAACATTGAGAAATAGGCCCCATGTAGACGTATTATTGAAACGTTATTACAATTTTATTATGGTGGTGAAAAAACATGCTTCTCTGGTTGTGAACATCTGTGATACAGTATAAGTTAATTAAGCAAGTAAATCTTATTGATCCTTGAATCAATTTCTGCATTTAGCTATTGTTCCTTCAAATAAAAAATAAAAAACATTATTTATTAATGGAATTTAAAATTATTATTTTTGCAGCAAAAATTAGCTTACATTATAATCCTTTTGTTTCTATATCTCAGATTGTTGTGTTGCAAGGTTGCAATGCAACAAACAACAATGCTAAGTAACTGTACAAAATATACGATACTAAATAGAAGACTGCTACAAAGGCGGTTGATGTTGCAATACAAAAGGGTAAACCTTGTTTATATTTGGGTATACAATAGCAAGTAGGTACTCAAAATACTCCAACATTTAAAAAAATCTGTCACCGCGTTATTGAGGATGTCGATCGTAATCAAACAACGGGACACGGGGCTTATTGTGACTGTTTTTAAATTCGCCCTTATTAAATTTAAGAGAGCTTGCAACAGCCCTTGAGATTAGAGGGGTGCTTTTATTAGGGGCGACTAACGAGTGCCGATAAGGATATACAACGTGTAACAAAAAGGTTCAACAATACGTAAACAGCGCATACCCAGACCTATTTAGAATTCACCCCAGAAGGTCTCATAATCCTCAGCATGATAGATTACGAGTAATCACAAGTCAAAGTTCAGCAAAAACTTGACCAGGTTCAACCCTAAAAGCTTATCAGCTGACAAACCTTGACCTTTGCCTTGACTGACAAAGACTAAATGGCGCGCAGAAACGATAAATATTTACCTACACAAGTCGCTTGATAAGTACGAACAACGGTAACCTACGCCTGCCCATAGCAAATAGGTAGGTACATGCCAGGCAGAATTTTGTACTTACAGTCATAGGTATGGGAACAAAATCCTGCGCGGCACTGCATTTGCGCTCTTTACCCTAAGATTAGGTGACGAATCTTTTAGTGCCCAGTAATTTAGCTGGAAACATTACCCTACAAATCGAAACACAGTAATGTTTGCATACTACGTCTTCTTGGCAGTTGAAATATCCCATAACTGGCAAAGGTTTCCACAGGCGGACTCTGTAAGAGTCCAAATACAACTACACTGAAAAGGCATACTCAAATTCCGCAAACCTATTTAAAAAAGCAAGTAAAAGCATTTTTTTTATAACCTAACATTTACATAACTCAACAAAATGTATGAAACGAACATAAAAGTTAGTTAGATTTGCCTCAGAAGTTTCTGGTAACTTTTATCACTTTATGATCAGTTTTAAATGTCGGAGGTTAAGAGATACTTTGGGTCGCTGCACCATTAAAGTCAGTATTCGTAAATATGTAGTTAGAGTTTAAACAGGTGATGACGGTGCGTGGCTCCGATAGGTACTTCATCCAAGATGTTTGTTCTAGTAGAGGTACAATCATCACAAGCACAGTGGCACAAGTGTTTTGCGTATTGACCATCACCAACAGCCGGAAGACGTCCACTGCTGGAGAAGGCCATACCTAACAATACTTATTAACCATACCTACCTAATTACAAAACCTAATTACCATAGGTACCTTAGACTATAACCTGCCATTTGTCACATCTAATGTTTTTATTCTTTGCGAATTTCATAAAGTCAACGTGGATTGTCGGCGTAAGACAAAGAGTTACAAAAGCCGCCGAATTACGTCTATTAGATACCGCTAGCCAATCACACAACGGCGATGTCCTTTGCAACCTCTCATCGTTTCCGGCGGTCATTTTGATCGCCAGAGAGAGACAAAGTGATGCACCAATGATGACCGACAGAGAGAGACAAAAGGATACGATTAGCTTCGCGGTCTGTCAACATTTTCGGCGATTACCTTTGACCGCGAGAGAGACAAAATGATGCGTCAATAGTAACCGTTAGAGAGAGACAAAACGTGCCGACCTCAAAATGCAATTTTGGTAATTTTATTTTGATATTATTTCATAAGGGTTCCGTTATAATGTTATTTTTTTCTCAATTTTTTTCATGCTTTCTTAATGATTACTAGGTTGCCAGATATGTTGTAAAAAAACCGAACATGTTTTTTTATTTTACTGATAATTTTACTGTATATCACAAGATAAGTGATTAAAAGCCAGGTAGGTAGAGGTATTTAAATTTTTAGTAGGTGGCATTGGAGCTGAATTTTTCAATCAAGAGGAAACACGTGTGATAATTTTACCTTTTCACAGCTTTTTCGTGTTATGCCTATAGTTTGATATTAGTTCAAGAAATCATTATTTTTCGCAATTCTTCGCAGCGATATTTACTGTAAGCTATTAAAAAGAGCTAAGCTGTGTGATTTTAGAGCTATCCTTGTTAAAATAGAGCCGAGTTGGGCAGGGGTGGCCGCGTGCCATCTAGTCTACTCGTCGAACGGAGCGTCGCGTCGCCGTAGTCGCTTGGGATGCGAATACACAGAATACGTGATAGTTACTGTTGATAGCGCCCTGCGCCATAGAATAACTAATAGATTGTATGTAATAGCAGATTACAGTAGCAGTTACTACTAGGTTAGCTAGTAGGTATCGTCGTCAGCTATAAGACGTCCACTGCTGGACGAAGGCCTCCCAATAGAGGGGTGTTGCCATAATCCCCACGCTTGGCAGGCGGCTTGGGGATCGCAGAATGCTCACCACCGTTAACCAAAAGGACGCTGCTGCCCGTCCTCCGGTGGGTCTGGTTGCAGTTTAAGGACATACCCAGGTCCAGCTAGTAGGTATAAACAAATATTATGTTTTGTAAGGAGTCCGCCCAAGGCTATGGTTCTGTTTAGACGTTGTTAAAAAGGACAAGAGGTCGCGCATCTCCAACAATCTTTCTAGGTTTTTTGACATAAAGAAAACCGGAATGACCGGTCGAAAACCAGACATCTGGTAACCTAGTATACTAGCTGAAATTGAACTTTTGCCTGATTTTTGCCAATGCATGTTTTTGTATCTTATGTCAATAACGGCAAAACAACGGATAATCCGGTCAGAATTCGGATAGGCGGCCAATTCATATTTAATTTACAGTACAACTGAGAGCTGCAGGGGTTCGGATGACGCGTTCATTTGTAGGTTCGATTGTTTGTTCTAGTAAAAGGCTGCCATAGACTAACAGAACGGGTAATGAATTCATACGTTAAATCGTAAGTAGGTACAGGTGTTTGGACGTATGGTTTAACGTCACCGAATTACGGTAGCGCTCAGTTGCAAATCACCTACCCAACATTGATTCCGACCGGGTTCTCCGTTGCTTAAGATATTAAATTAATATCATCATTCAAATTCTCGGTAATTTTTTGTCAGGGATGACCTAAGAGAGTGAAAGGGCGAATGAAACTTTGTATTTAAAAGCACTTTGTTTTTGAAATTATGAAACAAAAGCAATAATATTTTGCCAGGGTGCAAATAGGCAGGAAAAAAATTAAGTGAATAACCCAGTGGTATGGAAGATTATTATTATCTGGATTATTGATTATGATTATTTGGAGCGGCCCGAATTTCTTCCGTACGTGGACGAAGTCGCGTAGCGAGGCCCAGCCATCATCTTCCAGCCTTTATCCCACTTGTGGGGTCGGCTCAGCATGTTTCCTTTCTCCACTTCACTCCCTTTACATGCATATCATTTTTTACACAGCTCATCCATTCTTTTTTAGGGCGCCCCCTTCCGGTTTTACAACTTACCACCATTTCGAGGTCGCGGGGCGATCTCTAGTATTACTCATAAAATAAAAGTTTGTTTAAACAAGGATTTTTCCCAAATTCAAAATACGGAACCCTAAAATTGTTATTCCTAAAATAAACTTATAGAAATATCCCAGTTGCTCTCTGACCTTCCGGAAGTGAAGCCGCTATCTTTCAACTGTTCATCTTCAAATTGTTCAACGATGCCTAGACACACTAGACAGTCTAGGGTCATAGTCTCAGACTCGGAGTTGTATGACATGATTTTGTGTGTGGGTGCTTCGGATGGCAACTACCACGCCGCGCGCGAGCTCTACCGGCAACGGTTTGTAGAAGGCAGGCCGCCTTCTACTCGGCGGAGGCTTCCTACATACGGACTCTTTCGACGGATGAGTCTGCGTCTGCACAATACCGGAAGCTTTCACGGATCCAGAAACGAAGGGCGACCCAGTTCTCGAGTAGAATCAAATCTGGAGACGCGCATTCTACAGCATTTCGAAAATAACCCAAGGAGCAGCACACGTCGAGCTGGAGCAGCGTTCCAGGTTAACCACATGGTGGTATGGAGGACACTAGACTGGGATGGCCAGCATCCGTACCACTTCCGTCGGACACAAGAGCTGCTAGTGGCTGACTACGGCCTCCGGGTAGCTTATTGTCAGTGGCTGGAACAAGAAGTTGCGGCGGACGCTTCTTTTGTGGACAACGTGCTGTGGACCGACGAGGCGACGTTTACCAGAAGCGGATTTGCAAATCTACATAATGAACACGTGTGGGCTCACGATAATCCACACGTCTCAACGGAATCCAGCTTCCAGCATCAGTGGCGGATAAACGTGTGGGCGGGCATACTAGGGGACCGCCTTATCGGCCCGAAGATTTTGCCAGCAAGCATGAACGCGGAGGCGTACATGGAGCTGCTCACTGGTGAACTCGAAGACGACTTAGAAGGTCTGCCGCTAGCCACGTACCGCAGTATGTGGTTCCAGCACGACGGAGCGCCCGCGCATTATGCGCGCCGCGTCCGCGAGTACATCGACGAGCGGTTTCCGGGGCGGTGGATCGGACGCGGGGGCCCGGTACGTTGGCCACCCAGGTCACCAGATTTGACGCCCTTAGACTTTTTTTTGTGGGGATACATCAAAAACTTTGTGTACGCTGAGCCGTGCGACTCGAGAGAAGACATGATCCCTCGCATCATGGCGGCATTCGACAGTGTCACCCCACAGATGCTGAGAAACGTTAATCGTTCTGTATCTCGTCGTGCTCAGTTGTGTATCGAGCGGGGAGGTCAGCACTTCGAGCCTTTCCTTTGACTATCGGAATATGTGACGATTAAAATTAGTGAAAATCCTATCAATTTTTTTGTTTATTTTCTATCACTATTACTAGCACCCGCTCGTAAAACAAAATTAGGTAGGTAACAAGGTAACGTAGGTACACCTACAAGCAACCAAACATTGTTTTAATTTCTACTATGAGTGCTGAGAATGCCTAGAAACTGAAGTAACCTCACAATTAGGTAAGTAGGTAAGAGTTTGACTAAGATAGGATATGTACCCAAGTAGGTAATAAGTAGGTACCGAGCTAGGTTAGTACCTATATTAATTTCATTTTACGATTCCACGATTGTGTAGCTGTTAGGAATACCTGCTGTTGTTATCTTGAAAGTTTACAAATCATAATCTACTTTTTGTGGTGCACACTAGGTACCTACCTACCTAGTACCTACTAGTTACTTTCATTGTGATTGCAAAAGCAAAGCTAATTTTATGTTTATTCTTATCTAACTGAGGTTATTCTCATATGGTGATAATGGTATCAAACCTTACCTAAGTAACGCAGGCGGCACGAGCCGCGAGCGAACGGCGGCGGCGGCGCGCGGCAAAGCGCACCTGTGAGGCGGGTAGGGGGCGGGGGGATCTATGCACGCGTGTGAGTGTCAATTGATATGAAAGGTCAGTGACCGCTCGTTAGGGTTGACAAAAAAAACTACAAAATATTAATTTTTAACTTTTGTATGGCAAAAAAATTTGTGATTTGGAGTTTGATATTTAGGTATATGATTCCAAATCTTATAAGTATGAACACCTTTCAGTATTGTCGAACCTTTCGGTGACACGTTGTATAATGCCCCTCGACACTGGATTTGGTATAAGAAATGAGGAGACAGAGGTGACAAGACAATGATATGCAACAGTAGCTAAGCAGCTGTGCATGTAAAACCGCCTTAACACAGTATAGTATAGTATACTACAGAAATTTGCTTCACTATTATTATTTTCTATTGAATTTATTGTCATCATCAGTTTGATAAAGTTTTACGTTATTTGCATCATCAATTCATGCCATTTTCGTCTGTCATACATAAATTCAATCAAATGTTATCATTTACATTATAATATTTATAATGTTATATTATTATTAACGGGATATTTACCGTGATTATGTTGTGAAATGAGCTCCCGATATTTCGGCGCAGTTGCATGCACCATGTTCACGAGTAGACTAGAATATTTATAATCTATCATCACTGATTCACACTTGAAGTGGCAATGGGCAGGCCACATCGCTCGAAGAACTGACAACCGATGGGGAAGAATGGTTCTTGAGTGGCGACCGCGAACTGGAAGACGCAGCGTAGGAAGGCCTCCCACTAGGTGGAACCGACATTGTAAAAGTCGCGGGCAACCGGTGAATGCAAATGGCAGGTTGTCGTACAGTGTGGCGGTCTAAGGGGGAGGCCTTCGTTCAGTAGCGGACGTCTCCGGGTTGATGAAGATGATGATTCACACTTTATTAATTTCATCACATCTCAACTTAGTTTATTTATATTTGACCTTGAGCTTTCTTCGCTGATACTCGTATCTCACCACAAATACCACTTACCTCTTAATCTACAGTTAAATCTTGACTTAACTGAACACCTAGACGTCTCGGTTTGATGGTAGATAGTGCTAAGCCACTGGCTTTCCTAATGAATTGATTCGACACGCCGCCGTTTTCGTCAATTAATAATTATCTCATCCCTTTAGCTTTGATATTAGACGCTGGGGTATTTAAAGCCAATTAATCCAGTAATTTATATAATAAGATAAATTTAAGTTAAGTTGGTTTGAATATATAAAATATGGTGAAACTTACATATTATCTATACTAAATATTCAACTATGATAAACACAGATATTCACAAAAAAATACTAAAATTATCACAATTTCTCGATGAGCAACTTAGTAAATTCCCTGAAAAAATTATATGAATGAATAAAAAATGAATAAATAATTGTGCGCAAGTGTACACATGCGCAAACACACCCCCTCTACTTTCTTCCAGAGTTCTTTTTACATGATGCGACCTATATCTAAAAAAATCCAATAGAACTATGTCTTACTACTTCAGATTTAACTATAGGCAATAAACCAAACTAAAAGGACATACATTGCAACTCAAACGGTATACATAATACCTATAAATAGCAAAGCAACTTGACTTGACATCGTCATAAATCTAACTTATCACTTTTGATAAGACTTGCACGATTTATTTCTTAACAAGGGAAGGACGATGCCTCGTGTTTTTTTCTCCCTGAAGAGTTAAAGCATATAAAAATGATAAGACGTTATTATAGATAGTATAAAAGGTATTATAAGGAGTGCTTACGAAAAGACAGGGGTAGTGGAATGGGAAGCATGCATGCGATAGGGTCTTTCCAATCGATTGATAATATTATCGATAGGTAAAGTAATTGAACGTATCAGTCGTAAAGTTTGTTGGCAAGGAAATTGTATACCTACTTAAAAAAGAGACAATCCAAATCTTATCCAGATACTTTGGAGGCTAAAATGTGTTACAGAAGATAATGTGACCATTATTAGAGACGTACACGTAAAAATACAATTAGTACCTTTACGAGTAACCTAAACCGACACGTCATAAGCATAAGAAAGTTAATCATCAAATAAAGACAAGAAATTCAAGAAAAAATAACGCAACGGTGACTCCGCTAAATACTTGCATCATAATTTTACGGTCCCAGACAAATACTTCAGAACTAAAGGTAGCGAACACTTAACAACACACATTTTTATCTAAAATTCAAGAATGAAACTTAGCACTTGCAATTCAAGAATAGCTCAAAAGTGTAGGCAGCGCTTGCTTGAGACGACCGCCGTAAAAACCCCGGGTGGTCGTAAAATAAAAAGTGTTTACTTGCCCCAAGATAACCGGGAACAAAGTTCCTGATAAGTTTTTATTTCCTCCGAGCAAGGGGCAGGTAACGATGGGTAGTAGAACGCTTTTTAGTTCAGACATTATGTTTGCAAAATACAATTCGATGATTATAATGTTTTAATTCCGTAATAATAGCACGTGATATAATATAGGCTTAATTCTATACCCACATAATACACCCACAATATTCCATAGTTCCAAAAAGATTCAGATGTAGGTAACAGAGTTGTGTGTCGATGGGATTTTATTGATACGAAAAGAGATCATACTCGTGAGGTTAATGTTTCTGCTGAGAGGTACTTATAAACGTTTTGGTGATAGACTGTAGTGGGGTAAGTAAGTACATGATTTTTAATTAGGTATCTACTAATCTTACGAATAATAAAATAAAATAAAAAAAATAAAAAAACTTACGAATATTTTAATTGCGATTCTCGTATCTAAGTAAAGATATTTTAGTCAAAAGTAAAATTAACTTAGTTTAGAATCTTACAATAGTAGCGTGGTAAGACGTTGCTGAATGAAGGCTTGAGATAGCACGCAGATAGTGGTTTTATCTAACATCGTTTTCGTAAAAAGGATAAACGCGATAAGATTGTCAGTGTTACCGCTAAAAGTCCGAAGAATAGGGCATTCTTCTTGCTCATTAAGCCGAAAAGACTCGAAGAATGTCCGATAATTCGTACCTGTGAAGATGAATCATTTTTAGTGTCCCATATAGCGGCCGGCGCCGACCGAGACTTCCTACAATGGCCAATAAACACGCCATAAAAATATGAGAGACCGCACTAAAGCGAGCCATTATTGTTTGCTAAATGTCCACCTTTTGTTAAATGAAGCTGTCAAATATTTTCGTCATGTCAAAGGGTGAACCGCTACGTCGAGTGCTTATGTTTACGACGTCGTAATATCGACGTCGCGACCCGTCGACGCATTTTATGCGACACCACCTTCATAAACTTACGACACACTAATTACGTCATTTCACTTAAGACTTTTTTCCATTCGGTTTCTTGATTTATTCATTGACACTTCCCGAGTAAAGCTTTATTGCAAATTGAGATCGTTACACCGTAACTTTTTGTCGATGTTGATAAGTCCTTTCGTACGATAATTGACGGTGTTATTGAACAAATCTACGCGATTTAAGCTTTTGACTCAAACTCGGGAAGAAAGTTTGGATGCGTCGACTCCCGAATAATTTATTCCTCTCGACGACGACGCTGCGAGGGAGTCGTTCCCGCGAATTAATCGCAATATCGAACCTGGCCAACCGTTATTAGTACCTACTATAGTTGCCAAGGTGTTCCACCCCTCTATAAATCTTGTCTAATTTGTGTGTAATTACAGGACCGTGGAGTTCTCCGAGTAACAAGGAGTGCGTACCAGCAGGGAGTAAGCGGCACGCGTAAGCACGTGCTCGAATTCTCAATTCCACCAAATGGCTTAAACGACATGACAATGCCAATGAAAATTCAACCCAAAGAATCAACAGTTAAAGATCATTATAAGATGATCACATTGATGAA
Source organism: Erannis defoliaria (assembly GCA_905404285.2). Taxonomy (NCBI): domain Eukaryota; kingdom Metazoa; phylum Arthropoda; class Insecta; order Lepidoptera; family Geometridae; genus Erannis; species Erannis defoliaria. Next base: position 743,963 of record FR990072.1, read on the forward strand.
TAGCAAATTGGAGACGTCTTAGAAAAAGCCGCATCCAAAATCAATGTAAAAACAAAGATTTAAGGTTGAATTTACTTTAACAACGAAGACAACGGTAACAATTTAAGTCCAAATTTTGATCACGATGTAACATTGCAAAGTAACGTGCCGAAAGGTTTATGTTAAAGTGTAGTAATGTGTTCTTTGACCCCTTGCCGAGATAATAATTTTAATATGGAAACAGAGGGGTGCACTATTTCAACTCAAATTAAAGTTTCCGTAATTATTTTCTGAACCCTTCAGTTCTCAGCGGGAGGACACACATTACAGATTTTTTGAGGGTAGATTAATTTCGAAGACTTGGCAACGGTCTGAAACAAAGTTCATTCACATTAACCACCGACGATCACTTAGCGAAGTTCTCGTATCTTTCAATGAATCACTCGTACTAAGTTCTACATCGCCAGATGGCTTTAGTCTTTTTGGTCTAATCTCTTTCATCCCTACATAATTAGTTTGGAGTCTATGTTAATAAATCCAGGATACAATTGCACTCTGAATGGTACAAATAAATCTGCGTCATGGAGTATGCATTTGTCGCCAAAATCTGTGTGCAGCGTTTTCTCTCCATCGATAGGTACAATCGAAAATATTCTCTCGAATGTCATTGAATAGCACTGCAATTCGCGTGTGACACACATTGGCGATGCCGACCCCAAAAAAATCGTTTCGAGTGTCGATCTGAAACTGTATACCATTTACGAACTTGATTGAAATTTTGCAATCAACAAGGGGAGTGCGATGATGAATTTATTCGTGTATATTTTTTCCCTAGACCCGCGGAGGTTATTTCATTATAATGGGCCTTTGGAATAGAAAATTTACGGGGGATTTGAGATTGTAATCGCGGGCCACTCGGTTGTTCAAAGTGATTATTGTCGAGATAAAGGCCTGGAGCTGTACCGGTCGTCCCACGCGTTATACGTCCCTACACGTACGTATACCGTCCTTCTGCTATCGCTCGTACCCTTGTACTTTGTCCTTTGTCTTGGCAATAGCCATTAGCAAATTCTTCGCTCAGTCGATACTAACGACCTCGTCTTTTGATTCTACTTTGAGAAGCACTTGAATTATAAAAGTTGATTTGAGAACTTCTCGAACGCTTTCAGATTTTATCTCCGCTTTTAATTTTGCTTTGTTGTTCAGAATGTTAATGTTTCAATTAAGTGGTTTTAAGTTGGATCATTAGATTTAAACTCTTGTAAAATTTAGGTCAATTTTAATTTTGTTCGGAAAATAATTGTTACAAAGGGTTTGAAAATTCCCACTCATTTAGCGTAGTAGATACAAGAATGGTGTGTAAAGGTTGCTTCACTAATTCACGTGTGTTTTGATTCCCCATTTTCGAGTCCCCTTTATCGAGTAACAAAAATGTAGGTCAATTGTCTCGATATAACTTAAATTTTTGTTTGAACTATTAAAAATAAGCCAGTTAAGACCCCAATAGCAAGCACAATTCTACAATGACAGAAACTGTAATTTGTTTGTTCGCGCTGAGATTCCTTTCATTACGCGTTCGTGCTCCATAAAATATGCAACTGAAATGAGAAAAATGTGTCGCAGTGTACCGACATTGCTTGCTTCATCACTTTATCTCAACTCCAGAAACCAGAAAAAGTAACTTGAATCTTGAAGTCGAAGCAATAGAATTGCTTTCAAAATTCTGCTACTTCTGGATAAGTCTATTTAAATTTGGCAAAGAATCATAATCTCAGCTTCCACTATGAGTTATACACACGTCGTCCATTCACATTAGCTCTGAAAATACACAGTTAAGGTATAAATATTACCAAAAGCAAAGGATGTTAAAGAAGTTTCTTTCATATTTATGTACTTTTGAATATTTTTGGATCTATTTAATTCAATATTAATAGCTGAACAGTAGATTGTTGGTACGCTCATTTGCCTCCTTTAGATAAAAAATTTAGTTGCATATTTTTTTTGTGTAACTTAAATTAACGTTTATTAACATTGGTAAATTAAACTTGTATGTACAGGATGCAATAAAATGTTATGACACACAAACTAGTAGCACAGTACAATTTTAGGCTTGAAGACAAAATGAAAAGCAAAAACCAAACAGATCAAACCGTTATCTCTTCCACCTCCTCGTTACCTCTTGTACGAGAACATTCAATTTAGCTTGAAGCAAGTCCTAAAATTCATTATTAGTTCTTGCAAACTCTCACAACATAAATTCATGAAAAGATGATACTGTGCGCTCATTCCAGTTTAATCCCACATCAGTGGCTCAATATAAACAGTAAGCTAACTATAACACGGTTAAAACTATTGTTAAGAACTGAGTGCCACTTTATGATCCTAGCAAAAATTCAACTTGCAAGACATTTTATAAGAGCTTTTACGGACTCTGTAAGTTGTAAAGTCATAGTTGAGCTTATAAAATAGAACTAGCACGCCTTGGCATACTAGTGAATTTTTTATTCCTGTAGTCGTAGAGATGATATATTTTTTTTCAATTGAATTTTAATATATTTACAAAAAATATCTTCTCTTCTACAGTCCAAATGCTTCAATAATTCTTAGCTAATAAAAAGCTTCAATTTTCTTTTAAAATGTAACTATAGACAGTATAACTCACTTTTTTTATCGAGTTAGTTTTTTTACTGTTTTGTGTAATATTTTCGTGGAAAAATTGAAATTAATAGAAATCTAGGTAAATTGATCTATGACGCATTCTTGACCGCGTGTTGCATTACTGTTTGACCCACGTCGCGCGTGCAGTAACTTCTAAACAGTTTGAATTGAAATACAACCGCTAGCCTTAAAGCTGTTTCCATAAAGCTTTTTAGCGTAGGCAACCGTTCATTCGACCGCTTCTGGTAGTTTCTCTGCTACCATAAATTCAGATAATGCTTCACTATTAGATACTCCATAAAATGAGGTAAATCAAGTCAGATTATCAAGCTTCCTATTGAATTCTCTTGATTATAGACATTACAGGTTTGCATTGGATACGTCCCTAGGGGTTTCGTAAATCCTTATCTGTGGCGTATGGCTGTAATAATATGGTACAATATTAATTATGGTAATTTTATGTGAAATTTGCTTTTTATTTTTTACAATGAATATCTAGCTAAGTTTAAATAATGTTTTTTGTATTTATACAATATAATTTATACAAAAACTGCTTCATCAGGGATCATTGGAGACGTGTACTACGGGGCTAACCCTGAAATCGAGAATAAAAACTGTTGTTCCATAAATTAATATGCAATTGACAAAAGGAAACAAATGAGTAGCTCCGTATTATTAAAAAGGTAGGTACAGGGATGCACAGCGTTTTTCAGAAACGCTGACCCTAGCTGTGGTAACATTTTTAAACATTTTATAAGGTGTTGCATTATAAAATCATATATAATATTACTTATTTATTGCAGCTTCTTAACTATTAAGAACAAAAATAGTCTTATTTCCATAAATTTACATAAATTATTTATAGAAACATACAAAATCTGTTACTTTATTGGTAAAGACTTTACTACATTAAACGACTTATTCCGGGAATTTCAAGAGCCCAAAATAATCTCTACTAAGCCGATCTGATTACGTCCATCTAAGTACATATTTATCTTTCTAATTCAAAATTCAAATGAATCAAAACGAAACTCTGAAACATCTAAGTTGCTCTAATGGCCTATTACGTACAGAACATTTTATAGAGTTTGAAGTTATAAATAATGTTGATCCGTGGAACTGGTAATAAGGTGGTTAAGCGAGTTGATTTGTAAGTTACACTTTATATGTAAAGTACAAAGGCAGTTTCGCTTTGGTTTGACTACACACGGAAGTAATGAATGTAAGAAAGTGAAAAATTGGTCAAATGCGAGCGAGACTTGTGGTGGTTATTCCCATGAACGTCTACTGCCGAGAAAGTGCACAGGGAGGGTGTAATTGTTTCTCTATAAATTAAATAATGGGGTCTTTCAATCTCATTTAACATATTATTTCTCCCCGCTGCCCTTTCCTAAGATCAGGCATGCTGTACCTAGTAAAATAAAAAACTTTTTGTAAAAAGATAGCTGGAAAATTATATGCACAAAAAATGTACAGACCATTTCATTCTATTCCCATTTCACATAAATTTGAACTAGTATTTTTACCTTTAACGAGGATACTATATCCCAAACAAGTCTTTCCACAATTCAGTTCTTAATTCAAAGTGGTAAGGTAAGGAGAATTAAGTGCTGTTGCAATTTTTGTGGAGGACTGTATCATATTGAAGTTCTATGGAAATTGGCTTCATTATCGAAGTTTTCAACGATTGCATTTATTCAACCCCTTGCAAGTAAATAATTGAAGTGTATTAAGTTGAAAATAACATGCAGTTAACAGTTGAAATAGATCGATTATTAATTATTTCCTAAGTACTTGTGTGTGGTCTAAATTGGAGTGCGAATAACATTGTTTCACTCCCTGTCTGTGTTCTGTTTATTTAGTTTTTCTAATAAGCGGTTTACTATCATAATCAATCTAGTTACAGTCTAGTTTACATAATATAGGTTTTTCCCAGGACATGCTCTACTCCCTTTGAAATTCGACTGTTCTTTAAGCCACTTCTAGCTGTTATGTTTTTCCTCACTCCATATATGGTTGACCTTTGAAAAACAACACGTCATAAACATCTTCTCATGCCGAAAACTAGACAATTATATACAAGCAGACTGGCTGTAGTTATTTAATTCAATTGAAGGTATGCGTTACGCGTGTCCTGCGTTTACAAGTAAGATAAATAAAGTTATTTATGTTACATATTCTCGTATGTGTAAAATTCATAGTAAGATACAATAGATACAAATCTCTGTTACGTATTACATAACACTATCAGACTTTGAATAGTCTTTGAATAGTTTTTTAGTCCATTGCTGGACATATATGACAACCTTATAGCTCAGTTGGTAGCATGCCTGCCTTCAGAGCTGTAGGGCGTGGGTTCGATCCCCACCAAGGGCAAACATTTATGTGGCGAACATAGATGTTTGTTCTGTGTCTGGATGGTAGTATGTATTATAAGTATGTATTTACAAAACAAAAAGTATATAAGTATTATATGAGCTATCTAGTTTCCATATTACAAGCTTTGCTTAGTTTGGGGCTAGGTGGCGCTGTGTGAAATGAATGTCCATCGATATTTATTTTTATTTTTTATATGCTTAACCTTCGAAGGGAGATTAGGCCATGTCCACCAAGCTGGCCCAGTTGCGGGTTGGTGGATTCACAAACGCTATATAATTTCTTCTTCGGGCGTATGCAGGTTTCCTCACGATGTTTTCCGTCGTCGAAAAGCCAGTGGTATGCAAATCTATACATAAACTTCATAGAGCTAATTGGTTCAGGCCCAGGATTTGAACCCATGACCTCATAATTCCGAGTCTAATGGTGCACGGCTCTAAAAAAGTACATAGGTACAACAAAATACTCCTTCGCTCTCATTAGTTTTTGTCAGAGCTTTGAGTCCGCCAAGTTAACACTAAATCGTGATAAAAAACTGTCTACAAAACTTTCAAAGTTATATTAATCTTTATAAGGTCAACTATAAACTAAATAAACTCTTTAAGCTATAAATAGAGCATAAACTGGAACTGAACTAGTTGTGTAGTAGTTGTTCTAAAATCACGGCCTCAACCGCCGCTAGATTTCTCTCGGGAACTGCCTAGCAACTCTACGTTGCAAAATGTAGGGAGAGTGTGCTGTTTCTTGACACCATGTACATACATCGTAGTCAACGTGACGTTTGACCGAGCGAAGCAAAGGTTTCTAAGACAGCCGAGTCGAGAATGAACTGGCGATTTATATTACTTACCTAAATATTTATGGTAATTCGGTTTTTTTTGTGGGCTGTTTTGGGCAAATGGCTCAATTTAGATATTCAATTACTAGCTGTTGCCTGAGGCATCGCTTGTGCATAAGATTCAGTTGAATTGTGATCCTGCTCATACATAACATTTATATGGAAAAAACGTTTTTAGTTTTTTTTTAATTTTTCTATTTTACACTTCATCTTTTCGTACTTTTTTTTCGCACAGACCATGGGCTTTTTATAGCTTAGACAACAAGATAATTATTTTATTTTATTTTAAATAAATTATCTATTAGTTTGTCACTAAGAAAAGTTTTTTTGGGTTCGGAAAGGTGACGATTATGACAGCGAAAGGACACAAGAATAAACCATGTCGACTACACTATAATACGCTTCAAAAATAAAAACAACCGACGTCAACTTCGAATACCTGGATGACATCTTCATATTTTCTATTAATTTTGATTTAAAAACCAATCTACTAAAGCGATTTCGATAAAATGTATATGGGACCACCTCCGAAGTATTACCTACCAAACAAAAAAAGAATCATCAAAATCAGTTTATAATTGGCGGAGTAATCGCCAATGTATGTATGTTAATACAAAAAACAAACAAAAAACAGTCGAAATGGGAACCTCCTTTATTGAAGTCAGTTGAAAATCACACACAGCGTGTAAAAGCGTCTATGTTTTTGTAGTCCTTGGTTTTTTTGGTGTTGTAATGAAATTGCAGATTTACTGCACACTAAACTAACCACATCTATGTAAAGTAGTAAATTTCCGCCTGCGGGCAGCAGAAAAAGTATAGTTAGGCCTCGAGGGACGCGTGATCCGAGGATTTATCGAGCGGACGCCACTTTGCAACCGGCGGTGGTTATGTCAGCCATGGACTGATGAGGGAGAAGACATACCCTAACTCTGTATTATTGCAACCTGGGTAAATGGACTCTTGGTAAAAAGGTGGAAACAAAAAGACTCCTGAAAACGGAGAAACATTTTAAAATAAAATCTTTATTTTAACTTTACAACAAGATCTTCTAAAAACTGCGCCGAAATATAGGGAGCTCATTTCACTATATAATCATGGTAAATATCCCGTAAATATTAATATTTATTTATTTATTCAATTTACAACTATTATTACAGGATATACCCAATTCAATAGTGCAAGTCAACAATCTTCTTCTATATCTTCTATATATATAACTATAAAAGGCTTTGTCCTGACTGACTGACTGACTGACTGACTGACTGACATATAGACAACGTACAGCCCAAACTGCTAAACGTAGAGGCTTGAAATTTGGAGGGAATGTTTTTGGAGAGGTGTAAACGCCCACTAAGAAAGGATTTTTCGAAAATAAACCCCGAAGGGGGTTAAATGGGGTGTTAAAGTTTGTATGAAACTTTTTATTCTCTGGTTCGATTGATACAAAACTGGGTATACATATTCTACTATAAAAATAAGAAGATACGGGTGTCACAGTTTTTTCAAAATCAGCTCCCGTTAGTATAAAAAAAAACTAAGTTTTAGTGATAGTACGTTTGTTTCTCCTTAACTTTGTAACGGCTGTACATATTAAAATGAAGTTTGGTATAGGGATGGGGATAGATGTGGGGGTGGGGGTGCGGGTGGCGATGATACTGGGAACGGAGACGGGACGGAGCTAGGCATGTTAATATTAAGATTACAATTGGTATCGGAATGGGGATGGGGATGGGGATGGGGTGGGGATGGAGTGGGGATTTGGTGGAGACAGGTGGGGATGGGATGTGGATGTGGATGAGGCTGGGAACGGGGATGGGCGTGTCCATATTAAGATGAAAGTTGAAATCGGGATGGGGGTGGGGATGGGATGGGGTTCGGGATGAGGATGAGGGAGGGAACGGGGATGTGGACGGGGATGGGCGTGTTCATATTAAAATGACATTTGGTATCGGGATGGGGATGGGGAAGGGGGCGCTTATAGGGATGAGGCTGGGAATGGGGACGGGGATGGGCGTATTTATTGGTCGGCTGAACAGATGGAGCTGCATTTTTGGATAGGTAACTACCATAAGGTTCGGAAACGGACATAGGCTATTTTTTTGTAGGTCCACGCAGACGACTGTTTGACGGACATAATTATTATAGATACTGTACAGCCTAAGCTGCTAAATAAATTTTTAATATTAAATTAACTTACTTTTAAATGCCTAAACTAAATTTTGAGTGGTGTAAACTTACACTCAGCTCAAGCTGTGGTAGCTTCAGTGAGATCAAGCTCGAGTCACATTCTTGGGGTCGCGGGTTCGAACCCGGGCGAGCCCGTTCCAATTAGTTCTTTGAAACTTACGCATGGATAATACCACTGGCTTTTCGGTGAAGGAAAACATCATGAGGAAACCTACATATTTCCGGAGAAGAAATACGATAGTGTATGTGAATCCGCCAACCTGCACTGGGCCAGCGTAGTGAATATGGCCCAATCAGGGTAGGCCGATATACCATTAGTGTTAAGGGCTGATGCAGAGAAACGCACACTCAGCAACGATTTTGAAAAATTCGCAAGGGGTTCAATGTATCATTAAAATACCATTTTGCCGAAACCATTCATTTAAAGCCTGTTAAGTTTTTTGACTTAAGAGATAAGATAAAATAAACATAAACATGTTTCAGAATTTTCAAACAATTTCAAAACTGGAAGGCCACGGGTCAGTTTTTCATTTGAAAAAAATATATATATTTATAGATTAGCTAATCGAGTGTTTATGCGTAAGAAAATAAATGTTTTAAACACATGTACTTGATCCGGTGAACGCACCAAGCACAGCGCTTTCGAAACGTCCATCCCGCATCGGCTCAGATACGTTAAAACCCGAGTACGACGCGCTGTACCTCGAGCGCGCCCCACTCCAACCCACACCGAGTCTACCTAAGCGATCAGTGCAGCACTGTATTTTATCGAAGTTTCGTAATTCTTGCAATATTTTGGTAATATTTTTGCGTTCTTTGTTATCATACTTTTTCTGCTTAAGCTTATTTCATTTCATTGACTCTGTTGATACGGTATGCAATAATGATGATTCTGTAAACTATCCAGTTGAGTTTTTAAATTCATTAAGACCAGAGGGGCTACCATATCATAGGCTTATCCTGAAGAAAGGTACACCCGTCATGCTCCTTCGGAATTTAAGACCACCCAAATTGTGTAATGGAACCAGGTTACAAGTAAAAATGCTGCATCGTAATCTGGTTGAGGCCATCATTTTGACTGGGTGTGCCCATGGCGAAACAATGTTTGTGCCGCGTATTCCCATGATTCCCAGTGACTTACCTTATGACTTCAAAAGGCTTCAATTTCCCCTAAAAGTTTGTTTTGCCATGACTAAGGCTCAAGGTCAAACTTTAAAATACGCTGGTATTGATTTAAGGCAGGACTGTTTTTCGCATGGTCAGTTCTATGTGGCTTGCTCGCGAGTTAGCTCCCCTATAAGCCTGGCTATTTTAGCACCTTCCAACAAAAAAGTCAAAAACGTTGTCTACAAAGAAATATTTGTAATCTTTCGGGTCAAAGGCCCCGGCAACTATAGCGTCATTAGTAGACATTTTTAGGGTTCCGTAGTACTACGAGGAATTCTTATAAGTTTGTCATGTCCATCTGTCTGTCTGTTTAAAATTCAACAAGACGGCTTTGTTTTGAAGTAAGTATTGCAAACGCGACATGCCAAATTTGGTCATCCTCAAGCAAACTTAAAGACTTGCAAGCGGCTTGGAAAAAATGCAATAATATACGTATTTTAGTGATTCAATTGAGTTGGGCCCCGATTTTTATTTATTTTCCAGTATTCAACATTACTACGCGGGCAAAGCCGCGGGCAAAAGCTAGTTTAAGAATAAGAACAATAATAATAATTAGAAATTAGTCAATATTTCACAAGTCAACATTTTAAGAATAATAACAATAATAAGAATAATTAGTCAATATTTCACAAGTCAACATTTTAAAAATAATAACAATAATTATAATTCGAAATTAGTCAATATTTCACATGTACACATTTTCAGAATAATAACAATAATAATAATTAGAAATTAATCAATATTTCACAAGTACACATTATTAGAAATTAGTCAGTTAACAATTCAAAGTCAATAAAATTAATTAATTAATTTAATCTTTACAATAACAACTGTCAAATAATATAATAGAACTATAACAACCGTGATAGTTTAAAACAAGATCTACTAAGATAGGACATTCCATACCTTGTATAAATATGACGAAGGAATGACTACATAGTTGAAAGACACATCACAACATCAGATCAACAGCCGGAAGACGACCACTGCTGGACGAAGGCCTCTCCCTTAAAGAGAGGTGTTGCCATAATCCCCACGCTTGGCAGGCGGCTTGGGGATCGCAGAGTGTTACCACCGTTAACTGAGAGGACGCTGCTGCCCGTCCTCCGGTGGTACTGGATGCAGTTTTAGGACATACCCAGGTCCAGTTGAAAGACATGGTGATATGAATCACCTGGTGGTTAGTGACAATGTAATTGGCGATACTAAACAGACCTTCTGGAATTAGATTTTTGGTGATGCTACCTAAATCAAATCGAATAAATGTATTGACTATGCTTAAATTGATACTTAAATCTTATTTTTTGGAAATACATTAATCAGTCGTCCTATCTAAGCCTGTGTTTTATCTTGTTATTGTGTCTGGGCATGGCTGTCACTCGTGGTAGTCATCAGACAGAAGACGTTCACGAAGGACGAAGGCTGCCCCCATAAAATAGGGAGGGGTTGCCATAATCCCCAAGCTTGGCAGGCGGCTTGGAGATCGCAGAATGCTCACCGCCTCGCTCGCATTGTAATTGCTCACACTGTAATACGAGCGTCATTGCTCTCTGTTTTAGGACCAAGGAATTATTTGTATAATAATGTGAAATATAGAAATATTTAAATTAAGTCTGACCACTGACCAGGGATGATATATCGAAGATAAATGTAGATAGTAAAGATAGTAGAGTTGTACATAGACATAACAAAGGTAGTATATAAATATAAATAGTCAACAGAGTATTAAAAAAGTAGGTAAGAACCAAGCTTTAGCTTCCTCACAATGTTTCCTTCCCCAAGATCTCAGTTCTTGGAGGCCCTGCGACGAGAAAAACAAACGTGCACGTACAATGAACTGTCTTTTGAATTCTGTTAGAACATCAGTGCATAATCTATGTTCTAAAATAACTCGCAAGTCAGTATGCCAGATCTTCACAGTTTTCCGTCCACGGATCCTGGTTATGGTTACTCCGGTCAATTTTTAAAGGGCAGATCGAATAGCCGTCTTTGAAGCAACCGTGAATAATGGTGTGGCGGTAAATCACAGGTTTACGATGCTTTAGAGTTTTAGTCGACGCTAATGCGATTGTTCATTTTAAAGCAGGTCATGAGCCTTTGGGCAGCTTGGAAACTCTTCTAGGATAACTCTAACTCTAGGGCATACGAGGGTTAGTTTATTTATTAAGCAAATAAAGTTCGCTGTCTTAACAATAATTATTGAACTAAGTTCGTTATATTTTATTTTATTAATTATCGTAATGTCATCAAAAATATTATGTCCTTATTTTCGGTCTGGTGTGTACCAGACCGAAAATAAGTGTAGGTAGACAGTAGGTAGGTAGACGTGTGTTTACCTACCAAGGTAGGTGGAAAAAAAACCTTTTAGATCTACCGGTAGCAATAAGTGGAAAAATCTGAGTCCACTATTATCCTTACTATAAAAATAAATTGAATAAAATCCATAATTATTATTATTCAATATGTTATTTATTACAAATCTGGATGTAGCTTTAGGGTCCACTTGATCTGTGTAATTAATTAATAAAGCATTTGAATAGTTCGTATGACACTATGGCCTTGTGGTTAGATCCATGTAACCAATTAACCTATAAATAGCATACAATAATATATGGATATGAGGCAATATTTCTCTGTACTTATCCGTTTCCTAGTACTCGATGAGCAACGGTATTATTCCCAAAGACCTTGGAATTTCCTCATTCTCATACCGACTGTCTTAGAATTAGCTGTACTAATCTGTATCTATATTAAATTTGTACTAATAATTATATCATTAAAAAAAAGACATAAGGGTTAGGCTACACGTACTGAATGAACAAAATTTAGTAGAAACAAACTTCTACAAGATTTATGTTATACAGTTTATTACCCCCCAAATTTGATTTCAATTGAATTCATACAGGTGTGATGATAAGAGAATAATGAAATACTGCACTAATACTCACTTTCGCAAGGATTAATAAGTATTTTTTATTAAATTTTGTATACTTAATATTACATATATGTTATTTAAAAAAACACATTCAATAAAAACTCGCCTACTCTATAATAAATTGGTAGAAGATATAACTAAAAACCACTAGATATACCACCCACACTATATTCCTTTGAAAACACATTCAAAAAATAGCTTATCACGTAAACAAATTACATATTCGACAAATCTTGTAATTTAATTCATAAACGTAATTATTAATAAATAAAGTCTAAATCTTTTTTTGTATAATTTAATAACGGTCATTCATTCAATAGTTAATTAATCTTAAAAATGACATAATATTAATTATTAACATAGGTAAAAAAAAACTACTCAGGTACTGAAAATATAACCCACCCCCTAACTTACTGTACCCGGTGCAAAAATGCCCAAAACGCTGGCTGCTGGCTGCATTGCCACGTTGAATGGCAAGTCTACATTGTTATTATTTAAAATCTATTTAATGTATTTCAAATAAGTTTATGCTGAGGGTGAAATAAGTATATACCGGGTGTTAGTTTGAACACCGTTATCCTTCTAGGATATCATTGTACTCATCATTATGAACAACTTTTACTATGGGCCAACCCTGAAGTAACGAAAAAAAAAACAGCTGTTCCATACATTTTGTCCAAGATCGATGAACCTTTTTGTATGAATAATAACACCAGACCACCACAGTGACGGTCACTGGCTACACCTTTGACATAATGGTCGGAGAAAAAATCAACGTTGTGAGCGCCTACCCCTCCACTGGGCTAGCGTGGTGGAATTAAGGCTTAACTAAGGGCCAAACGGCCTTTGAGGGAAGACAGGCGAGGTCCAGCAGCTAGATCTTAAGTGTCGATACATTTATGGCAAAATCTAAAGGTTGTTTAAATCTGATAATGGTTTCAAATAGGCGGCATATAGTCCGAAGTGTATAAATAGTACATTGAGCTATATTACTACGTAGTAATACAGCTCAATGCCCAAGTACGATATATAAATCAAAGTGGCCGGGCCTTTTCAATTAATATTAGTCCGTATTCGGCGAGATACACACATTTGCATCTGAATATGCCATTGTCCACCGTTTGAGGTAAAAAGCCCCAATTGGGGTCGGAAAGGTAGATTTCACAGTTTATTTTAGGATATGGTTTTTAGAACTGTACGTTCTTGTAAACGAATTTGATATCATCACTGACAATATTCTTCTCAATCTGCAAAAGAAAAACCAGTCCAGTGAGAGGCTACATCACATATCGAAGGTTCCGCACTACTAGACATATTGTAGTAAGTATTCAAAAATCCTTGGTGGCACTTAGCCAGCTTTTATTATGTTATTATTTCACATTAGAGTTTACATTATAATCACACCCGTTAGGCTAATATGTCTATTTCGATAGAGCAAATCAGCCTAATAAACCAAGAACGTAAAAAATAAAGCCATCAAATCCGAGGACTCGGACAACAACGGTTCCGTACAAGTACTAGATAAACCGCGATAGTTAAGTGTATAACGAATATTCTGTGACCATTTCAACCGGCTATCTATTACGATTCACGAGATTATAGGTCAGTAAAGACCGGAAAGACAGACGGACTGACAGATAGACACGGTAGCCGGCTTAATAATAGGGTACAATTGGTTTTTCTTTGGGTACGGAACCCTAAAAGAATCTCTACTTTTGTTCAATAAGCTAACTGCAACATTTAAAAAAATGTCTGGTGAAAACTTATTACGAGACGTGTGCGAGTTTTAACACCCAGCGCTGCTGGTGTTTTAGGCAATTTTAGGGCATGACTTGGACTTGACCATGTTTTTAGTTTATGACTTAAGACCTGATACTACCAAAAACTTGCAACATGCATATACTTGAAACTGGCAGAATACATATGGTGCGAAGTCAAAAAATAAGAATGAAAAAAAACGCAGACACCGATATACTTACTTAACATAAGAAAAGGTTTAAACTGTTATGTGATTACTTTTCTAAGGAGGTTTTAAGGTGCAAATAATATGGCCTAAGAAAAAGTTTTAACTAGTTTGTAAAACTCTTTTCTACAATCTTCAAGAGGTAAATTTGAATTGTAGCTGTCCAACTTATTTGTAATGTTGTTCAAATGCAAGAACTAAAAAAAAACAATGCAGCTGTCAGTTTTCTTCAAAACCTACGCTCGTGTCTATCTATAGGGATAAGTTGGTCGTACATTTATTAGAAGCAGCTGCGATCACACCCGTCTAAAAACCAACGAACAAAACGTTTGCACGTTTTAACGGTGTAAAAATTACTAGATGATGTTCACCATCTAGTAATTTTTTTGGTAACTAAAGAATCAAACAAAATAACCGTTTCAGTTTTGGCTTCAGAAATGACGATATATCTACAAATTATCAATTTTCAGATTTTTCCCGTAATTACTGTTATGTGACTTTGCTTCTTGCTAAATTTCATGAGTCTAGGTAAATGGGAAGTACCCTATGAATTTGATTAATTTCACTCTAAAAAACTCACAAAAATGGCCGTAATGTTTTATTGACATCGAAGCTTTTTTTTACAGATCTAGGGGACTGGACTGACGTATTTGATATTAATTTCAACTTGATACCTCCTTTCACTACTCATTCCAGAGAAAAAGGGTCTTGACAGACAGACAGCCAGACGGACAACCAAGTGATCCTATAAGGGTTCCTTTTTTCTTTTTGAGGTACGGAACCCTAAAAACACTTATTTTGTTGGTATTTTGGTATGTGGTTGGTATTTTGTTGGTGTCTCAAGGTCCAGATTACCTTTATTTTTAATGACTAGTGAAAAAATCGACCACACTTTAAATAACTAATATGAACGTTTTTTCAGCTTTATACATTTACGATAGAGAGATACAACAGAGATATAAGTTAAGAAATATAGGGAACCAGACTGACAAAAAACATAGGCTAAGTACAGGGGCTGTTGGAACGTTCAGGTAAAAACCCTAAAAATAAGTAATCAATAATAAAAACGACTCACTCGATAAAATTCAAACATGTTCGCCTCAAAATTGGAAATCTACCTAAAAAGGGTCAAGAATTGTTCCCATTGTTCGCGCCGTGTTTGTCTTGCTCATTTTCCAAGCGTGTTCATATTTGAATTCGGCTCGTTCGGCCGACGTTATGGCCTCCAACTTTGAGGCTGAAGATTTTCCGCTAATTTTCTATTGTATAAAGGTCTGTGTGTTCACCGTGCGTGCTTATGTTTAGGAGAATGGAGGTCAATATTGTCTGACAAGGGTTTTGATTTTGTCTCTTCCTTTTCGCCCAAGATTTGATTTGAATTTTGAACTTACGAGATAAGGTATTTATTTTTAGTTTAGAGGTTAGCGTGTTTTGTTCGCTCGCCGCTTGGCGTGGTTTGAAATCTCAATAATCGGTTTAGGTAGTCCATGAAGGAAAACTTCGCTTCGTTAGGAAACCGTAGCATGAGGTAGGGTACTTTCTAGTATTCGACTAATTAGCTACCAAGTTCAAAATCTGTCGCCGAACCTAACAGTGGATTTCAACAGTCATATATATTAGCGTGATCTATCTATCTATTTAGCCAGCATATCCTATAACAAACTAATTGCATTACTTATTTTGGACCATACTGTTACGATTTATTTGTTTTATACACAACTCGCTGCGCCCCGCGGTTTCACCCGCGGTTCCTGGAATAAAAAGTAGCCTATACTTTATTCCAAGGATACGTTTTATATTGAATTTCATCCAAATCAGTTAAGCCGTGTTAGCTTGAAAGACTAACAAACATAACAGTATCTAGCACTAGCAGTGCTAGAATTGTGAACTAGGAAACAAAATCCTGCACCGCACTGCACTGCGCTCGTCATAGTCAGAAATTAGATCCCAAAACTCTCCATGCCGTTATTTAGTAAACCTAACCAGTAATAAGGTAGTCAAATATCTAACCAGTTCAGCATCAAAAAAGGTTTTCCAAAAACCCCTTATTATCACTTTAAAAAATCACACAGCAATAGACGATAAGCGACTGTGGTTGTAAAGCCTAATGCAATAACCATATCATTCAGTTAACCTCGCATGAATATGGAAGAACCAAACAACAATGCGCCGTTTTCATGAAATACTAAAACAGCTCAAAAAGGCATCAGTTTGTTTTATAAAGCACCGCAAAACAGCTCAAGTCGCTCTTTCCAACGGCCATTATAACTTGGTCTCTAAATAAAATATAGGTACGTAGTCGCAACGGAATGATACTTCGCATACCGGCCCACTTAAGGCACAACGTTTTAGCACTAAGTTTCCTCTGAAAATTTTCTTCAGACTGTTTTAAGTACTAACACCACATAAGTACTAACAAGAAAGGTACTAACTAACACAACGTAAGTACTAACAAGAACGCACGAATGGAAGCACGAGTGCTTAATATCTAGAATTCCTCGATTCACGTCCAATTTGCAAAGGTCTCTATGTTCGTGAATTTTGGTAAGTTTTGGAAGGTCAGGGTATTTTGGTGGTTAAGGGGGAGTTCCTAGTTAAGGCTACGATAAACTTTGAGCCGCGAAGAGTGAGAGCGTTTAAATTGTCGACGCTCGACGCTGCTAACCGTACATTCTTCTTATGGGCTGTAACGATAGCAGAACAAGACTATTAAGAGCCATAATTTCGTTTTTATTTGTCCCTGTTCATATTCACATTTTAGGAAACACATTTTTATCTTAGATACACTTACGTTACTTTAAAAACTACGTATAATTTCGTATGCATGTTATGTTTATATTTTGTTGCAAGTAAAAATATTAAGTAACAGCAAACTATCATATACGCAAAAAAAACTCTGTTTGTTATCATGGCCAACTTTTTGCGTGTGAACAGCTGGATCAATTAAATTTGTATCGGATAGATATTTTTCCCGAAAATTATCGTAAACTAAAAATAATTGAATAAACTTGCGCCGCACCTAATTTATTATAAGACAATTAATTATCATAATCAAAATATATATTTTATATATATTTATTGCAGTTTGTTGGTAAAACTAGATGTGACACACAGAGTATAATCTGTTTTTAAAGAGCTCCGAAAACAAACTTGTCTCTAAATAGACATGCAATATTAGCCCTGCCATATTCATTACTTGCTAATTATAAGTTATTAGTATTGTTAGTGTACAAAGAAAATGTCATAATATAGTAGTTATGTCAAGTTAAATACAATGTCCACAATGTTATAATGTCATTATTAGTTAGTCAATGTTAGTATTCCAATTAAATCCCTTTTCATTAATAAATTATTTTACGGTGTAATAGCACTTAGTCAGTAGTTTATTTTTTATTTTTTTATTAATTCGTATAAACTCGGAAACGTAGTAACGGAATTTAAATAATCAAGATTATTTAATACCAGAACAACAATTGAACACATTCGTTAAGTATTCTAAGAAAATATATAAAATTGTTTTTTAAATAAAAATATACATCCTGTAAGCGAGTTTTTTTCCCAACCGTCTAACAGAACAAGTATTTTAATCAACAAAATAAATGTTGTAATTAAATAAGTGATTAAGGTACAACTATACCTATCATACGTTACGAACCAAGTGGTTTGGGTGACTTCAGCCCCTCAGTCCCCCCGACCCCCCGAGGGGTGAAATTAAACATTTCGGGGCTCTAACGGGTTACGTGTGCGATCTTAACGCTAAACTTGGGAGCTAAAGTTGCTGGAAGTATCAATTAGATGAGTTTAGCGGGATTGCTTTTGGACGATTTGCTATATTTTTGTGGGTTAGTATTTGTACGAGGTTATACTGCCAAACAGCCTATATCGCTTCTATTACTTAGGTTTATTTACTATTTTTATTTGGGTCTCTCCAATATTGGCGCGAAAGTCTTAAATCTGTCAAAATAAATTATATACATTCATTTAATCACGTCTTTTTAGGGTTCCGTATCTCAAAAGGCAAAAAGTAACCCTTATAGGATCACTTCGTTGTCCGCCTGTCTGTCTGTCTGTCAAGGTTGAAACCGTGGGGTTCATCTAGTGGAAAATCACGTAACATTTCATAAATATTTCTATCATTTACGTAATTACTAAAAAAAATGTTTGCTAGGCTGTAATATTTTCTATAGCTACATCAGACAGATTAGGTAAACTGGGTCAGGATCTGGGTTTCAACTGTACAGTATTGTGGTAAATATCATCAATCACTTCCAGTTACTCTTTATCTTTTAAAAATTACCGTGTACCATGTATTTGCATGTTCATTTTGCTGTTGGGTGTTATTAGAAATTCAGATTTAGCCTGTGTGGGTGAGAGCCGTTTAGTTTTTACGGCTGTCTGTAATCGTTACGATTATGAAGGTGTTATCATGGCAGTATTTTTTTTATTAAATTTGCGTTATTGTTGTGTTTAAATGACTTCATTTGGGAAGTCGCTGATTAATTATTATAACCTGGACATGGACCTGAGTATGTTCTTAAACTGCAACCAGACCCACCGGAGGACGGGCAGCAGCGTCTTGGTTAACGGTGGTGACCATACTGCGATCCCCAAGCCGCCTGCCAAGCGTGGGTATTATTGCAACACCCCTATTAAGGGGGAGGCCTTCGTCCAGTAGTGGACGTTTTATGGCTGATGACGATATTCCTAGCAGAATAAAATTTAAAAATTTACGCGGGGATAGATTTATGAAAAGAGCTATAAGTCTCATTGTATTATTATTAAGAGCTGTGGGTTTTTTAAAATAAATAAAATAAAGAAAAAGAACTTGAAAGAGGCATTGTTTCGTGATGGATATTATAAGAACCCAAAAGAAGCGAAATGATTCTAGTTTTGCTGTGAGAACTGCTTCAGTGAAATGCGCTTAAAAGGCGTTTCCTGAATCTGGGTACATTCAAGTCGCGAGTGAATAGGTCTTTCTTGACAAGCGTGCATCAAAGACTACATCTTCCCTTAACATCAGGCAAGATAGCTGTCAATTACTAGCTTATTAACGAATAAAAAACCTCAGTTAAAACGTTTATTAAATGAACGCAAATTTCTAAACCTAAGTTATAAAACCTAACTCTGTTCTCCGTTTAACCTTCGATATACCGGCGTTATTGTCTCCCACCTAATAATTTTCGTAGTCACAATCCTCACACACACATGCAAACCCTCGTTATTATCCAACCAAATGAGACCTCGTCACACCCTCGACCAGTCGTTTGGACAAAAGCTGCGTTTAGCCCTTATAACCCTTCCAAATATAATAGAGAAAATGTGTCTGATGAAACTAAGAAGACCTACAAACATTTCCTATGTGTTTTGTCCAACATAGTGGAGCTATCTCAATTTGGACGGATAACAGGGTCTCAATACAATTTTCCGCTTGGATGCATTTTGAATTTATAACTAGCAAATTGGTCGTACCAATGTATATGTTGAATATCTTAAAATTAATTGTCCAGTGACCGTGATAGTTTTGGTCGGCATTTGCGACGTGGTAACTACCAACTTTAATACAGTTTGATGTTACGCGACCCTTAGGGGTACTTAGTAATTATAATTGTACATTTTGGTCGAAGTGTGTATTTGGGTTATATTGTACATTGTTGTAATAAATAGGTCGTGTAGATGATGTTTTGAATTTTTATTCATTGTTTTGCTAATTAGTTGAATTGAATCTGACGGTTGGCTAAGTTCAGATTATTTTACAAGTACTTATTACAAGCTAAAGTGATAATTATTTGTGTTTTCTGCATTCAGTTTTACGGCATTTCTTATCGAAGGAAAGTGTGAAATTATCAATGACACCAAGTCGCTGGCGTGCACAAGGCTAGTATATTCCTCTCCGGTGCATATTTAGTCGGTCGATATTACTTTCGTACCGTAAAATATCCTTTGGGTACGGCATCTTAAATCACACTTTCTCAATCATTAACTTAGATAGTTAGAAAATATAATGCACAAAAATATGCCTTTTAATAGTCTGTTAACAAACATAGGCTTACACTGGAAGGGCGATTGGGCCATATCCACTACGCTGGCCAAGTTGCGAATTGGTGAATTCACATACGCCATCGAACTTATTCTCCGGGTGTATGCAGATTTCCTCACTGTACCAATGAGCTCTTTGGAGTAGGTATAAACTCCTCTAGGTGGACCGACGACATTGTAAAAGTCGCGGGCAACCGGTGGATGCAAATGGCGGGTTGTCGTACAGTGTGGCGATCTAAGGGGGACCTTCGTTCAGCAGTGGACGTCTCCGGGCTGATGATGAAAGTCCAAAGAGCTCATTGGTACGGGCCCGGGTTTTGAACTCATGACTTCACGATTTTGAGTCGAATAATTTCCCACTAGATGGCTTCCAGAAATCATATATCACATCAAACGAATCTACAGCAAAAACAAAAATTAAGTAAAATGTCATCTGACAAAACCCTAACCCTGACTGAACCAAAAAACTTCCATCTCTGTCACTCACAGTTCACAAAAACATCCTTTCAGCTTATGAAAGCGACACCGCAGTCTTTTTAACCCAGCTCGGGTTACCGCACAAAAACTAATCCTTATGCAAAACGGTAGCGCAAGATTACCTGCCGGTAAGAAATGACGGCTCTACAAAAATGCTAAAAGTATTCGCGGGAGAGCAAGCATTGTGTTTTTGCGGATTATAAAGTAAAAGTAGACTAGTAAAGGTTTAAGAGCTCATTGTTTCTTTTAAAGTTTAAAGAAAACTTATGTACTTTTGAACTAGGATGCACCATGTTTGACAGTTGAAGGCGTTTTGACAATATTTTCTCAACCAACACATTGCCGAAACGCCTTCAAGAGCTTTGGGTGACAAAATACACCAAAATATACACCATGACTTTTTTTAACGTTTGGGAAAAATTTGGGTGTAGTGTACTCATCATTATGGACAACTTTTAGTATTTGGCCAACATTTAAATCGCGAAAAATAAACAGCTGTTCGATAAATTTTGTCCAAGGTCAGTAAACTTTTACTATGGAAATGCAGATATTTTTTTCACGATTTCAAGGTTGGCCCCATACTAAAAGTTGTTCATAATGATGAGTACACTACACCCTAATTTTTCCCTCACGTTAGAATAATTCACCGTGTATAAGTTCCGGCTGGCTCTACGGATGGCGTCTATATCGCAAAACAATTATAGCACTATTTTATAAATTCGATATTTGTACGAAGTGAATGTTTTCGTTACTTCTTCACGCAATAGCAGCAATTAACAGCCAAATGAATTAGTGCTTGAAATGTAGATTATTTAGATTAGCTGATTAAAATAAAAATTATTTATATGACGAATTTGCAATTGGATTGACACGTAGGCTACTTATAATTCTGAAAAATATATATCGGTTCCTGGTTCCTGTAGGATAGCAGGTGTGACCACTGGGTGCTGCTGGTCTCTAGTCTTTAGCGAATTTTAAAGTGGTGTTTGCTCTCACAATAACTGAGTAATGGAACGAAGCGAAGCGAATGACTCTGAGTTTAAAGGGACAAGTTTGTTATGTTTGTATCTATATTTTATTCGTCAATAAATTATGAATCGTTGATCGGATCCTTATGAAATTGTGTAAGCAAGTATGTAATTAATTAATGTACTTAAATACAAATAAGAAACTCAAATATGAGCCAAATTGGTCAAGGGCTTGGAAGATATGGGGGTCGCAAGTCTCTGTTTGCTGCTAACTACTTTAACTTTGTTTTAAGTGGTTTATTTGTAGGGTATGCATATAATATATGGTAGTGTTCTCCGGGAATATAATTTTAGGGATGGCAGGATGGCAGTTTAAGCTGCGAGAGATTTATAGGATATTTATGATTAAAAAACTACGTTAGGAGTTCTGGAGCCTCATTTTTGAATCGTACGCAAAGTAGCGCATTCGAAAGGAGCCGACTTTTAAACGATGTTGAACCTTATTCCAAACAATATCGTCCGAACGTCAGCTCCTATCGCATGCGCTACGCTTGAATACGATTAAAAAATAAGGCCCCTGGCCCGAGAGTTGCTGTTCATCTATTAATACTGACGTCACTGTCAGGATCTGTTTTTTGGATATTTATGTTGATACTTCTACAATTATTGTATTTCAACCCATTCAGATAAGGAACAGACAAAAACAACATCAGTTCTGACCCAGCATAACAATTAAATTAAACGTTCGAAAATAAAGTTCAATTTCAATTGATTAATGTAACCGTTCATCAACTTTCTGCCCTAATTTCATGTAAGTTAGGTACGAATCCGTCTGTCTCTCGTAAATGATTTACAAAATTTGCTACGATTAGTAAGCGGAAAGTGAACAATAATAATTTTCTAAGAAGGGTGGGTGGCAATGTATTATTTTGAATTTGACTTCTGTTGTAAAAAAAAAACTGTGTGTAAAACATTTTATAACATTAAACAGAGATAAAGATTGGATAAAGAGTAATATTTCACGTTTCATTATTTTCGTTGCTAATAACAGCGACAGTGATAATGGAATGGACGGGCCCAGCGCTTGCAAATCATTCAAAATTAACAAGTCAACACAGTCAAGCATACCTAGCTAAAAGTAGGTATGTATGCATTTGCCATAAAATAGAAATAGCGAATCTAATTACTGCATGACAAAAAGAGAACAAATATACATGTATTAGAAGTTTGTATTGTCGTATCGTACGGCTCGCATGTCGCAAAGGCAGAGTATGACTGACGCGAGAGGAGAGCCGGCGCTCAAGCTGTTTGCAAGCGCTAAGCTCGTCCATTCCATTATCACCGTCACTGAGCAAAGGTATATTACTTAACTTACTTTTTTTACTTTCAGTTTTTATCCGAATCCTGGCCTGTACTTATGGGTTCCTCAGAACTTATGCGCAGACTGAATTAATTGTACTACTGGCTTTTTGATAAAGGATAAAATCATGACAAATCTGCATAAGAAAGACAGGTGGTGCTAGGTAAGATTGCTTCATCCTAAGCCACAAAGCAGGACGTGGTCAAAAGTTTTTTTTTTTAAACAAGTTATAATAAAAAGCGCGTACTTAATTTTAATATTATATATATTAATCAATATCTCAATCTCTATCTTCAAGGTGTCTTCAAGTAGCGAGTGAATCGGTTTCGTCTAGGCAGCGTGCTCCATCGTAATTACTAACTGCATCTTCACTAAACATCAGGCGAGTTAGCAGTGAAAAGCAAGCCTATATATTTAATTTTATTTAAAGTATAAGTACGGTAGCGATTGCATGTTTCACATTTTTTGGCAGCGACATTATGGTAGCGCAAAAGTCGCGAGCAACCGGTGGATGCAAATGGCAGGTTGTTGTAGTACAGTGTGGCGGTCTAAGCGGGGGGGGCGACCTTCGTTCTGCAGTGGAAGTCTCTCCGGGCTGATGATGATGTCGATAACGATTACAATTATGATATTCTTAAATTTTCTTGTTTCAGGATAGCGATCGAGATACAGGTAGATATAATTACTGAGGCGCATAACTTTATTTTAGGTGCTGTACCTATGTGCATTGACAACCACATACCGGGCCAGCGTGGTGGGATATTTCATAGTCGCCGTTCTATAAAACTTTTATGCGGCAGTAATGAGATATTAAAGCCTGATGGAACTATATCTGCAACCATAATCTTTCTTAGCTGGTTCCTGTAGCCAATTTCCTTCATAGAAATGCTCATCATCTCTTCATAGAAATCAAAACGACAATTTCAAAACATAATTAAGCAAAAACCATACGACAAAACGGCATTCAAGCAATGTGATATTCCAAATAAACTGTGACTGGAAATACGAAACAGACAATTTGTGTCACACGTGTATCTTCAGACTCTCAGACCACCCTTGAAGCTTTAGCTGTCAATTTTTTTAAATATTTTTTAGGTAATTTCTAAAAGAAACATGTGTTTTGCAGATAGCATGTCTGTTTTTAATGTATCCGACACGACATTGGCCGATGTTGTCGTAGACAACGACTTTTGCAATGAGATGCAAATACGAGAAAACTATAGAGAAACCTTAAACTTATGTATATTTACACGACTACCTAAAAAGGAGTGTAATGTTTTCAGGGTTAATTTGTATGTATGTGAGTTTCTTTATTCCACAAAAACTTCTAAATGCCTGAACAGATTTAGATATAATATGGGGTATTATTACAATCCTTACATACATCATCTCGAGTGACACTGGTTATGATTAAAAAAAAATGTTTTTGGTAGGGCGTGTTTTTTTTTTTAATTATTGCTTTTGTCCTAATTCTTTACGGAATTTATCGTCGGCAACACCATTCGGTATAGTGTAAACAGATCCTTCACGTGAAAACAAGAGAGAAAGAAAATAAATATATGTCAACCTCTTTTTCTCGTTTGTTCAAGTGATCATCGTATTTATTTTTATTACATACGAATAGATTAATTAATGGTCGCAATAAACATCGTATTTTTGCATCCACATCAGCGAGAGGTCTATAATTCGGTAATTCAAGAAGTCACAAAAGGTACTCTCGGCATAAAATCATTTTTTGTTTGTTTGGTTGGATGGATGTTTTCTAATAGGTTAAGTAGTTTAGATATCACAGTTTTTGTTGTTTTTTTTACTAAAATTGAGCTAACTTTTAGTTCAAATATTGAATACTAAATATGACCAACGATAGCTATCCAACGATAAAGCAGGTTCAAGTCAAGTTTTAATGCTGGGATTTTCATCAGTCCAGTTGTTATGTAAAAAGTCGTATCCTATAAAACCGCGCCACCTCAACAAATAGAGTTTTAACTACGCCTGATTTATGTCCCAGCTAGCGTCGTGTCCCAGTATCGTGGGACAAGTGCATCAGCTACGTGACTCTTGAATAGGACACTTAAGTTGGGGCTTGAAATATTGCGGAATGCACGAAATGGTTTCCTTGCTGTGTTTAGGAACATTTTGGGCGTTGCAAAAAATTGGCATTTGACTGTTTTGGTGAAGTGGTGTATGGGATACGTTGTGACTTATTGTGGATTTGGTGAATCTTACCATACCACAAATCTTCTTGAAATTGATATCTTTAAACAATGTAACGTAAATTTCACCTATCGCTTCCCGAATATAGATTACTCTTGTGACGTCGCAGCCGATACGAAAAGTTTGGCAAGCTTGGTTTTCATACAGTTTGAAATGTTTTTGTAACACAGGTTTCTCTTTTATATGGGATCTTCTAATATGTTCTATGTGGAAATTCATATTGAGCTAGCTACTCCTACCCAGCATGTTTTCTTTCCAACTCCCGACGCAAACAGAGGGGTGTTATTGGTTTAACGTGTCTACTCTCTGTGACGTCGTAGCTCCCAAACGGATGAACTGATTTTGATTTAGTTTTTATTTGCTTGAAACAAGAAGATCGGAAGTAATAGTATCTACGATACAAGAGAATCGCGGGCTTAAAAAATATTGTTCATATATTTGACGAGATGTATATGGGGTCCTGAAAAAATAACTACCTATCTAATATAAATGCAAAAGTAACTCTTTATATTTGACTTCTTAACTTTTTCACCCGATTGACCCATATTGACAAAGTTTTATGTAACAGTGTTTTCTCATAAATTGCAATAAATGCAGCATCATTATTTATATGTTTATTCATATTTTTGGCTACTTAAGATGCAATCAGATTCCAAAATCGCTCTCAATGGCCACAAATTAGGTCATCAGCATTACGACCGCAGAGTATACGCAAATGGTGCTGCCAGCAATAAAGGAAGTGTCCAATGACCATAGCTCAGTTAAACGGCGTGTGACGCAATCCACTAGCATCGGTTATGATGTACTTATGATGGAAATTAGTTCAGGATCACGAGATAGATAAAGTGCGAGGAAAGATATTAGATTAGAGAGAGAGGATTAGAATAACTTTAAAAAGGTATGAATCTTAATTAATTTTAATGATTAAAATTGTATTTCAAAACATCTTAAGTTAAATTACTTTAAATACGAACAATTTTGTTACATTATACATTATGTATCCTGACAGGACAACGTAATAAAAAAAATACGTTGTTTTTTAACGTACAGAAGCTAGTACAAGAAAAAGCTTACAACAGTATAGTTATGACGAAATTATAAATTTTGGAGTTAAACCTAAGCATGTCACTTTAATATGAAATTGGGTATACATGAGTGATTTTATTTAATGATTATGAGTTTATTTAAAGATTAAAAATAAAGCAACGCAAACGAATTATAATATATGAAAATAAGGTTGTTAAGTGTAACGTTGGACGTTCTAAGACTTAGTGGAATGGCTGGAAGCAAAAAGCCGCAGATTGAGCCTTGAGAGATATATAATTACCAGCAGGATAATGAGTCTTTATTTTATTCCTTCATTGCAGTATGAATACTGCAATGAAGGAATAAAATAAAGACTAATCTTGCTGCTAAATTCGACATAATCTTTAAATTCATTTTATAGTCCTCAGACTATGATACTAGCATAGCAAAACCAATACTCTTTTATTTCATCAATAGCAAACAGAGGTTGACGATCACATTCATTTGTTTACAAAACAAAACAAGCGTGCGTGATAACATTCACATCCACATCTTTTACAGTAAGATTATCATTCCATCTCGTCCTTATCCTCATCTTAATGAGAATGAACACAAAGGCCTCATACACTTGCAACATCCAAAACATGCAATCTCCTCGAGTGATAAATCTCCTCCGCCGTCCAATTGTCCTCAACTGGGTCATCAGATTGTCCACCTACTTATTGTCCTGTATCTTATATTTGAGTTTTCTCGTTTCAATTTTCTTTGTGTTTCCTTTTATGTTGAGGTTTGTCTGAATTTGGTCGTCAAGTAATCGTTGTGAGATGTGTTTGTCTATTTACGTGAAAGTGACAAATAAGTGGAGAGGAAATAGAACGCGGTCGCACGTATTACTTTGCGATAGTTTGTAGTTTTGAAATGTTGTTGACTTGTAAAGATGTTGAATCTCGTGAATATTGGATCAGCGATCAAAAATATCTGCGCCAAGATTAACTAATAAGCACTTTGCAGATGTCCGTAACATCAAATTGTCAACTTCAGAGTAATGTGGATCGTCACTCCTATTAATGCTCACCCGTAAGATGAAACTCTTTGTGTGCTCATCTCAATTAAAAAGAAGCAGAAATACTGTATTGGCTGAGTGTAAGCTCGAAGATATATACAGGGTTAGTTCTAATCAGTTAGCAATCTTTTTAGGGCATATTCTGTACATCAAAACAAACAACTTCTACTATGGGGCCAACATTGTAATCGCAAAATGTTATCAGTTTTTCTATACAAAAAGTTCATCGACCTTGGGCAAAATGTTTTAAAAAGCGGTTTTTTTGCGATTTGAACGTTGTCCCGATAGTAAAAATTGTTAATTTTGATGTACCTATACAATATGCCCTTAAAAGGATGCTAACTGATTAGAACTAACCCTGTATGGATATCCTGACCTGTAAACTATCACAGGCTAAGAGAACTCGCAATTGCTTCATCTAAACCAACAATGTTCACACCAAGATGACTTCGGTCAATACACCTCTGCCCTGCTACAGATACCTAGTATCTACGGACGTGCAGTTTAATATTAACGTTCTGAAAGCAATAGCAACATAGTGAAATTCCAAGGAATGGCTAGATCGAGTGACTAGCTGCTACTAAAATGCTATCTTTGAATAATAGATTTCTTAAGGTAAAATTTTTTCTTCATTTGTCCATAAAAAATTGCGAAATGTATTATTTTACATACTTGAAATATCTGTCAAATAAATCGAGTTATACATCAGTTTGTTATTTTTAACTATAAAATAATGTTGTTTATTTTATTTAAGGCTTTATTATATTATTTATTTGATTGATTTATTTTTACAGTGTGTTGTACTACCAACTTATATTCTGCTGGTGAAGCGACCCGAATTTTTGAGACCCATCAAAAATATCGAACCAAAGTGCTTTTTTTAAATTACCAAGCTTCACAAAAATAGCACTATATATCCCATAAAATAGAATAGCTCTACAATTTTATAAAAAAAATGTAAATAATAATCATTTCTCTTGAAACTGTATAACTAACTGCCCAACAGGTAAACTGAATACCAAAGTACATCAAAAAGGGCAAAATCAGGTGTTCCTGGACCCTTTCTTAATGCCATAACCACCGCGCTAAACGTTTCAATCAGTATTCAAAGGGACAGCTGGTAAATCCACGTCACGCGCCCTGGGCTTGCCAGGGCCCGATGGCCCATACTAATAGGACCGTCCTATTAATTATGTCCGAAGAGAAAATTTCAAGGCAAGAAATCCTGGCCATCAAGACTAATGCCGAATGAAATGGGTCGCGTGGTGGACCCCCGAATTACTAGGACAGGGATGTAAGTTATAGAAGACAGCCATCTAATTACTCGTTCCATGAATTTGAAAATTTGTAATAAGTTCAAGGTAAGATAATGGTTTTGATGCTCGTTCTTTCTGCTATCCACTGCTGGGCATAGGCACTTCCCTAGGCCTGCCACTCAGTGAAATCATGTATACGAAATTTGGGTCAATCCCACTAGTCCCATCGTGTTGTCCCGTGATGAGACAACTCCCACTATTCTGACCCAGTAATTCCATGGGACAAGTGACATCAATATTTCGGCTAAGTCCTCTCGCGATTTTAGCGATAAGGTTGCCTATGAATGATTCATAGTTTTTAACGTACCACCACCGACCAAATTTAATTTATCTTTTTTGTCCATCCAAAGACTGCCTGGAATAAATTACTTAAGACGATAAGGCCCATTGTACCCTGATTAGTTGTTATTTGATAATAATATTTACCTCCTAGTGTACAATATAAATGTATTGTATCCTTTGTGTACAATGTGTGCTATCTCTTTATTTTATTTTCAGCTATACGCTTCCAACCACTGCCAGCTGTCCCGAGTTCCCGAGCTTATCGTTACTGCATGAGGTCTCAAGGTGAATTTGTCTACTCTATTGTTTCGTGGTTCTGCAACGAATATGACCAGCCCACATCAAAAATCGCGCAGGATTTTCATAATGTGGGGGTGAGCTTTTTGACCAAAATGGAATGTGCGCTGGTAGGATCCAAGTTTTAAAACAAAAATGAGGAATACCTTAGAAAAACTAGAAAATTTGCAATGGAGATAGCTTATATAATTAGATAGTCAGATCTGACTGAAAATATAACTACTTGGATTCTGTAGCTCAATATTATGTCACCAGACTATTTTTGTGTTTCTAATCAAGTTAATGCAAATAAATATTATCTTTATCTCGATCAATTTAAATTGAAAATTATTGAAATATTTATTTTTTAACTAAAACTGTTTTAGCCTAAGCCTAACATTAGTTAATTATATTACATAAATCAAATTTTAAATATCTCACACAGACTATACGTCTGAAGAATTAAGTATAAAACAAAACCATAGATATCTCAGAATAGATACGTGACAGTTTTTTCAAGTAGCTAACTCATAACTTACACCACCGTATATACGTCGTCGGGCGGATTCATGGCCGTCATAACTCGACCTGGCCGAGATTGGGCGGGCGGCGGCGGCGGCGGGTCGTTTATATTTTGCACCACGGCATTACTGGCAAACAGCTGAAGGTTCTGCTAGATGAACGATCTTTGGGTTGTGACAGAAAGGTTTGTTATTAGACTTAGTTTATGAAAAGGTATTTGGGTAAGTATGTCCTAAATCTGCATCCAGAACCATTGGAGGACGGAAAGCAGCGTCCTCTCGGTTAACGGTGGTGAGCATTCTCCGATCCCCTAACCGCCTGCCAAGCGGAGAGATTATGGCAATCTCTCTCTATGAAGGGGGGGGGGAGGCTTTCCTACAGCAGTGAACGTCTGGCTGATGATCATGATGATGTTACTTTTAAACAAAGGACAGCCTAGTCAAATCATTAGCCAATATTCCGGAATATTATAACAACTAACTTTATAAATAACTTTTTAGCTTTATAACTTTATTAATTTTGTTTATCTGGATCAATGCCTAATTAAAATAACGAATAAACTAAAAATTCTTTGATGTTATAACATCAAAGAATTTTTAGTTTCCCCAGCTGGACACACGCGCGTGTCCAGCCCCTCGAGTCTACTTGGTGAATAACCCAATGATACTCGTAAAATTTCATCAATATGTCACAAAAAATATTAGTAACCCTTTTTACCTTAAAGGATCTCTCTTTACAAAATCCATGATGTCAAAAATCGTATTTAAGTTCTACTCACAAGTATTTTTATAGAGTTCATACATTATCTACAATAATAGTGCGATTCATACTATAGAAAATTAAATTATATTCAAGTTTCAAATCGTAATGGAGAAGAGTTTAATTAAAAAACAATTAAAATACAATTATACACTAAAATTAAATTATAACTAACTAACAACTAAATAAAACCTACCTAGTAAAAACAAACCCTTCATAATAAAAATACAAAACTTAAAATTTAAACTAAAAGCCCCGTAGATGATGGAAAGGTGCCCAGAATGCTGGCGGCATTGCCACGTTGGATGGCAATGCTAAGTTTTTGACCAAAATATACGCCAGCATTCCGGTCACCAGGTCCCTATATAAGACATGTGCGGCCGGCCCCCAAGGTCCCAAAGTCTCTACCCCAAACGGCACAAACATGTACAATCTGTCTAAATACCCATAGTTTTTTTTTTATTGAATATTTAAATTGTAGATACAAACAGTTTAAATTCGGCTTTCCACAAATTCGATTCAGATTCTGATATATAGACATTGCCTTCATTTTAAGAACGTCTTATCTTTCCGAATCTCTACCTGAATATTGAAATCCACCCTCTACCTCCTAAAGGTAAAAAATTGCGCTCACAAATTGTGGATAAAACTGCACGTGCTTTTTTCTTATCACCCTGTTATTTTAGGGATCCCTACGTAGATCCCTAAAACGGTAATACAGATGCTACGTGAGATACTTCGGGGTCTAATATTCTAAATTATGAGTGAATTTTAAAAGCGACCAGTGGTTCCGTACAACGCGATAGGATACGTACATCTCGTAAAAATTGTACTTTACTTATCAGGTTGAAAGAGGGTACTCTGAAATTATGTTAAATTCTTTCGTTTTATGTCTTGCATGAAATATGATTACTGACATTGCTATTAATAATTGTTGTTTATATCATTTTCTTTCAGCTTTGTATTAAAATCTTTATTTAAATTTAATTATATATTTATTGTCTTTTTTCAAATTGTAAAACAATACCGGTCTATCTTTACTACGGCAACAGTTTTGTATTGTTGAGTTTCGATTTAGTTACCACTGGAGATGATTAGGTAGGTCGTATATTTCTTCGTATCACTGAGTCGGCACCATCGAGAACAGTCCTTTCGCCTATCCTTTCTTTACACACGTATAAGTAAAGGATCCAAAAAACAATGTATGTTGAACCACACATTAACATAGATCGTAATGCTACTTCCACGTAAATGAAGATCCTAAAACTTTATACCTAGTTTAGGTTAGTACCTACATTGCATACATTGCTACCCTAAATGTAATAAAACTTTACTACGATTCAGATATTCAATTAGGCCCTAATATTGACAGGAGCATTAGCGGCCTCCAACCGTGATCAACACCTTACCGCAGATTATATAATAGTACAGTAACCCTACATTAGCATAGTTGATTAAAAGGCCTCTACGGTACGGTTGTTAACTCGTAAATGTCAAACGTACCACATATCATAAATCATCTTAAGATTACGGTACAGTTGCTGCAATTTATACAGAAGCGACCCGAGTAAACCACCTTGAGGCACACCAATACTTTCCATCTTATCTCATACACACAAGAATCAAATTGTAGTGGATTTCTGTTAGAGTTTGAGTCGTTTTGGAAGTGATACGGAAACTGCAAACGTAGGAAAGCTAGTAAGTACTGAATCAGCATTTAGGCGCTTCCCATATATACCGAAGTTCAGCGGCGTTGCTGTGAGGGATGATTTATAGTCCAATTAAGAAAGGCTCATCGGTTATAAGTGTGTTGTTAATTAATAAGTAATTGGAGTGATTTTCTGTGTAACTGTATTATGTATTTCGTTTATTAGATTAAGATTATCTGTTAAACGTTTACTCTTGTAGTAACATTCAGCTGTGAGGAGATATGTCAGTAAGTTGCCTACACTATGGGTTTAAGTGATGGACTGTAACCCAAACCATTTCAATGGTAGGTCAAAGCGTGCGATGCTTATGCCTATTAGAGAAACAAATTTTTAGGCCTGCGTTCTTCATCGTCAACCGCTGTTACCAACAGGCAAGTTAGTGTATAAATGCGGAGTTATATCCAAAAAAGCACGCAATAGGCGTGTGGCCTAATGTTTAATTTGTGACAAATAACAGGCTTAGTGATGAATATAACTAAATTCATTACACATACTGAAAAAATAACTTGTATTGGCTGATAAATCTCTGAGATATGAGCGTTTAAAGTTTTAGGTGGGGATAGAGAGGGGATGCTCTATCCCTTTCTCGCAAAGCAAGTGTTAGTATAGCATTTGTATGCCGCGCCTGAGGCTTGACGTCATAGCTCAGTATAGCGCGCTCTCTGTCTAGCTTGAAATTAAAATACTTAGAACTTATTTATTTTTGAATTATTTTAAATTTTGTTTTCGTTGATAGGCTCTATTGATGATCAGCTTTTTTACGAGGTAATAAATATTTTGTAGTCATCATGCCTATTAAGCAACATCTTGCGACTGCGTCCACCAATCTGCAGCACCGATATTTTTTTAAAACAACAGTGACTAACTTTTAACCAAAATTTAGGTCTTTACCTATGAAATTGCCGTTTTGTATGGAATAAGTGAAAGTACTTATTTTTTTAAACTTTTTTATTTCTGTTATTCAAAGTAATCACCCATGTAATCGACGCATCTTTGCCAACGAAATGGCAGTTTATTGATGCCCTTCTTGTAAAAATCAGCTGGACGGGAGGCAACAAACTCTTCAAAGGCATTTTGTACTGCCTCTCGGGAATTGAATTTTTTACCCACTAAAAAGTTGTCTAAATTTTGGAAAAAGTAATAGTCGGTAGACGCAAAGTCTGGTGAGTATGGCGGATGAGGGAGAGCTTCCAACCCCAGCTCTTGCAGCTTGGAGACTGTCTGTTGTGCAGTATGGGGTCGCGCGTTGTCGTGAAAGAGCAATTGGGACGACCGATTGACCAAAGCTGGTTGCCGATGTGCAAGCTTCTCCATCATTGTCTCCAGTTCTTCACAATACGCATCTGCAGTAATGCTCATGCCGTTTTGTAAAAAGCTGTGGTGAATCACACCCGCACTAGACCACCAAACAGAAAAAGTTGAGCAGTTAATGTGTTTTGTACAAAAAAATAAGTTTTTGTTTTTTTTATTCCTTTTTTGACTTTTAAAACATTGAAATACCATAAGTGTGGAAACACTTCATACAAAAATATTCAAATAAGTTTAGTTACAAGGCCCTAATTAGGCATTAAATAAAACTTTGCCATTAAATACCTACTTTGCGCATCAAGGGACCAAATAGGTTCAATGAAAATCAAAATTTTTGTGATTTTGTTTCTCCATGTGAGTAAATCTGTACAATTTTATTTTTTCTTTGATTTTGTTCATGGGATAGAAGATCTCTTTAAGTAAAAAGGCCTGATTGCGTTATTTTTAATAAAGAGTTATCTATCTTGTAGCTGTATCGTCTAGAAGAAGTTATTTTTATAAGATTCTCACTTAATATTTATTAATTCAATTAAGTGCTAAAATATGGCAAATGAAGGCTAAAAACCCACCGCATCTAATATAATTAATGATAATAAAAAATACCTAAAATAAACCAGGATAGACAGTACAAAAATTTTCACACCATTTCCTTAGCTCAGTTAAGATAACCTATTTTGATCAGCTGTTTACAAAGGCTTTTTTTTATAGTATCAAGTGACAAGACGAGCGATTCTACTGGTGGTAAGGACCGTGTATATCATTTCCAGTGTTTTTGTGAAGTGAGTTTAGACCACTCAGTGTAGGCGACGAGCTCTGCAATCTGCCTGGAAGAATATTAAACTCGAGACAGGCTTAGACTATTACTCTATCATTGGCTTATAATTTATGCTACTTTGTAAGGACACGATAAGTCGACTTTTTCATTGGTACTCAGTGGTAAAGGTAAGTATAATCATTTTCTAATGTAAATATACATTTTGGTACGCCAATATCGATGGAGGCCGAACAGAACGCAAGATACTGCGCGGTTTCGCGGAGTTGCAGGACACGGTTAAGTGTGGTGGTGCGTCTGCTCTTTTGATCGAATCAGATGACGTAAATTTGTTCAGGATTATCATCATCATCAACAGCTGGAACACGTCCACTAATTAATTCCGTTATTCCGTCCGTTAATTATTCAAGATAAATATAAATTAAAAAAATTTGAAGCGCCGTCATTTATTTGTTTTAGTTTGTGTCTAGTAATTTTATCTGGTTTGTGTTTTAGCTAGTAATTCGTGGTTCTAGTTTGTTTTTGTTTGTTCTAGTTGCCGTGTGGTATAAGTGGATGAAGTCACCAACGTTTCCAACGGAAGACCAGCGCTGGCTGTTCGCAACCAGCATTATGCTGATTTGTAACCAATTTGTGGCGAAAAACTATTTTGTACATATTGTTCAAATTTGTTATGCTTTCCTATTGTCTTGTCTAGTGTACAAAATGTGTTTTTTTCCATTAATAAAATCTTGTCTATGTCTATCGGAAGACCAGCGTATACTCGGTTAACGGATGGTGAGCATTCTGCGACCCCAAAGCCTCCTGTCAAGCGTAGAGATTATGACAACCCCCCAATGGGGGTGACATTCGTCCAGCAGTGGCCGTTTTCTGGCTGATGATGATCTTCTTTTTTGTATTAAATTTTTGTATATATCTATGTAGAAATTTTATTAATTACCATTAAGCTATATTACTGCGGAGTAATATACCTCAATGTTAATTACTACATTTGAAGTAAGTACCTACCATTTTTACTTAATTACATGTACCTACTTACTATTTTTAAGTACCATTCCTCCCTTCTTTCTTTATGCATGAAACTTTGCGACAGTCTCTCAGAATACCAATTGGTAGTACATTGGTTAAATTAAACAAATTAAACGTTTTAATATAAATTCAGAATTGGTGATTAAAGTTTAACGTCTAAAGTTCAGAAGTCAAAACCGATAGCAGTCATTATGCAATGATTTATAAGTTACAAATGTTGAACTAATTGTTTATGTACCTAGTATGATTCACGTTACGTTTTTTCGATAACCAGCACAGATTAAATTGCTCATGAGTAGTTTGTTTGGGAACAGCTGTGTCTAGATTCTTTGGTGGTGACATCATCACTTAAGGATCAATCTCAAAGTGTAAAGCCGTGTATGTAGTGTTAGTAGTGTAAGTAGTGTAAGGAAGAGTAAGTGGATAGTATTATGTTTTCCGTGTTAAGGCTAGTAGTGGAAGCCGTCGTAGCTTAATCGGGAGACCGCTTGAATTGATATTAAGGTCGCGAGTTCAAACCCAAGCCCGTACCGATGAGCTGGAGAAGGAAAATGTTGTGAGGAAACTTGCATACTTGTGGAGATGAAATTTGAACCCACCTACCCGCAACTGGGCCAGCGTGGTGGATACGGCCCCACAATATGTGAAAAAATACATTATGATAACCATCGACTTATCAACTACCTGGATGACATCTTCGTATTTTCCAGTGTTTTTTAGTTAAAAACCAAAGTGCTCAAATGATTTCAATCACATTTATATGGACCACCTCCTTCCTCCTATTTTGAAGTCGCTTGAAAAAAATACCTTTTAGACTGGTCAAGCAAATAAATCCGTGAGGCAGAGTTAGTTCAAAATATTTCAATGCTTACTCATCTCTCTGCAGAATGTAAGTCGTAAAATTAGCGATCACATAAAGTTCGTTATTAACCTATCTTAGATTCATAAATTGCAAGCTTTATGTTTGGCTTTTCAAAGTTGAAAAGGATACTGGAACCTACTGAGACAAAGATTAAGATGCAGGCACTTGTAGGTAGATGTTTCCAAAGTATTTTTTTTTCTATGTAGAATGGATTCTCTTCAGTTTGCCTAGCCGAAGTTTACATAAAGTTCAATTTGTAATCATTTAGTAACTAACATAAAGCCATCACATCAAAACATTATTTATATGCAACAGAGAAGATGAATCAATTATAAAGAAAGGTCAAATGGTTTGTCGTACTGAGGCCTTTCACTTTGTCACTTGTCGCGAGATTATAAATATTTGTATTATCGCGTCCTGTGTAGTTGTATCAGAGGAAGCTGTAGCAGTAAATCATTCACATCATCATTGTAATGTTATGTTCGCGATAACCTTCTCTTGATGTTGCGATTTGTACAACTTCTGATTTAGAACACTAATTTTTTTTTGTAGAAGTTTACGAAAATTGCTGTCAACATTCTGTCAATATTACATAACTAACTTATCGCATAAGGCATATCGTCATACCGTCAGGTCTTTTGCCATCGTCACGCGCAAGGCCGCATTATTCTAGTGCAATAGTCCGCATTAGTCTAGTGATTTGGCGGTCAAACTAAAGGTTATTAAAAAAATATACATGAAAGTAAATAATAAGACTGTGTAACACTCTTTTGTGGATCTCAAACCGAGTTATAAAAGTATTTTTTTAAAGTTTAAGTACTGTTTTCCCTATTACTACGTCAAAACTAAAGCATAAAATTATCAAAGCCGTAAAGCATAGGTGCGATGTGTTTCGCCCCATTTCGTTTAGAACCACACTTAACTTTAACCGCCGAATAAAGTTAATATGTTTATGTGACAGTACGGGCTGTAAAAACGTTATTTTGACAGTTGTGGGCCCATTTCCACGATCGGGGGGGACGTTACGATTGTCCTTGGATGAACATTTTTGCGTGATGATAGCTACATTGTATTTTACGGTCCTTTGATGAGATCCTATGAGGTTAATTTTGTATTTTGTGTTATAGAACTTGACTTAATAGCTTTCAATGATAATGGTACGAGCCTTTGTTATGTTAATTTATGATTGAATAAACTTTGAAAACAAAATCAGTGCATAATTAAATTGTGCCATTATTATTAACGAATACGTAAAGAATTGTACATTTTACACATTTATTATCTAAATAGGTCTGTGTTTGACTACACCCTATCTCACGTTAAACAATTTCTTTCGACTAGTATTCATGTTTTTTACAAATATGGTATACACAACCTTTGTAGTGGTAGAACTCTACTGCAGAGTGGGGAAGTACCACAACTTTGCCAGTTATTGGCCTATGGTTATTGCCGGTATAGTGTGCAAGCATTACTGTGTTCCGGTTTGAAGGGCAATGTTACCAGAGAAATTACTGGGTATGAAAAGATTTAACATCTAATATCTCAGGGTGACGAGCGCAGTGCAGTGCGGCGCAGGATTGTGTTCGCAAGTTCACAATTCTAGCACTGCTCTACTGTTAGTGGTCCACGGCTTTTGCAGTGCTGTTTATGACAGTTGCGGCAACAACAGGCAATCAACTATTGTTGCCACAGCTTTAGATTCACTTTTACTTTGCTTTAGCTAATATTTTTGTCTAAATCATCTCATCTTTATTATGAAACAAATACCAAATGATTACTTTTTATTCAATAACAGGTATAGATTAAGTTTTTTTGAGTCTCTTCTTGTTTCTTTGCAACAAATCGTTTTGTTTCACACCCTCACCATTTCCAATAGGCAATGCCTATACATACAATTGCAGAATACATTTAATTGCTCTTTCCCACTTCACCATTAGCTTTTCGAACCCTTGCTCTGTTCCCTTTCACAGTTTTAGCAATAAAAAGACAGACTGCTCCCTATTCTTCATAAATAAACTGTTGAATCAATAATTATTCGTGTGCCAAGGGTGGCTTTGTTTTAGCTACCCTTAGATATCTTCCCTCCACTTGGCACCCCCTTCGATGGCCCTTTTCTATAGTGGTATTGCTTAACTGAGCGTCCTATCTGACTTTTGCTATTAGTCCTGTGATTTATTAAAGTCTTAATTAATTTGGAAACTGTTGTAAAAATACAAAAAAGACATAGGTAGCTTTGGTTGTTTTGTTGGTGTGTAGCGGTCAGAACTAGCTACTAAGCTAACTGTCTCTAAATTGGTAGCTAGAGTTTGCTAAACAGTTCGTAGAGAAGGTGTTTATTTTTATTTTATTTTTTATACGTTCAAGTGACGGGAAGAGCAAGACGTTCGCCTGGTGGTAAGCGTCACGCCTGCCACTTACAGTAGCAGTGCCAGAATTTTGAACTTGCGAACACAATCCTGCGCCGCACTGCACTGCCCTCGTCACCCTGAGATATTAGATGTTAAATCTCTTCATACCCAATAATTTCTCTGGTGACATTGCCCTTCAAGCCGGAACACAGTAATGCTTGCACAGTACTGCTTGGCGGTAGAATAACTGGCAAAGGTGTGGTACTTCCCGAGGCGGACTCTGCAGTAGAGTCCTTCCTACCACTACAAAATGATTATACTATATGCTATGATTTCTGCATGCTGTTTTCCTTGACTGGCATAACAGCCCCACCTCGTAGGTAGCGTATTAACACAAGCCTACATGCCTAGTAGGTACTAACAACTGAAAAGTCTCTATAAATATTAAACTATCTCCACAAATCCAAATCGCAGCAGATCTGGCCGCGTTCGCACACTATCGTATTAAAATTTCACAGGCGCCGCTTGCCAACTAGGTTACAAGGCGTATGTCCGCTCCTGGTGCATATATGCACTGTGGAGCCAATGGAACTGACCTCGTTCACGCGCTGAAAATATGACATCAATTGTTGAGGTTTGACCGTGGTTATTGTCGTATTATTTGTATATTTGTAAAAATTTCTAAATTTGTTAAAATAATTGTAATAAATGCTGTGAAAGCCTGTTTGGTTGCGGCTTTCTTAAGTTTATGTACTAATTTAAAACCTACCACTGGCTTTTTGGAGAAGGAAAACATCGTGAAGAAACCTGCACACCTCCGGAGAATAAATTCAATGGTATAGGTATGTGAGTCCACCAACCCGCAAAAGGGTAGAATTGTAGATAAGGTCCAGTTTTCTTTTCACCGTTCGAGGACAGGCAATATAGTGTATTAAGTAATGGACTATTTGAATAAATTATTATTATTATATTATCCACTATTAATAAAATTATTAGTAGGCTGCATATATAAGGTTTTCTGCGAATATGGATCAACT
This sequence comes from Erannis defoliaria, assembly GCA_905404285.2. Lineage (NCBI taxonomy): Eukaryota > Metazoa > Arthropoda > Insecta > Lepidoptera > Geometridae > Erannis > Erannis defoliaria. The sequence continues at coordinate 783,430 of FR990072.1, forward strand.
GTCGTGGCTTTCTTTAATATTTAATATTTTTAAGAAAGCCACGACAGTTAATTTTTATAACCCAAAACTTGTTTTTTTTATAGACTACCCATATAAAATTATTATGTACCTACGCGAGCGACAAACTTACTCACGAAGTAAATGTGAATACGTGTATTTTTCGTGTTTTTCCCAAAAACTGAAGTTTCTTACTTTCTAACTAATTTATAGGGACATGAATTGGACTTAGCCGTTAACTTGCTTTACTCGAATTTGATGCAGAGCTTACAAATATAACTGCCGGCATAGTCCATTTATATCAGTAGGGATACCCTAAGATACATTATCAAATCAAATCAATCAAATCAAATATATTTATTGCAGTTTGTTGGTAAAACTAGATGTAACATACAGAGTATAAACTGTTTTTAAAGAGCTCCGAAAACAAACTTGTCTCTAAATAGACATGCAATATTAGCCCTGCCATATTCATTACTTGCTAATTATAAGTTATTAGTATTGTTAGTGTACAAAGATAATGTCATAATATAGTAGTTATGTCAAGTTAAATACAATGTCCACAATGTTATAATGTCATTATTAGTTAGTTAATGTTAGTATTCTTATTAAATCCCTTATCATTAATACATTCTTTTACGGTGTAATAGCACTTAGTCCAGTAGTATTTTTTTTTTAATTTCAATTTGAACAGATTAGTATTTAGATCTTTAAGGTTTCTTGGCATCTCATTATAGATTACCGGTCTCATACAAAAAATGCTATCATTTAATAATTTCTTATTGCGGTTTACTATGAGATGCTTGTGGTTGTCACGTCTATTACGTTTAGATTTATCATTTGTAAGAGGAAAATAGTTCGGGTTATTTTTAGCAAGCTTCAAAGATGTAAAGTGACGGAAGTGAGAATTATGAAAGCGATGAGCTTGTTCTGAATCGACGTTTTTCGGCCGTACTGCAGTACGGCCAAGTACATGTAGCTTACCATCGAGAGAGTTGGTTGAGTCAAACATTCATTAAAATTAATATGCATCATGGTTCATCATGGCTGGGCATTCATAGCCCTAAACTTGAATGTTCCAGTCACTCGCACGTAGTTTACTACAGTCCAGTTCCAAGTATCCCAATCCTATTAGATAATTGGGCAGATAATATTCCAATCCAGTGTCCACGCGAGTCCGTGCACCTCTGAAATCCCTACAAAAAGCCGGCTATCTATTTTGTGCACTTGACCAGATCCCTAATTTCGACCCGGAGCCCAAAGGTCACTGAACTCCCTAGCCGGAACCCTTTCTTGTGCGATAGGTACGCTATGTGAAACAGTAAGGGAACTCTGAAAGGTAGTATTCATGCATAGTAGGTATAATAAAGTGGTATAAGAAAGTTCGTTACTTTTACAGGATGCCGAAATTACTATAAAATTGACTACCAATACCGATGGTTTAGTTTGTTAGGTCATTGAAAACCGATTATTATAGATACCATAAAAAATAAAGATGGATTTAATGAAAAAAAAGTTGCTAGGTATACAATAATTTTACAACAAAATCTTTTTAACAACACTTTCTTTAAAATATCTATTATTATTATTAAATATGACAAAACCCACTACATTTGTATTTGATTGCGACATTTGGATCTTTATTGGATGGGGTCACCATCGTTCGAGTTTTTTCCCCCCGGAAGGTTTATGTATAATATGTGATTGAATCAGGCGTTACTTGGACTCATTAGGGACTATAGTATATAACGTTGGATATGTTTAATATATTATTATCCTTATTGCATCCGAAGCAAGGGCGGATTCAGCTTTTAAGTCAGGGGGGGCTCATATAGTCGAGTTGTCGAGTTAAGGTCTAATTAGGACAGGCTCCAATTCGACACAACTAGAAAAAATATCACTAGTAGACCTACACAACACACCCAGCCCCGGGGTCATGGGGGTCATGACCCCCCCCCCTTGATCCGAAGTCAGAGCGAGTTGCTACTTAATTTATTTAGGTTTTTTAACGAACCTATTACTACTTACTTGAAACAGTCCATACTGAGGCCACGTTAGGTTCCCCTGACTGGGCATGGGGTTGTGATTTTTACACCCTCAATTTTTCGTTTAACACCTGATTAGGCATAATTTCACTGATGAGGGTGTAGCGAAGGTAGATTACGTGTAATGGGGGATGATTGAATGCGACTTTTATGGGCCTGTTATACCTGGGAATTAAATGACGTACATGGCTGCAAGACTGAAACTCTCTGTAATGCTTACTTGGCTTGGTGTTTTTCTACAGCTTAGGGTTACGCAGAAAGTATTACTTAACTGAGAAGACATCATTTTGCTTATCATTTTGAATAACTTTCCCTATGAGACCAATGCTGAAATCGCGAAAACGATCTGCTGTTCCATACATTTTGTCGAGAGTGCGTTGTATTTTTTTAAGAAACAGCAGGTTTATCTCGCGATTTCGTTGTTTACCTCGCAGTGAATTTTGTTCAGAATAAAAAGTACAGTGACGCCCTCTTAGCTTTGTACAGCTGTTCAGCGTAACTTCTTTTGTGGTGGTTGAATATGAAAGCACCCCAACATTTTGAAACTAGCGCAAACTTCAAAATCACAACCCGCCTGAACTGGGACTGCGAATTAAAATATCGCCCAGTCAGCCCTAAAAGGTGTATACCCAGCTGTGGAACGTCGCATCATCAGCCCGGAGACGTCCACTGCTGAACGATGAAGGCCTCCCCCTTAGATAGCCACACTGTACGACAACCTGCCATTTGCATCCACCGGTTGCCCGCGAGTTTTACAATGTCGTCGGTCCACCTAGTGGGAGGCCTTCCTACACTGCGTCTTCCGGTTCACGGTCGCCACTCAAGAACCTTTCTTCCCCTTCGGTTGTCAGTTCTTCGAGCGATGTGACCTGCCCATTGCCACTTCAACTTGCAAACCTTGCGAGCAATGTCGGTAACTTTGGTCGGACGTCTGCTGGGAACGAATCAAATTACTTAATGAAAAGACATCGCTATAAAAATAAAGTAAAACATTGTTCTACAAATTTAATTTTAATTGTACCAAATCCCAATCTTTTATTTTGCGAAGTAACGAAAGTAATTTTTTAAATAATCCCGAAATGTTACGCCATCAACAAAAACTCAAAACACAAAACAAGCGACTTGTAAACCAAATGGACGCGGCGTAAAACAATAAACCCTCTTTAATTAAAACAAATGTCAACAAAATCAAATGCCATGACGAAGTTTTTATCTTCAAACAATATAATCCTCACCTTTGGGTTTGTAAACGAAATGTTCTGAGGCTTAAACGCACTTAGATGCAACGGTGTAGCACGTCATGACGTCTACACCATCAAATTGAAAGACTATACACAACATGACTGACTGACTTTAATAAATCAGTTGAATAAGTTTTGGCAACATTGCTAAAAATGCAAAGATAAAATTATGTTAAAAAAGAAGTACTTACGGAACTTTTCAACTGATAAATTGTTATGTAAAAATAAATAATTGCCATTTTGCCAATTTTCTTTCTTTCAGTAAGTTTTGTCTTGCCATAAACTTAACACACTGCTTCATGAATGTAGGCCAGAAACGGCCAGCGGTTGAAAGATGACATAATTATACAGAAGTTCTGTGAAAGCACTTGAATCAGATATGACGTTGAATAAAGATTATTGGCTAATAATAGAGTGAGAATAATAGACCTACAGTGGATTTGATGAGCTGCCAAGATGATGCTAGGCTTCGGAAATACGAAACGACGACTGTCATGCAGTGTCATAGTGCGTTTTCACCATTGGTGCGCCATTTAAGTACTGGCATTTAATCAAGGGGGCAAGGATAGGAACAAATAGGGATATGATTAAAATGCCCCACGAGGTTGCACCCTTGTTCCAAATTTAGGAAAAGTTTAGCATTTGCAACACGTAGCGGTTTTTGCGGATGGAGAATTTTACTGTTATGAGTGTTATAAATAAGTTAATATAAACCTTTAGTAGGTATAATATACTTATACACTAAATAGGGAAGATTGATGAAAGGGGTTTATGCCCTGCAGTGGGCTGCTGTCAATGATGATTTTGATGATAATACTTGATTTATGTATGGTTAAGTTATTATCGTAGTAAAAATAATTATAGGGTGTAATTTATAAAATACAGTCAAACTAAAAAAAATGGGTGTTACCACACCAATCAAATCGATTGATAGTAGATGATCAGCCAACATGATCAGGATATTTAGCTTATTTATATTCTAACTAGAGGTCCCCTGCGACTTCGTCCGCGTGCGGAAGAAATACGGACCGCTCCCAAAATTCTCCACTTTAAATTATTCCGAGCAAACTCTACCGACTCTACCGACTCTACCGACTCGACCAACTCGACTGACTCTACCAACCCCCCCCCCCCCCCCCCCAACTTCCCTCGCCCCTTTGAATGAACTACCCAGATATAAATTTTTCATCACTATTACTTTAAAAACAAAGAACTTTCCATACATTGTTAAAACTAACCCGAACTATTTTCCTCTTACAAATGATAAATCTAAACGTAATAGACGTGACAAACACAAGCTTCTCATAGTAAACTGCAATAAGAAATTATTAAATGATAGCATTTTTTGTATGGGACCGGTAATCTATAATAAGATGCCAAGAAACCTTAAAGATCTAAATACTAATCTGTTCAAATTGAAATTAAAAAAAATACTACTGACTAAGTGCTATTACACCGTAAAAGAATTTATTAATGATAAGGGATTTAATTGGAATACTAACATTGACTAACTAATAATGACATTATAACATTGTGGACATTGTATTTAACTTGACATAACTACTATATTATGACATTATCTTTGTACACTAACAATACTAATAACTTATAATTAGCAAGTAATGAATATGCCAGGGCTAATATTGCATGTCTATTTAGAGACAAGTTTGTTTTCGGAGCTCTTTAAAAACAGATTATACTCTGTATGTTACATCTAGTTTTACCAACAAACTGCAATAAATATATTTGATTTGATTTGATTTGATTTGACAACATTCCACCCCCTTTTGCCCCCCTTAAATCGTCCCTGTCAAAGAAAATTGAAAACAGTATTTTTATTTTAAATGAACTATCCCAATCTAAATTTTCGTGACTAAAAGTCCAAAACAAAGGACTTTCATACAAACTCCCCCCCCTTTCCCCCTTGGGGGGGAAATTCGAAAAATCCTCGAGACGAATACACCCTCCAAATTTCAAGTCTGTACGACCAGCGGTTTGGGCTGTGCGTTGTCTGTCAGTCAGTCAGTCAGGACAGAGCCTTTTATTTTATTAGATTTAGAAATTGCTTTGAAATGAAATCGTATTAAGAAATTTTTCTTTTTTATAAAATTGTCTATAACAAGTCGTATCAACGCACATCAAATTATCATCGACAATTGTAGTAAATTCAAGTTTCGCGTTGCTCGGTCATTGAGGTATATTTTTGCGTGTTCGGGTCTACAAGGTGATCTTCAAACCTACTGAAACGACTCTGAGAATTATTTAACTAAGCAATAAATGACTTACCAAAGCCATAATGATATCTAGTCAAAGCATAATTATGCCAAAACCACAGGGTGGTATGAAGTAGGTTTTTATAAACCTTCAGCAAATCAAGCAGTTCTATTTTGATTTTAGAATTAAGTAATCTGCAAGTCTTGACCGTACTATGCGCAAAGCATTCTGAGCTTTCCATTATAATCTGAACTCAAGCTGTAGTTTCTCAAGAAAAAACTCTTATAGCTAAATGTAGCTTCAAGATGTGGCAAAAGCCTTATGAATATCTAGGCTGCCATTTCCTTCGTAATAACGGGTCGGCTTAGCGGGGCGGTTTCATTGTTCGTATAAATGAGTGTTATTCTTTTATTGCGGGACAAAGGCGGCACTTAGCCTCCTACAGAATAGATAGCAGTGTCGACGTACAGTTTGAACCATTATTTTACCCGCTCTGAACATAATCGTAGTAAGGCCAAATTCGCCGGCCAATAAGGCCGGGTTCAAATCCCAAATTTTCATACCATTGTCATTAGATTTCAGTGACGAAAAACATCGTAAGGTAACCAGCATACGAGAAGAAAGTCAACGACGCAAGTGAGCCAGTGTGGTGCATATGGCCGCCTGCCAATCGCCCTTTGAGGCTTAAGTTCAGCAGTGGACTAATAAAAAGGCTGATTATGCTATGTTAATATACTTGTTATATAAGGAACATGTTATATAAAGAATTCCTTGGAAACAAAACGTATTCTAGAGCTGTTTAATTAGGCATTATCTTGTAAATCAATGAATGAATTATTAACAGGCACGATGATTTCATATCAATTTACACCAAACCTCAACTTTCTGACGTGAAATCATCACCCTGACTCTAAGACACAAACACCTCAATGCATTTTGTTAAATTTTACACGTCCTATGCTTATGATACACTTCTATACGTCACAGAAAGCATGTAAGGCATACTCAAGAGCCGCTACAAATTTTGGCCTGACTTTTACCAATGTACTCAAAGGGAAACGCCAATGTTTATACAACCTTCATTCGCCTCGCGTGAGACGAGAGATGCGATGGGAAGAACGACAAAAAATTAGAAGAAAAGCCTAAAAGCACAAACTTTTTAAGACATTTCAGTGCCTCTACACTACAGATGTTTAAAGATGCTTCAAATGTCATACAATTTTTAATTTCCTTAAAACCCTAACCTTTTAATCTATTTGTTAATTTTCTATAGGGTTTCTTTGAACCTTTATAAGTGACCATTTTTATGGAGCCATAAATAGCCCAAAAAATGTATAAAAAATAAAATATATCAAGCGAAATTATTCTTTCAATCTCACTAGTCTCTCAAGTAATGGTGGACCTGTGTGGTCTCTTTCTTTACAGCAAACCAAAAAAACATTTGTATTAAAATAAAAATAAAAAATATATTAAAATATATTGGCGGCAGGCCTCACTGCCAGTAAGGTTTGGAGGTCTCGGTATTCGCAAAATTTCTAGTGTATCATTGCCAGCTTTCCTATCATCGGTTTTCAGTTCAACACATTTGGTAAACACAATTTTATCGCCATCACTACAAAATTTTGAAATAAGTTTCTTGTCTGAAGCTATGGAAAGTTGGAAATTAGCTTGTCCAAAACAAACCCTGCCCAAGGCCCCTACTTCTCAGAGGCAGTGGGACGAGCCGCTCTGTGAGTTAGAATGTAAAAATTTGATAGATTCATCATCTTCTTCCACAGAGCGTGCTCGCCTACTTGCGGTCACTCGTTGGGAGTCGGGGCTTTGGTTGCATGCGTTACCGTCTAAAAATGTTGGCAATCTTTTGGATAATCAGACCTTTCGTATAGCTGTATCCCTTCGAATAGGTGCCCCGTGCCAGGTCCCTCACCGCTGCTCTTGCAGTGATATAGCGGATAGGTTCGGCCACCACGCACTTTCTTGTGTAAAAAGTGCAGGGCGCATTCCGCGGCACGCCAGCTTGAATGATATCATCCGTCGGGCCTTTGTCAGTGCTGGCATCCCCTCGATTTTAGAACCCAACGGTCTGATGCGGGATGACGGCAAGAGACCCGACGGAATGACCCTTATCCCATGGAAGATGGGACGGCCTTTGGTTTGGGACGCTACATGTGTCGACACACTAGCGCCGTCCCATCTTCCTAGGACAAATGATCACGCTGGCGCTGCCGCCTCTAATGCTGAAAACCTCAAACGGCACAAATATGGGTATTTAGACAGATTGTACATGTTTGTGCCGTTTGGGGTAGAGACTTTGGGACCTTGGGGGCCGGCCGCACATGTTTTATATAGGGACCTGGTGAAACGTTTAGTCGAGGTGTCAGGTGACCGGAATGCTGGCGTATATTTTGGTCAAAAACTTAGCATTGCCATCCAACGTGGCAATGCCGCCAGCATTCTGGCCACCTTTCCATCATCTACGGGGCTTTTAGTTTAAATTTTAAGTTTTGTATTTTTATTATGTAGGGTTTGTTTTTACTAGGTAGGTTTTATTTAGTTGTTAGTTAGTTATAATTTAATATTAGTGTATAATTGTATTTTATTTGTAAATAAACTTATCCCAAATATATTGATATTAGCTACTCTATGATGTACTTCTAACTACCGTAATAGAGATAGTAATGAATTTGTGTATGGGATCTAACGCAAAAATACATCTTTCACGAGCCCTTAATATGAAATATTCATTCACAAAGTAAAAGCTCATGGTGCCATATCAGCGGTGTCAACAAATGTATTTGACACCAGCGTAAATTTTGTCGAAATTCGTGCGGAGCAGTTGTCCTACTGTAATTAGTCAAGATTTCAATAAGCGTAAGCGTGGCTGCATTTAGGTTTTGATTTTAGGTGCTGGTTTGGGTTGTTTGGTTTATTTAATCTATTGACAACAAAGGCTTACTACACAATAGAAGAATATCTTAATGACAAATTGAACAATGTATTAGTAAAATAGGTTTTTTTTGGGTTATTAATTTTATGGATTTGACATTATTAATACTAATTGATTAATTATAAAATATGATCTTAATAGCAGTTGTAATAAAATTACGCAATTTATAAAATATTTTATGCCCTTAATGGGCGAAGCTGTTGAAACTTAACCCATGTATTTATAAGATCTTGTACTATCACACAGTTCGACAATAAATGATTATGACAATGATTCGAAAGATGGCGTTAATGCTTCTAGATAAGGCCACAAAATAGTCAGTCTATTTTCGTAGCAGTAAGCTCTTAATATTTTTTGTATCGCCTCCATCTTATCACCCCTTACGCTAAACATCTTGGCAGCTCTTGATAACGTTCGATGCGCCTTTGTTACTGTAGTGGCGGCGAGTTGTTTCGAGTGCCACTACTGAACAATGTTTAGATACAAAATATGAGATGGGTCATTCTTCCCGGTTAGTGGAGAATAACCTATATGTATATACTAGGATAGGGAGTTAGTGTAGGGATTGATAAAGAGGTGGAAGTGTTTGGGATGGTCGTTGTGCAGTTTTTAATCACAGTTATAGGTTCCGCTGAAATTACCAGTTTTAAACAGGGCAGACGTTACTTCTTATCATCAGGAGGGCGTCTAATTAATCTCACTTCGGCACACTACCTGAAACAATACAAAAAAAAATAAAACGTGCCGGGTGGTGAACATTAAAATAAATTATGCAAGCCGGTCACAGTCTGGGTCTACGGAGTGCCCTCGATAAGTCAAGCCACACGTGCACGGCCTTATCATAAAAAATAGATAAATTTATATCTCTAATCTTAATATTAATCGAAATATAAATTTCTCAAGGAGTGTTATGTGTGATGACAAGACAAACAAATCAAATGACAAAACCTTATAAGGTTTACTAAAAGCCATTGTAGAGCTCCACGAGAAAAATATGGCACCAAATTATTCTATTTTACCCGAAATCACATTCAAACAATTTTGCAATAATGACAAATTTATTCATCAAGTATCATAGACTCATATACATCCTAATCATTTATTGTATTATTACAAATATGTCTCACGTCTTATGAATTAAATAATATTAACAATTACATAATAATAATGATTATTACATGATAATATATGATAATATATATATAATGATTATTACTCATATACATCATTAAATTAAATATTACACATGTCAATATTATCAATAAAAAACCCTTAAAAATAACCTAATAACTAATCAAATAACCCGCCACTGACCGTTCCTGGTGCAAAGGTGCCCATCACACGTTCCCACGTTGAATATGGCCATCCTCTGCACCAGGAACGAACCGGAGCGCGAGTCACCTGTCTTTATATTGAGCCTTTGCCCTATTTCCCAAATAAGCTCCTTAGCTTCAATGCCCCAACAACCCAGGGTCTCCACAGCTATCGGCACGAAGTGGTAAAGCGGCTCCATAGCGGCGTACTTTAGCGTCTTTTTTAAACTGGCATCCTCTGCGGCTTCTGACGGGGAAAGGATAGTGCGACTGAGGTGTGATTTTGTGTGATTTTGCAATTATTATTTTTTGCCTGCAATTTAATTTGATTACAATAATTACTAGAGAAGTGGATTAAAATTGACTTCATGAACGCAGCTAGAATAGTTCAAACTGATGCTATAATAATAGTCTGTTAATAAGTGTAGGTTTCTAGTTTTTTTTCTTTCTGTCGCATGTACAAGTACCTAGCTAACAACAACCCTTTCTAGGTCAGTAGCTCATGCACACAACTAATGCTCGCCAGCCAGCTGACTCAATTGTCCGAAATTTTCACTTTTACCTTTTTCAAATTGAAAAAGAGTTGAATTGGGCCGTTTGTAACAAATTCTCAGAGTTTTATACGAAATTTGGAAACTGCTGGTGGATTATACCATATTTTTCCAACTACCAATTTTTTTTATTTTCAACGTAAATCAATTCTAAAATATTCCTAAATAAAATTCTAATGTACTCATTTTGAATATAGCTTTAATCCCCAATGAAGGGAACTTCATTGGAGGACGTTCAACATTATAATTTTTTTTAATTGGTTAAGAAATACTAATTTAAATTAAATTTATAAAGCTTGGAGGGCTTGGAGCTTTTTAGCTCTTACCTCTCGTACTTAATTACTGTGTAACATGTTTTTCATGTTGCCGTTTAAACCCCCCCATTTAAAAAGGTTTTTTTTTCAAATTTAAATCCCAAAAAACAGAGTATTTGAGTATTTGATTTATTTGATGTTGTCACAAAGTTACTAAATGTTGGCTGCTACTACTACTGTAGTATCATCCTTTACCATCCACTGCTGGGCCAACCCTTAAAGAACCATTAGGCTTATTTTGTTGACTAAATTCAAGCAAGAGCAAATATGAAAAAAAATATAAGCTACGTTTGTTATTAAAGCTCTTCACGCACCGCTCGTTCGCGCATATCACTGCAGAGTCCGACTGGGGAAGTACCACACCTTTGTCAGTTATTCAACCGCCAAGCAGTAGTGTGCAAGCATTACTGTGTTCTGGTTTGAAGGGCAATGTTACCAAATAAATTACTGGGTACGATGAAATTTTACATCTAATATTTCAGGGTGACGAGCGCAGTGCAGTGCGGCGCAGGATTGTTAGCAAGTTCACTATTCTGGCACTGCTACTGTTAGTGGCAGGCATGACGCTTACCACCAGGCGAATGTATTGTTGATCTCGTCATTTAAATATTTAAAAAAAAACACCATTTTGAACATATAAAATCACTAAATTATGAAAAATCGCAGCGTCGGTGATATTGCTGAGAATAGCATAGAACAAACGTTCAACAAACATATTTTGATCTAAATGAATTTTAATACCCCAATATTAGAGGTTATGTCTAGTTTTATGAGTAAAAACTTGACTGAATCGAAATTGTATTTTTTCTAAACTATTGTAAAGCTTTTCTAAGTAATTTCACCGAATGCGATTTTCAGCATTTTGACCCAATGCTGTTCAATAAAATCACGTGCAGTCATAGCAGTTTTTTACGGTTTTATGAGTTTGTGTTTTCCCTAAAAATATATTTGTATCTATAAGATATGTGAAATGATGTAACGCTTTTATAATCTTTCTAAAAATGTTAGATAAGAAGAAAGAAAAAATTACAAACACCTCTATTTTTACAAATTATAACAGTTTTAATCAAGCAAATTTTTACAAATTTAGCACGAAAATTTACTCACTTGTAAATAATATAGTTTGTCACGATTTGTAGCTCTTAGTTTTGAAAAAATATTAATATTTTGCTTGTAATAAATTAAAAATAGAGAGGCCTTCGTCAAGCAGTGGACGTTTTCCGGATGTTGATGAAATTAAAAATGGGTAAAAAAACGAAAATCGTATCTTGACACGCACGAATCTGCGTAACTGCCATATTTTTGCTCTGCTAAATGTGGCTCATTCAGCTTTAGAATAATGATTGATCGCAGTAAAAAATGTGCTTGAAACATGGATGAGGGCGGCCTTGAGATAAAAATATGCCGCACTTTACATAGGAATGGCACTCTAGACACGCGTCATATTGCATCGTGTGTAATGCATTAACTCACAGAGCTCAGTATTAAACGCATTGACTCCTTCCTTCATAAATATAGAATTAATAGAAAATACTTTTAATGGCGTTCCATAGATAAAACTTTTGGCGTCAGCGGCGGTCCGGTTGTGGCAAATCAAGTTTTCTTGTTAATCGTTCTTATCTATATATTACAATTATACAAAAACTATGTATATTGTATCTATCTGTATAAGCCAGTCGTCGTCAGCCATAAAACGTCCACTGCTGGATGAAGGCCTCCCTCATAAAATAGAGGGGTGTTGCCTATCCCCACGCTTGGCAGGTGGTAACAATTCAGCGTATTCCTATTCCTCTCTAGTTCTAGTTCTGCACATCTAGAACTTACTGGGGAAGGGTTGTTGCATTTAACAACGTTGATACAGAGTTTAGTAGAGATTTTGACACTATTTTATCAATTAATAGACAATAGACAATCATTTATTTATGGCAAAGAATAAATAAACTCTGATAAGATACAATTAGATAAGTAGATACGTATGGGTAATAGATAACGCACTTATGTTCGGACAATCATATTTCTAAATTACAGATAGATACTCTTATTCTCAGATACACTAACTTCTTTTCGCATTTTTCTTGTGAATAAGCCGTTCACTCACCTTCACTGCTTCATTTCACACTTGGTGAAGTGCCTTTCCAAGTTTACTTGCATCATTTTGTTGAAATTCTGATAAATTGTTACTGTTACGTTACGTTATTGTTATTAGCCGCCATGCGCAAGCGGTGCGCGTCCTTAGTACGCAGGGTGCGGGCCAGCTCCAATGGCGTCCTGGCAATGATCGCGTCTAGGCTGGATTGTTCGTACATCCGGCATGGCTGCGACATGCATGTCGTGGTGCCAATGCCGGGTCGAAAGTTATAACGTTGACTCATAGACTGACTAAATTTTGTTTTGACATTTATTAATTATTGTGTTTATTGACTTTTATTTTACTTATTATGATTATGACATTTGAATTTTATTTAACTGATTTTATTGTGTTTTTATTTAAGAATTGAAATGTATGGGTGTAATTTGCCTGAATAAATGATATTATATATTAGTTTTGTTATTTTTATTGATTGTAATTATTTAATTAATTAGCACGACGCACTTACTAATTTGCGTGGAATAACGAAAGCTTAAGAAATACTATGGTCAAGTACTTTGTTAGGCAAACAATAACCACAAAAAACACATGACAGATCTGATATTAACAAATGAAATAAGGTTACTTTTTATTTTTTGACCTTTTTACTTTGCTTCATTCGTTCAAAATCTTTAGAACCACAGACAAGATAGTGAAACTGTTCAGGGCCATGTCTCTTGATCGCCATTGAAGAGATTTTTATGAACTTTTTTTGTATTGCTTGTTAGATAATCGCCCAAATAATATCTGAATTGAAGTCCGCGAACAAAATATTTGCCCGATTCGAAAGAAGCTACTGAAAAGCTACGAGTGCTACGAGAATTCATACGACCGAGACTACGAGAAGAGCTACGAATTTATATAAGACTATCACACAATCTAGGCATTGATTACATTTATAACTGATAAAGACATAACAAAAAATAACGGATTGATGATTTGCGGAAACGAATAATCAGTGAAGTTTAATTTTTAGGCATATTTGCGGTAACCGGTAAAAATGATAACCTTGCTAATGTTCAGTCGGGTCAAGATTATTTGACTAAAAATAATTTGACTTTGTTTAATTAAAGTGTTACTTTGAACTCTCGCTATACGCTTCGATTATGTTTCTCTTTTAATAAATAAAATAATTATGAACTTTATGAAACACAATTAAACAATAATTTCCTAACAAAGGTGATAAGGCGAACTTATCGCTAAGCCCAATTTTAATGGGAGAAAAGCGCCACCCGTAGATACGTAACACAATGCTTCTATTTTGTTCTCATATGATGATGATGATGATGATGCTTTATTTGTGCAAAGCTAAAGCGTTAATAACTCATCGGTTATTTGTTTGTCTCTTGATTATTTTCCCTAATCCAATTACGAGGAAACTAGCGAAAACATTGAACCAACGAAGGAACATCGTAACACAAGCAAAGAAGCGATAAACTTGATTCATTTCTGCAGCTTTCATCGGATCAGCAATTCGGAGTCCAAATTTATTTCCACCGCGAATTCGGATAAGTAAAGATAGCGTGAAATAAAGTAAATAAATAAACAAACGCGAAAAAGAGGAATCGAAAAAAATATACGGTTTTGGGGGAAGAATGAAAACGTTAACATTTGCATTGTTGTGCCGCGGGCGATACATGTTGTCCGATTGGTTGTTTGATCAGTTAGCCGACTGATTTTGAGTTGTAAAAACGATCAATTAGAAAATACAGAAAACAAATCCAATGGATGTCTGTGTCGCCGCGTCTCACGCTCTAACTGGTACTTCACAATATCACTTCTATTTAAATCACTATGCACCACATTATGACTGCACTCGCTCACTGCTTATCTAAGCCTAACCGCCCGTTATAGTGTTAATTATAGGTACATAGTCAATCCATTTACTCTTTAAGATGTTGGCACTTGATCGTTGCCTCAGTGCTGCCACCTATAATGTCCGCCGTGAATTAGATACCCGGAAGTTACTGACATTGTGAGACTTCACGACACACCCAACTCGCGACGAAGAAGCCTATGTTTTATTATGAAAACTGACGTGGTTTTGACACATTTTTGTTTTATTTAACTATAGTCGGAGTATCCGATTTAATTAAACGTGAGTATTCCCGTATAAATAAAACAAAAAAGAAGCCAATGTGTCTATAGATTATTTGAATTTTAGCGTCATCGCGATACTTCGCGACAGTCTGGTATTTTTTTTTAAACTTCCTTAATAGCAACTAAAAAAAATTTCAGGTGTCAAAATTATTCTGAATTATTATTTTAATAGCTTGCAAAACGCCGAGCCTAATAAGGATGACGAATTTTACTTAATAACGTAATTTCTGAACTTCTACGTAATAAAAAAAGAAACACGTAAATTGGTTCCCAAATTTATTGTCGGAGTAATATATGGATATATCTAACTACGCGATAAAATCCGGAACAAGGATATTCGCCAAAGGACCAAAGGCACCGTCATAGCTCGGAGGGTTTGCAAGTTGAAGTGGCAATGGGCAGACCACATCGCTCGAAGAACTGATAACCGATGGGTAAGAAAGGTTCTTGAGTGGCAACCGCGAACCGGAAGACGCATCGTAGGAAGACCCTACTAGGTGGACCGACGACATTGTAAAAGTCGCGGGCAGCCAGTGGATACAAATGACAGGTTGTCGTACAGTGTGGCGGTCTAGCCACACAACCTGTCAGGGGGAGGCTTTCTTTCAGCAGTGGACGTCTCCGGGCTGATGATGATGATGATACATTACTAACAAAATTAAATAATAAATTATTCCAATTTAATCAATTGTATTCCAGGTCTATACCAACAAAGGTTACCTACAATCTAATTTCCGACACCATACTCTTCAATTAAACGTATGCAAAACAAACTTGAGAATACTAGTTGCGTATCAAAAGTAATCTTCGCTTAAGACTTATTTGCATACAAAACATGTAAGAAGTAAAACACTTAGGGGATTTGTTAAATATGGTAATCGCATCTCGCAGCCTAGCGCACCCGGTGGGCGCGATCCTAAAACTGTGACGCATGCAATAATTAGTATATACAGTATTGAAGCTTCCCTGAATTTCCGAAATCGATTAAAGTACTTACACTAATAAATTTAAGCTTAAGTTTTAATGTTTAAGTTATTGCGCCACTCAAAAGTCATCATCATCAGCCAGAAGACGTCCACTGCTGGACGAAGGCCTCCGCCTTAGTAGGGAGGGGTTGCCATAATCCCCATGCTTGGTAGGCGGCTTGGGGATCGCAGAATGCTCACCACCGTTAACCGAGAGGAAGCTGCCCGTCATCTAGTTGTAGGACATACCCAGGTCCCAAAAAGTATCGGCCATGATTTGACGATTTCTCTTTTAGATGAAATATCCTGAAGTTATACGACAAAGCTATGCGCTAAGCGATAATTTTGCTGATTAATTTTCTTCAGGATTTCCCGAAGGGTGTCTAAACGATCCTAATAATAAGGCTACGTCGTCTGCTTGTCTGATTGTCATACCTTTCTTTTATGTCAAAGTTAGGAAACAACGAAACGGTTCGGATTGTTTGCCCGACGGTAAGCAGTGGTTAATTTATTCATCATCATCGGCCCGGAGACGTCCACTGCTGAACGAAGGCCTCCCCCTTAGACCGCCACACTGTACGACAACCTGCCATTTGCATCCACCGGTTGCCCGCGACTTTTACAATGTCGTCGGTCCACCTAGTGGGAGGCCTTCCTACGCTGCGTCTTCCGGTTCGCGGTCGCCACTCAAGAACCTTTCTTCCCCATCGGTTATCAGTTCTTCCAGCGATGTGTCCTGCCCTGCGCCACTTCAACTTGCAAACCTTGCGAGCTATGTCGGTAACTATCGGTGTCGGTTAGTTTATTATCTCTTCTCAATCATAGTACTATTAGGTAGTTGGCTGAAATTTTAACTCAATATGATTGTGTTAAGGTCCCGTGTATTTAAGCCATTCATAAAGCTTGCCTACTGCTCAATACGCCGCGACAGAGTTGAAGGGTGTATGTTTTTCATATGTATATGAGGCTGATTGAAATTTTACGCTCACAGCAATTTTTACGTATATTTTAGGACGGTTTCGCAATTTCACACCCGCCTTAATAAAGTCGTTGGTACGCGTATACGCTATATAAATTTGCACATTCACCGTATACGTCGCCTTAAGAAAGGATGGGATGAATACATTTGATTGCTTTCGTTTCTAGAAAAACACTTTAGTAAATGCCTCTTCAATGTGGAGTTTATACGAGGAATTTTACGAAGAAAATTGAACAGATAATTAATTACAACAAGATAAAACATGTGAATGTTATGTGAGCTCAGTTGGTAGAAGACGGCAATAGAAGAGTCCAAACAGTTGAATAGACACAGTAAAAGCGACTTATAAAGGTGCTACAACTAACAGCATGCTTCTATCTAAGAACAATCTCTTCAAGGCAGTCTTACTATGGACAGGGGGGACACTCCGCAGTTTAGGTATGTTCGGCCGGCGCTCCGTCCGGGTAGACAATGCAAGGCAGAAGTCAGTCGCCGCCCGCACGTTAGCCTCGTCGCACGTAACTAAGCATACGTGATAGAAAGAGAGTGGTATATCTAGGTGAATATAGCGACCGGTATCCAGCGCTGTACGAGTTGAATTGCTACTTTATTACCTAGTAGATAGAGTCCTTATTTATTTCAATTCCTTTGCGGAGTTAACTTTCTGTACGAGTACTATTATTTATTCTGTGGCAGAAGTCAGTCGCCGCCCGCACGCTAGCCTCGTCGCACGTACCTAAGCATACGTGATAGAAAGAGAGCAGTATATTTAGGTGAATATAGCGAGCGGTATCCAGCGCTGTGCGAGTTGAATTGCTACTGTATTGCCTAGTGGAAGAGTCATTATTTATTTCAATTCCTTTGCGGAGATAACTTTCTGTACGTAGTACTATTATTTATTCTGTTTTATGGAGATGATTTTTATTATAGAACCAGCCTTTTTTATAAATCGTCTCCGTGCTTAGATTTGTGTACGACGAGGTGTATTATTATAAAGATAAAAATTGGTAAAGAAAGAGCCAAAAACATTTCACTTCAAAAGCATCATGAAACCGAATAAGTGATTCAGCCTTTTCTCTAAAACATTTGAAAGAAAGGAAAAGTCAAATTGACGTATTAACCAATCCGAGGTTACTCCAAGTTTACTAATGAAATCCAATCTTTATTTGTAAATTCTTAATATTGTCGGAATGGTCAATCCATCTTTAGTATTTTATTCCAAGATCTCTCTCTATGTTTACTACGGCAGTGTAAGTTTGCATGAACGCTTACCATCACGTGGTGTATACCCATACCCCTTTGAAAATATTAAATAGGAATCGAAATATTCACGTGCGATCTTCGTATGTTATTCATTACAAGTAACTTTTACACAAAAAAAACCACCGACTTATAAACTCCTTCTGGCCGTCGTCACTGTAGGTTATTTGAGGTATTGGGCGTAATAAAACACGTAATTAAGGATTTAAATAGATAACGTTCAGTATATTATCCTTATTATTTTTATAATTGGAAGTGATGCGTCTAGTTCCTTTCACAGAGGCGAACGAAGTGTTGGAGCGAAAAAGTAAGATGGCGGTTGACAGTTGAAGTCGTTCAAAAACTTAGGATTTAATTTTGCATAATCAAACTAATAAATTCAACACGCCCCCTCAAAAATAAATCGCTAATCATCATTATACAATATAAAATATTAAAATCAATTTAAATTGCCTAAATAGAACACATACACTTCCAAATATTTACTGGGAAAATACAATATGATCCAACATTTGTTGCAAGGATTAGGGAAACCAGTAAAACCTAATCAGATCATTTCAATTAACTAAACAATAAACTTACAAACAAATCAGCAATAATGAGTTATAGATTAATCATTATTCATTTTACAGAACCAAGTAATTTTTATATATTTTTTTTCTTTATGAATTTTACTCATTTTTGTTTATTTTAATTATATATATATGTATTATTTTAACATTCTATACACTGACTTTACATTTTTATTTTATACACAGTTAATGTAAACCCATTTTACTTCTCAGTGTTTGAAAAGTTATTCCAGGTAGTGGCTTCGTCAGGGTGTCGGCCAGCTGCTCACCTGTGGGAATGTAATTTAATTTAATTACATTTTTCTCTACTTGTTCTCGAGAGAAGTGATACTTGATGTCAATATGCTTTGACCGTTTGTGACTTGTCGGATTGTTAGCTATACTTATACAGCCATTGTTGTCTTCAAAAATGGTAATAGGTTTATCGATGTTGATATTTATACTGGCCGCTAAAGATTTAAGCCACAATGCTTCTCTCACTGCCTCAAACAATGCCATGTATTCACTCTCAGTGGAAGAAGCTGCAACTGAAGTTTGTTTTCTTGTACTCCAAGTTATTGTACATTGGTCAAAGAGTTTAAATAAATACCCAGTTGTACTCTTTCTATCACGTGTATCATTACCACCCCAATCTGAGTCTACGTACCCACACAAAATCTCATTGTAGTTACACCGCTTGTAACACAATTTCAAATCAATTGTGCCTTTTAAGTACCTGAGTACCCGTTTAAGACATTGCCACAATTCTTGATTGTTTTTGTTTGTGTACCTACTCAGTATACTTACACTGACGCTTAGATCAGGCCGAGTGCATAACATGATATACATCAGGCACCCTATAACGTTTCGGCATGGAGCGTTATATTTTTCCTCAGAGTTCAATGCGTCATAATTTAATTTATTTTCTAAGGGGGTAGATACAGGTTTGCAATCATACATATAAAATTTTGTTAATACTGTTTTGATGTATGCACTTTGATCTAAAGTCATTTGATCACCTTCTCTAGTGATTTTAATACCAAGAAACAGTTTTATTTCATTTAAATCGGTCATTTCAAATTTACTCATTAAATATCTTTTGAAATTATTCATCATTACGATATCAGCGCATGCTACTACCAAATCATCGACATATAGTACCACGTATATATTTTTACGCACATCCCCATTATCTAGCATGTAAATACACCTATCGACTGAAGAATTTCGAAATCCTTCTTGTTTCAGCGATTGTTCGAATACTTCGAACCAGCATCTAGCCGCCTGTTTTAGCCCGTATAAAGCCTTTTGTAATTTACAAACATAGCCCTCTTTACTGAATACACCCTCTGGAATTCTCATATAGATTTCCTCTTTCAAGTTCCCGTTTAAAAAGGCTGTCTTTACATCCAAATGATGAACCAGTAAATTAAATTGATTCGCAAAGCTAATTATGAATCTAAAACTAGCTATTCTAGCGACGGGCGCAAATGTCTCATTGTAGTCTGTAAGATACTCTTGGCTAAAACCCCTGGCAACTAAACGCGCCTTAAATCGTTGAGGATTTCCGAACTCATCGTTTTTAACCGTAAAAATCCATTTACAATCTACAATGTTTTTGTTTGTAGGTCGTGGTACTAAAGTCCATGTTTTGTTTTTCTGTAAAGAATTTAGTTCATCTCTAATCGCGCTTTCCCATTGACTTTTATCATTTCGATGTTTGATTTCATCAAATGACTTTGGTACGTCACTTAAAACTGACCGAGCACACATCACGTAATCATCATCATCATCATCAATCTCTTTATAAGACACAGGGAGATGATTTCTGATCCTAACACTCCTTCTAAGTTCAGTATTATTATCTGTGTTTTTATTATTATCATGCAATGACTCATCAGAACGTACGTTATCACTTTCATGTTGTAATTCAACTACAGTATCATGGTTTATTTTGCGAATTTTAGCTGGACATTCTTGTCTATCAGATTTTGAGTCACCTGATTTACTGCCCGCACTGTCAGAGTTCCGAGACTTGGTTGACACTGATTTCGAACTACCGTCATTATCAGTTTTGTCATGAGAATTTTTAATATTCTCTTCAGGCTTCCGCGAAGGCCTGGACTGAAGGAAATTGGTCTCGTCCACAATAACATCTCTGACTACAACAAATTTTTCGCAATCAGGGTTCCAAACTTTGTAACCGTTCGGTTCATAACCCAACAAAATGCCTTTCCATGATTTATCGTCAAACTTAGCTTTACTAGTTTTGTTATGTACGTAAACCGTTGAACCGAAAACCTTTAAGTATTTTATTTGTGGTTTTCTACCGTGCCACATCTCGTATGGTGTTTGTGAAAGTTTTAGGGCCTTAGTCGGTGTCAAATTTATCAAATAAACAGCAGTTAAAACTGCCTGACCCCAGAAAACCTTTTCTAACTGAGCACTGTTTATTATAGAACGCGCTTTTTCTGTAACAGTTCTTACCATACGTTCAGAAACACCATTCTGTTGTGGGGTTCTCGGAACTGTCAAATGATAAGTGATTCCTTTTTCGGTGCAGTAGCTTTTCATTTCAGTGGATAAGTACTCTCCACCGTTATCACAATATAAATTAACTACCTTCAAATTAAATTTTGTTTCACTTTTTGCAACAAAATCCTTAAACGCAGCGAATACGTCCGATTTGTACGTCAATAGATATGTAACACAATAGTGAGTGTACTGATCAATAAAAATCACGAAATAATTTTTATTGTCGGTAGTTGTTGGAGTGATAGGACCACAAACATCCGAATGCACGACATATAATGGTCTGTTAATATGACTTTTGTCTTTGGCCTGGCAAAACGGCAGTCGACTCTGTTTCCCATTAATGCAAGCTTCACACAACTCATCATCCGGCACTACAGAATCAATTTGATTCATATCTTCAAATAATTTATTTTGTTTTATTTCTAAAAATTTATTTTTGCTCATGTGCCCTAAGCGTTGATGCCACAATTTGTAACTTTTCTTGTCACTTACACATGCTTGGGAAACAGGGTGAGTCACGTTTACAGACGCCACAAAATCAATAGCAATTAAATTGTTAGTCGACCTACCTCGCATGACGGCTTTACCGTTTTGACATATTTGGGCACCGTCCTGGTCGAAAATAATCGTATACCCAGCTCGCTGCATCTTTGAGACCGAAAGGAGGTTGTAGGGGACCTCGCGGCAGAACAGCACACCTTCCAGAGAACCTTGCACACCCATGTTGCTGGTTACCTGCAGTGTACCCTTTTTTGTAGCTGAAATAAATTCATTATTTTTAGCAACTGAAATTTTCAGTGGTGTAGATAAATTGACATAATTTGTAAAAAAGTCTTCTCTGTTTATGATGTGATCAGATGCGCCAGAGTCCAATAAAAATGTAATTTTATTTCCTTGGTCATCTTCTTGGTAATCGCCGGTCATAAAAGCAAAGCCAGAGAACTCATTTGACGTTGACGGTTGATTTTGATTTATCTCAACTGCTTGTACTGTCCTTGTCCGTTCTTTGTTTTCGTAATATCCTTTTTGTTGATTAATTCGCTTGAAATAGTAACAGTCGTTCTTCTTATGCCCTTTTCGTCCGCAATGGTGACATTTCACAAACTGTAAATTCTTCTTCATCTTTTTATTGTTTCTATTTGATTGCTGTAAATTATCAAATTTTCTTTTCTTCCATGTATCATTTTTCGTTTCTACCTGCAAAACTTTTGCACTTGTATCACCTGATTCATTTTTCAACTTCACTTCATGGTCTAACAAACGTGTTTTTACGAAAGCCAATGTCAAATTATCTTCTGATAATGTCTCGATCGCAGTTATGACGCCATCGTAAGTTGAGGGTAGGCTGAGTAACAAGTGTGCCACTTTGTCGGTTTCTTCTAATTTTGCTCCAGCGGCAATCAGCTCGGTAATGAGGTCATCGAAGGTAGCAAAATGTTTAATAAGTGGTACATCGCCATGTAGTTTTAGCGCCAACAATTTCTTTCGTAACGCCAACTGCGTCGCGATACTTTTGCGTTCGTACAACGTATCCAAACTTCTAAAAATATCCTTCGCCGAACTATCTTCTTTCGCAAAACCGAGGTAGGAATCGGATAGATACTCGATGATCACATTTTTAGCCATCCGGTTGTTCTTCTCCCACGTTTCGTCACGAAATATCGGGTCTTCGTCAATAACATTTATAACGTCCAATTCACTCAACAAAGCACGTATTCGAAACTTCCAAATACTGTACTTTTCACCATCGAAGGGTTTGATGTTACGTTTAACCTTCATATTTTCCATTGTTATAAGTCACCACGTAACTGTTAAATTTTCAAACACCTTTTAGTGTCCAAACGCAGCAAATTATCACTCGCGCACACTAGGCCCATAACCTGTAGGTTATTTGAGGTATTGGGCGTAATAAAACACGTAATTAAGGATTTAAATAGATAACGTTCAGTATATTATCCTTATTATTTTTATAATTGGAAGTGATGCGTCTAGTTCCTTTCACAGAGGCGAACGAAGTGTTGGAGCGAAAAAGTAAGATGGCGGTTGACAGTTGAAGTCGTTCAAAAACTTAGGATTTAATTTTGCATAATCAAACTAATAAATTCAACAGTCACATTAAAATGAGCATAAACCAAAATAAATTTCTCTTAAAGTAAAGACAAAAACACCCCCACTCACACCCGTGAATGCTTTAGGTGTTGCAGTTTACCTCTTACCATCAGATGTTTGCCTGTTTGCGCGCCAACAATAATAACAACAACGCTTTATGCGCTCAGAACGTAAAACGCTTTACTCTATGCAAACGCCAAAAACACCTTAACACCATACTTTATACAAATTACTGTAAGGTGTAAATGCCAGCATGTGCCTTTAATATCCCACTATAAGGGATAATATGTCTACCGTTGAAAGGCGATAGGGCGATACTCCTTCACGCTGACCTACGTGGGTTCGCGAATTCATAATGCACCACAATTTCTTCACCGATAAACCTAATGTTAAAAAAGCCGTAGGTATACCACGAAAAATTAATTGCTACGTTACTTACTGTTTAGGATACCGAAGAGCATTTTTTCCAAATGAGACAATTATTACTACGTCAAAATGCATGGACCTACCAAGAAAACTACTCTATTATTGTACAAGTTAAAAAACTGTAAGACACATTACCATTTTCATTGTTTCACCCTCAGGCGACTTATATTAAGCAGTTGAGAAACATTAGGACTTAAAGGTAAACTCTGCGTATGCAATTACAAATTCAAATATCAGCACACCAAAATAAATCTGACCTTTAAGGCTATAGCGTTAAAGCTTAGAGATCATTGTTTGAGTTGCATGTAAATAGGTATTGTTTGTAAAGAAAAACTCCATTGATACACAGGGGATGGTCCCTCGCGTTTCTCCCCCGTTGTCGACGTAATTTTTTTAATCATGTTTTATATTCGTATTAATTTACTTAACGACCGTCTTAGTGGAAGTTTTAGAATGCGTCGGCGCGTTTTCGATGAATAACAGATGAGTTAGTTATAAGTGAAGTTGGTGTTAGATCGTAATTCTAGAGGAAATCGTCTGGCAAATTAGATCCGACTTGCGGAATGGATTGTTACGTTATCGCGTTTTTGCGTCATAACAGGATATTGATTTATTTTTATCTTTTTCTTGAATAGGTTATATTTCGCACGCGTTTCGGGTGCAGGTTAGAAATTTCACACTCGGTTTTTTTTTCTCCTTCCTTAATTATTTTATTAATCATTCTTGCATTGTAATTTTTATTTTTTCTTTAATTTAAACGTGACAAATGTGTACCCGCACATACTATACATAACTTGTGACTACCATTTATTGACTAATGTATTATTATTATACAATAATACATTAATAATATTATTAAATAATATATATCTTCTTTATTATTAAATTACATAAATTACAAGGAAATGCGACCAATTCACCGTATACTATAACCACCATCATATTTTGCATGAATCAACGATCGAGCAATAAAATTTACAAATTCTTGCAATAAAGCAAATGTGCTCAAACTTTGCCCATGAAATGTTACGTTCCAAAGTAAAATGTAATACATTTTTGGAACAATACAAGCTAAGTTTTATTGTAATGCCTGTCGTTTGAACAAGGTGATCGGGGACGAGACTTTTATACGATTTTATACAATCCGCATTTGGAATGCGACGGCGTTAATTTTTCCAGATTTGGAGGGGCCAGATGACAAGCGGGGAGAATTCATTACAGGATTAAGATTTGGGGGCAATGGGAATGGTTTTTCTTTAAAAGGGCTGAATGATGCATTGTGAATTTGGTGTCATCAGTATTGGTCAATGCAATTTAAAACATAAATAATTAGAATTTTATGTTATGTACAAAGATCTTCAATCTAAGTATGTCAGATATTAAATATGTATGTATAGGTATGTCAATCTAAGATGTGTATGTATTGCTTTAGTCGGTAGCTTATAACAGGTTGGGAAATTTGACATCTAAGACAGAGACTTCTGTAGCTTAATTGGCAAAGCAGTTGGGACGGAAACCCATACGAGACTTCTCGTATGCAGGTTCGAGCCCTGCCAGAGGTCATAATTTTTCTTCCTGTTTAAGCTTTAAAAATACAACTAATTATGTCACTCCAAATATTCGAATCCACGTATTTCTGTCTAGTTCTTGTGACGTGTGACCACAGAAAAGCGAAAGTCCTACTTGTTCTCTCTTCAGTGCGTGTGACTGAGACGTACTGAGGAGTGGTGAATAATAATAAATAACAGCACTTATAGGGTTTTCGTTGGACGGACATGTTCTAGGATATAATAATAGTACCTTCTCATCATTATGAACAGCTATAACTATGAGATCACCGCTGAAATCGTAAAAAAAGAATCTGCTGTCCCATAGAAAAATGTCATTCACTCTCAACCAAATTTAAGGAAGATTTTTTTCGCGATTTCATAGCCGGTCCTATAGTATAAGTTGGTCATATTAATGAATACTATTATATCCTAGAATATGCCCGATATGTCCGTCGTTCAAATAAACACATTAATGTATAATGCTATTAATGACAAAACTCTTTTAGGCTCTGAGCTTTGAATGCTGGCGTTTAACCCAAGCAATCTACTTATAAACCTTAAAACAGAAAATATATGTGTATCGAATTACAGTCGCAATTGCAATATTTAGTAGCATCCATTTTGGCTGAAAATGGAAACGCTTGCGTAAAAGGTAGTGTAATGTTGAAATTTCACAAAAAACCTGCTCTAGTTTGCATCCTCCCAGGTTGTTCCAGCCGGGATTCTTGAGGTGTTGTTTACCCTGAGGCGATTTACTTTGAGTGTCCGCTAAGACGATAATTAGAAAACTTTTTCAATTAGTTTAATTTTGCTGTAAGTCGAAGATTTTTGAAGCTTATACTTTCAACAACGGTGAACTTGGGAACTTGGGGAAAATTTTGAAAAATCCTCTTCAATGGCCGAAGTTTCCCATTAAACGTTTCAACATTTTATCGCACCTTTCTTTTTCAATAAATAAATTTGCATTTTCGTTTTACTTAAAATGTCGGAAATTAACTTTCCTAATTAATTTGTTGAAGTTTAGTAAAAAAATATGTAATGGACTTCTAGTACTGACATACCTACCTTATAATAACATCAGTTACTGCTGGGCATAGGCCTCCATAGACCTCTGCTCTGCTCTGTTTTTTTAAGGCACACTTCTGCCATAACTTTAGCTTTCTGTCACTGCGAACTATATATTCTATTTTATTTATTTATTTGATACACAAAACAGAATACAGAATTTACATTTGCATTATCCTACATATATAGTCATTCAATAAAAAAAATGATTTATTTTAACCGATTTGTGGCCCCTATTTAAAAGACGTTACCACATCAGAAAATATCACCCAGTCACCTAGTATCACCCAGCCAGGGTACCAAATACTTAATTGAGTTATTTTCTTAATAGGTATGTTACCTTAATAACTAAATTTGCAAAGGTTTTTTTAACAGTGATTTTTCTTTGTCGGCGTTACGAAAAGTATATTCATTGAAGTAAATAGGAAATGATTATTATGATACCAATAATCTATTCTCACAACAGAAATCCCAACAATTTGATAGATTAATCGCTTTATTTTCATGGTATCCTTCGAGCCGTTCAGAGCTACAAATAACCAGGAAAAAGGCCAACAAACCCATACGGCATCCAATCTAGCTAATGCCCTATAATTTCCAAATAAGCATCATGGCTCCAGAATTCTAAAGGGCCATTAACGAATACATAAATAGACTGTCATCGGTAGTCTTCAAATCAGGGACTGGTTTCCTGAAAATTATAGATAAAATAGCGGTATTTATATTTATATCTGTTACCAATAAAATAATGTTGCACTGATATGCCCGTTACCTATCTCTATAAGTTTTTAGATAGCCGGTATATTTTTTGACTCATATAAATTTACAGTAACGTATAAGTTCTTTATAACGATTATTTACTAATTAACTTCTATTAAAATTCTTTAGGCCAGAACAGAGTTAACATGCTGAAAATGTAACCCTAGACATTTTTTTTTTACTATTTATATACAAGAGAGGTCTTCGATCAGCAGCGGACGTATCCGGGTGGTGATGATAATGATTTATATACCAAGTGTTGTTACTAAAATGACGGTGTATCAGTACAGTTCATTATTACAATAAAACAGTATTTTGTAAAACATTTAACAAAATGTCAGCTTATTTTTATAACCATACACTTTATCCAAACATTTTGTATAAACAGTTATGCCGGATTATTTCGTTACCGGTTTATCACGAAAATATCGTTTTAGTCCCTTATCTGAAATTAATCAAACGATGGCTCACGAATAAAAATTCGCCATCAATAGATCGCATTCCTAAATATTTCCCTCTACCGAGGCTATTGAGGGATCTAAACAAATTCTAAAGAATGGAATTCCCATCCCAATACGTCAATCAACTTCTGTGGGATTGTAGTAAGGAGATAACCTGAGTGGACACACGGGTGGATATTTTTTGCGTACGCACTCATGAGATCATGCTTGTATCAAAATAATTATATATGGTTTTTTTTAAACAATCGTCTAACGTGACGAGGTATGACATTTGCCTGTTGGTAAGCGTCACGCGTGCCACTAACATTAGCAGTGCCAGAATTGTGAACTTGCGAATACAATCCTGTGTCGCACTGCACTGCGCTCGTCATCCTGAGATATCAGATGTTACATTTCTTCATACCCAGTAATTTCGCTGGTAGCATTGCCCTTCAAACCGGAACACAGTAATGCTTGCGCTTGGGGGTTGAATAACTGGCAAAGGTGTAGTACTTCAAAAACTGTTATACGAATGTTGTAAAAAGTACCAAACTAATATTAGAGCTGAAAATGTAAAAAAAGACACACCCAACAGAGAAACATCATTGCAAAATCAGAAACTACTACAAGATTACATACTTTAATCCGTGAAAAGTTTAATACGTGACAGAACAATAACATCAACAAGGTAAGTAAATTCAACTATATAAGTATACTTATATGTGTTTACAGCGTTCGTTTCAAAATGCCATCCTGTGTATTCCTATCGAAGCAGGCACACAAAAATATATTTTTGATCTATCCAGCCTCACCAAAACGTCATAAACGCGAAAGCGAGGGTTAAATCTCATTACTTTATAGCAGATGTAAAACGATTTATAGAGGTCCAACCGACGGCCATATTTTGTTATGTTCCAATAATTCTTACGTTTCGGCATAGACTTGAATTTAAGCCGTTAAGCCAACGTTCTTACGGTCCAAGTTTTGCCTAAAGCGCTTCAGAAGCACGTGTTCCGTTTTCGAATAGGTAATTTTAGGATGAAAATTTTCTTTTCACGGGGTAATTGGGCCATGAATTTTATGTGTTTGCGTAAATTCGTGGGGTAACTTGGTTAGCTAATATGTGTCTTGGTTCGGCCATGCAATGAATCGGGGTAATAGCTACGCTGAGCCGCGGCAATGTCTTTTGTAGAAAAAGTTTGTACTTAGCCTTGAAAAGTGTAATGTCTTTTAAATGCGGCTTTCTAAGTGTGAGTTTGAATAGAATTTAATGAAAAGGGATCATTGCATTACAAAAACAAAGCTAAAATTGTTAGTTTTTATCTTGAAGTATTATTTGTCAAAAATTGTAAAGTTTTAATAAAAGGCTATTAACAAACAAACAATCAGAAAAATTAAAATTACAAAGGTAGTGAACAATCATAATAATAATAAACTTTAATTGAACAATAAAAAATGCATGTTTCCACACTTTGGCTACAAAGGTAGTGTTTTTCATGTAAAATATAAGGAAGTAAAATAAGTACTTTTCTAAGATATTATGTAACTTGCTATAACTAATATTTTATTATGCAGATGTTTTTTGTTTCTTTTTTGCCTTCAGTAGCCTAAACGGCTTCACTGATTGTAAATCTTTGTTGTGTGATTTACATATTTTTGTCTATAGACAAAAGGGTATGGATGAACAGCGTGAAAGATTATATATAAGGTGTAAGGTGATCAGAGATGAAGAAAGCTAGGGTGACCTGAAGAAAGGAAACATTCTGTGCCGACACTAGGAGCTAACGCTGGGCTCAGCAAGGCATGACAAGAACAGAAAGATGATGATTTCTCTAAAAATAATAATTACTACCAAAAATTCTTACTCTCTTCTTTATTTGTTATAAATGTGACCCTAGAGAAACATTCAGATAAAACAAATGTTTTTGTAACCCTCGACCTACCCTAAACATAGCAAGATTAAAAACGTTTCATATCTGCAGGATGGTGTTATGCAGAATCGCATCGAGACTGCGTTGCGTTCAAATTCTTTGTGCATCTGTGGTAACATGTGGCGTGTGTTGGATGACGCAGACCAGCGGGTGAAACGCTGTTTTAAAAGCTTGATTAAAAATATAATGTCCCTTGAAACCGTAATATTTTAATGTACGATTTAAAAGCTCTTGAATACAAACACAACCTTTACAAAAACCAAAGAATTGAGATTGTTTTTGTAAGGCATATGTTTTTACCCGCCCTTAACCCATCTATAATAAAGTTTATCTTTTCACAACCGTGTAATTAGATTTCGACAAGAATATCCATCGCAAAATAATACCAGAAACGAGTAGAAACTCACATTTAAAACCTGACTAGCCTGATTCCTAATAACATTAAAAACCGACCAAACAAATTGTACGTAGAGCAAATTAAATAAACCAATTTAATTATTTACTCTAGAAGTATTTCGACAGCTCACATTCGTGCTAGGCCTCCGGTAATGCCGCGAACAAACACTGTTTAACCAGCCTCACCGCTCCGCAATCATAAGTAAGCCTAATCAAACAACACTAAACCAGCTTTAGGTAAGTAACTCTATATTGGCTGACTGAGCTCTACTCAAAGTTTTAAGGCCTGGGGGAACTAGAACTTAATATAAGGATTTTTTCGTAAAAAGGTTTATAATATTAGGGTTGAATATCAATATTCTTAATAATATTGAATAGGTATATCGCTTTTCAGGTCAACACGATAACTAAACTGTTCTCTCTCGTGTTCTCGCGTAGTAGTGACACGCTCTTTAGTCGTTTGCCGTTCGTAACTGCGAAAGATTTAGTAACTAATATTTGACTTATACTAAGTAAGTAACATGTTATGGTCGTTGTGAATAACATGATATCACATATTATACGCCCTTGGATTATGACATGTTACTTGTAACTGATAAGAATATTACAATTAGTTACTCTACTACTAAACATACCCCACTAGTCGAAAGATAATGAATGCAACGATCACATCATTTAAGGCGTAAATATGGTCGTAGAAAACTCAACTCTTACCAGCTTACTAGCTTAAGATTGTCTTGTAATTTCTCTCACTCTTCCGCTGCGGTGATTGATTGATTGATGGATTATCTCTTTATTGTTCAAATCAAGAATTACATAGAAATAATTAAATAAACTTAACTTTCAGGCAACCTGAAAAACTTGCTAAAATCAATCACTTTCAGATGTTTTAAGGCTGTTACTTTTAACATTGAATCCCTTTGGATTCAATTTTGAACCTATATCTAACCTGGAAACAATGACAACTTTTACACCTCAAATTGATAAGGAGCAATAACAATTAAAATTATTTATGCATTAAGCTGCTTTATATTGTTTTACAACAGAAACAGTTAAAGGATCTTACGTGGGTTTTTTTTTGAGTTTTAGCATACGTCGTGACATGTAAACAGTGTTATTAGTAATATTTTTTTGTAAACTATTTTATTTTTATTTTTATTGATTGCTGTCCAAAGATGCTCATAATTTGGTAATTTTGGCTTTGTCTTGTAATGCGGCAAGTCGCGCCACGCTATTTTTGTCAATTCTTCAATAAGTCGCTCGTCTGCCACGCCCAGCAATCTGTTTACCGTCGCAGCGCGTGCCCCAAAGTTGTCTTTAATTAAATTTAAAACTTGGTGTGTGACGTCACCCGGCATGCCGACTGTGTCTGGTCGTGCGTGCTAATTCTTCCGGAACTAGCGACGCGGTAACTTCTGCTCTGCCGCTTGAGACTGTATGACATTGTTTGAATGGGGCACGTTAGGTTTGGATATGGATCATAGTTTGTAGGATTGACTAAATAATTTTGGATTTTTAGAACACGGCTTTAAGCTCACGGTGGTCACGATATCTGCCCGTGAACATGGTGCATGCAACTGCGCCAAAATATCAGGAGCTCGTTTTCACTACATAATCATGACATACATTATTATGCCGCAATTTTTTTTTTTTTTTTATACTATCAAATGACGAGACGAGCAAAACGTTCGCCTGGTGGTAAGCGTCACGCCTGCCACTAACAGTAGCAGTGCCAGAATAGTGAACTTGCGAACACAATCCTGCGCTACACTGCACTGCGATCGTCACCCTGAGATATTAGATGTTAAATCTCTTCATATCCAGTAATTTATCTGGTAACATTGCCCTTCAAACTAGAACACAGCAATGCTTGCACACTACTGCTTGGCGGTTGAATAACTGGCAAAGGTGTGGTACTTCCCCAGGCGGACTCGGCAAAATTTTGCTTTTTAAAGTTGACAAGATAGACGTTTTATTATTAGGATTCAGCATTAATAGATTATCTTTAATTAGTCGAAGATACACAATATTCTTAGTACAGAATTAGTACATAACTTAAATACATTATGTGCTGAATTGTGAAATTGAAAATTCACTTTGAAGGCAATTTGATTTCCATTTCTCTCAAAGTAAGACTAAACAAATGATCACGATCCCCGCGATACGTTACGATTCTGAATCCAGTGCGCACTAATCTCCAGAATTAGTGCAAAGTGAGCTAGATCCCATTATATGGCGCAATTTGCTAACCATAATCGCTTTAATACTGAAAAGCTGTAATACGAACTTAATTTCTTAGTTTGCTAAGCAAACAGGTTTAGCTTAAGCTAATGTGAAGTAATTTTTCACATTTAAGTTTGCTTTATAAAAAGTAAAATAAAATATTAAGTAGTTATTTGTTATGCAAGGCTGCAAAATTGTTTTTTGGCGCGAGTACTTGTATTAAAACGTTAGCAAACGAAGGATTCTAGCGGGCGAGTGGTAAAATACATAATCCTGAGCGTCGCAAGGGTTTCAAAGATAACTTTACGCTTTACGATAACGAGACGCAGAATAAATGTTGCTGCAAAACGCTAGTTTTTTTTTCATGCAGTCTTCTTGTTTTCCACACTAGTGGATATAATTCATTTTTGCACTCAGATTTCGAACGATAAACAGAATTTTTCCGAGGTTGTGGTGAGGTGAAAACGATATTATTAGGTATAATAATCACTTTACTCGAAACTTTATATTTTGAAACGTAGAAGGCCATAAAAAATGCCGCGATAGCTCATTTACCAGGTGGTGCTGATCACCCATGTCAACTTAAAAAGTTGATAGAATGTTTTTAAAGCATTAAAACAGGAAGAAAAATTATGACCTCCGGCAGGACTCGGACCTGCATACGAGCAGTCTCTATGGGTTTCCGTCCCAACTGTTACAGAAGTATCTGCCTTAGATGCCAAATTTCCCAACCTGTTTCAAGCTACCAACTAAACTGTTGGTGGCGCCTGTAAATTCAAAATCGAAATCTCAATTTTCAATCTGTTTTTTTTTTGTTTCTTTAATATTATTTTATTGTAGGGCCTGCAGTCTTTGACCACGTACCAACTTCTCTAAACCCACAGTCAGAACGTACAGATTTGTGTTTCTCATGAATCCTCTCGCGATTAATCTGAACAGTTTCCACTCCACAGTTATAGACCGCGCGACTTACTCGTATTTCTATCTCAATCTCTTTATGGAGCCATAAATATGTTTAGTGACAGTTTTTATTGCGGCGACTTGGTTCCGGAGCTGAGATTAACATCGCATCGGATGGGGAATAACAATGTGGGTATTGTCGCTGAGGTGGGGAAATGGCGCTCAGTGACGGAAGTGTGAACTTCAAGTGGTTACTTGGTTTTAATTGATAAAAGAAGGAAGGTAAGGAAAGAAGTGTGCACCCAAACTGCAAGCGCCGTATCTTCGCATGTTACACAAATTCTTCTTAAAATATGGAGAAATAGGGTATATGCAATGTTTTATTTATAAAAATAATAGGATAAGTTTAACTGAATATGATATGTACATCGAAGAAATAACTGAAAGCGGTTGGTAAGGTTCTCAAATATATATGTGTGTTAAATGTTTTTGGAAGGAAATTATAATATTATGTCCCTTACTAGCAAAACACGTGCTAGTACACATTTTTTGATGAATCGTGTAATCTGACCTCATTTGCCACAATAGTGTGCTCTCTGTCCAACATGAAACTGAAATGTTTTTAACTTCGTTATTTGTACACATGACGTTTAAATTTTGTATTCGGTGATTGATTTTGTTTCAAGTCAGCTTTTTTGTGAGTCAATACAAAAATCATACATATTATGTTGTAAATTGGTAAATGGTACGATATTATAGTTAAATCGAATCAAATTGATAATAATACCTTCGCCGTTTTTTGTTTCCGAAAGTTTGACGACAGATTCACGCTTGAGCAGTCCATGTTTGTTCCCAACTCTGCACCCCTATCCAACAAAAATAGTAAAAAGAAGACGGATTCCTTTAAAAGTTTCACGTGATGCAGAATATTTAAGGTCTCCGATAGGGGAGGGATCGATCGAGCGTATCCTTGTCTTGTAGCGACCTTGTGTGATTCGAATCCACGATGGGGCTCAATGGAGGCTTCCAGATTTTATAGACACTAGTGAGTTATATTGCTAGGTCTTTTTATGTAGCGAGTGACGATAAAATAGATGGTTTGTCTGATACTACACTTCCGACTTGTTATACTGACCTTGAGAGTGAAGTCATGCTCATGCTCCCCTAGTCAATCCAACTGATCAGTTGAATAGTTCCTTAAAGCATTCATTTCACTGACCTCTATTGTACAAGTACGCTGGACTTCATATTGTCGATAGCAAATGAAGCCATTTGACTTTCGCGATTTTGGCGCGGATAGCCAACGGATAGCAGTGTAAGAATCCAAGGAACAACTTTGTTGCCACAAATGTCAATTTTAGTACCGGAGATGCTCGAAAAGGCACTTCAAATTGGCACAAAAAAGCTGTCATTTCATAAAGAACATTTAGTACTCAATACTCAATTTGTTTATTGCAGTTATAAAGGTTATGTGCAGGTCTTAGATAACACATATTATTTATAGTAGGTACTTTATAACTACCCTGTAAGGGTATGGCAACGTCATGCGGAGCGGACCCATAGTCCAGCGTACTTGTATAACAAAGGTCAGTGATTCGGTTACTTGAGTGATGTTATTTTATGTAGGCAGTCATCACCGCGTCACCGTGAAACAGACATCATGCATTTTGAAGCGTTGGCGTTCCAGTATGTCTACTGCCAAAACTACACACAACTACATGAAGAAAGGATGAAAATGGAAGGATGAGAAGGTTATATTAATCGATTTTACTTGAAAGACGAAGCCATTTTCGATATTGTTTAGTGTGGAAATAACTGGAAATGGTCTATGCTGGAAAGCAAGACAGTTTCAATTCCGATGTCAAAGAACATATTTAATTTGTTCCTATATTTAAGTTCGTAAGATTGTTGAATATAAGCTATTATTATGATGCTTGGATGATTTAGCTCCGGTTGGGTACTTAATCACTGTTATGAGAAAAAATTGAGCCATCTGTTAAAATCTCCTCAAATAACGATTACTTCTACTACATATGACCCTCAATCGTTTACTAGAGGAAAATTGGCGTGTGATTCACGTGACCTCACACAGGAAAACTATGCACTGTGGTTGGCTGCAACGGATAGCTTAAATCTATTTAACATTAGATTATTTTTTGTATCTATTTCTATTTCAATTTTTGGTGTACATTAAAGAGGTTCTAACTATCTTGTGCACACCATTGAAGCGCTACCGTGGTCTGTTCAGTCCTTAACGGTACCCTGTCCTGTTCCCCTAGTCAATGATACTAAGCTACCCATCATTCCCCAATCATAGCCCAACTGTTTATTCAGAACCCTTCTATTTATCATTAGTAATCCTAATTCACCATTAGCGCGGTCAATGGGAGCTGAGAACTGTTACATAAGCTGTGGCATGGTGACTTGCAGTCATGGCTCCCGTACTCACGTGGATTTAGTAAGGTGGGATGAATAAACTACAAGACATGAAAGGTCCACGTTAACATCCGTAAATAGGTTATTTTAAAATGTAGCCAAAATAATCAAAATTGACCATCATAATTAAAAAAACGTAATAATCTTTTAAAAAAAACATAATAAATATTTCATCATAATCATAATAGCCTTATGAATGTTTATTTGTTAATTTCAAGTTCATTTTTAATTTCAATTTTGGTTATGTAATTTATTAATATGGCTGCTACTGCTATAATAGTACATTATGATACGAGTGTGCTATGTTGGTCATTACACTAGAGGCGGTATTATGCGCGCGAGCCGCAGCCGAGCGCGATAAGGAAGCCGAGAGCGTAATGACTAATAGCACAAGAGTTCCATACGACTGTTTTCGTCACACTTGCGAGGAAAAAACAATTTTTTTGTGATAATAATCAACCACACAGCGAAAACGTCAACAAACATTTGCGGAAAATGGCGCCCAAATCAGTAATGCGCGCGCAGGTTGACATGTACTTCAGCGGCATAAGAACTCTTTGTTGGTATTACAAAAAAACTGTAAGTATTACCCGGCTATATTAAGAGTGCTTCGTATACGTACGTCTAATTGCAGTCACGTACAAACTTGACTTTACCGGGTTATACCTATTATAGTACAAGTGCCGTAATGTAAAGTAAAAAGCACGCGTGTGTAATAGCTTGGATTATGAGCCTAAAAGCGATGTAATAAGATCTACTTTACGAGCAAGTGTGATGAAAATTTAATTATGTATATGAGTCGATACTTAATGAATAATTATTATGATTATTATTATTAATGTCCTATATAGTGGACATTAATAATAATAATCATCAGACCATACCATCATGGATATAGTAAGGCTCTCCCAAGGCACGCTTATTACGCAACGCACGTTATTGGCTCCGAAGAAATAAGTATAAAGTCTCACAAAACGTTCTAGTTGCGTTCGAATACGCTCTGTTGAGATGTTCTTCCTTATGTCTAAATTTTAATTCAAGTATCTAGCATAATCAGCCCATCACATTTCACTGCTGCATATAGTCTTATCCCAAGCATAGATTAAGTATTGTCATATAATCTTTAAATTATATTATTACTTTATTTTATTAGCTCCCATTTTGCAAATTGGCGCACAGGATGGCTTGTGCTTTGCTCCATAAAATATATCAGAAACCAACATAAAATGTTGGTGTGAAATTAATTATCAAAATTGTATTTAAATAACAAATTAGGATTTTTTAAGCATTTATTTTGGAATTGTAAACTAGTAATAAAATTAGTTTCAAATTTAGAATCTATCGGATAGCTTTATACAAAATATTTGGT
The DNA here is from genome assembly GCA_905404285.2 of Erannis defoliaria. Taxonomy (NCBI): domain Eukaryota; kingdom Metazoa; phylum Arthropoda; class Insecta; order Lepidoptera; family Geometridae; genus Erannis; species Erannis defoliaria. The sequence goes on from FR990072.1 coordinate 820,174, forward strand.
TATCTGTTGGAAGCCGTATTACGACATGACGTCATATACGCTGACTCGCTCGCACTCGAAGAATTCTTCCATAAGCGAGAAAGAGAAGCTAGATCGAGGAGACCATTTTGAAAAATAGACATTCACGTCGGAGCCGCCGTTGCGCGTGTTACGGGGTGAATCACCTTTTGGATTTTTTTACATCTTTTTGAGAAGAGAATGACCTGAGGGAGCCAACGCCGATCCCGCAGGGGACACCAGGTCCATATTTCCGTCTGAGATGACGTAAAACTCCAACTTTCAAGAATTATTTTGTGACGCGCCATGCGGTCACCAAACTAAGGAACTCGAGCGAAATTCTCATTTGAAGCTTTGAAGACAAGGCAATGTCATTTCACTGGAGGAGCTCCATGAAGCGTTCGAGAATCGGATGATCCTGCAGAAGACACCATCAGCAAAGGATCCATCAGATAACCTCCTTTCATTTATTTTATTTTCCCAATTTTTCTCGTTGCCGTCATCCATTGGACTATCGCCATCAGCGTTTTAATATTAATATTGTATTAGGACTTATCAAAATAGTAAACGCATTGTAACCTCAAATAATCATTTGTTCTTTTTTCTCCCATATATCTTTAGCACAAGATAGATAGGTAAATTATAAATCATCAATTTCATTTTCAACAAGAGGCCCCCTGTACTCCAGAGGTCTGATGTTTCGTGACTGATACGTATCCAGGAACCCTAACTTTTTGTTTTATTCTTTTTGTTATTTGTTTTGTCTTTCTTTGTCAAATCACAATTTTCTTATGACAAATGGCGCCCGAACAATTATTTACTTAGAATTTAACTTAAAAACAAACCAATTTTATCTTGTGCAAAGGTGTATGTTGGAATTTATAAACAAAAGATTACAATTTAATCTACTGTAGAAGTAGGTATTTTCACAATTGTGTTATTGAATTTGTGTAACAATTTTTCTTGTAAAGATGTATAGTACACCGTCTGTTGACCGTAAGTTAACAGCGGAGCAAACGTCAGATTCACCTCAACCAGAACTCCAAAATTCACAGAGCTTAATAGATATACCTGTTTCAGATTCAGAAGAAATGAATTATGTCAATACCGATGTGAGGATGGCTCAAGGAACAATCCAGTCGCCATTATGCAAAAATATCCACACAAATCCTAGCACTAGTGTTATAGATCCAGCCACAGACGGTGACAAGTATATTCCATTTATGAAACAAAGGCACTCGACACAAAACAGTCATGTACCAGTCACCCAGGTAACATATGCAATTAATAACAGTTACAACTCCAATTTGAAGTCCTGGGGACTGAAGTATAGTGGTGATACGTGTGTTGTTGAATTTTTGAATCGAGTGAACGAAATTAAGTTAGCAAGAGATGTGTGTGAAAGTGTACTGTTGAGAGGTTTTTCAGAGCTGTTAGAAGGCACTGCTCTGAAATTTTACAGATCAGTTCGCCATGCGTTACCCACATGGGAATCTTTGTGCGATACATTCAAACACAACTTTGTAGCAATCGATTATGAATACCTAACAGAAAAGCAGCTGCGAGATACAAAGCAGAAGCAATATCAAACCGTTTTTAGCTTTGTCATCGATATACAGGACTTAAATACAAAACTGAGCATACCTATACCAGAACACTCATTGTTAGAAATTGTTAAACATAATCTATTGCCAGTTTATGCACAATTGTTAGCAAACAACCCAGTAAATTCATTAGAACAATTAAAAGCAATTAGTAAAAACTATGAAGCTTATTCAGGCTTGTTAACAACAAATAACAAACCCATTACACAACCGCAGAAGCAATATTTTGCGACTACTACTTTACCCACAGCTATTCCTCAATTTAGGAAGGAGTTTCGTGGAATACAGTCCACCCCACAAAAACAAGGTGAGACATGTTTAAAGTGTAATAAAATAGGGCATAACTATAAGGTATGTCGTACTATTCCAGGTCCAATATGCTTTAATTGCAAAGCTATTGGAACTACAACTGCTTTTTGTCCAAATTGTTCAGACAAAACTCCAGCTACCAAACAAAAAGGCAACTGGGCAAAGTCCGACACTAGGGGAAATTTAAAAAATTGTAATTTAAAAAACTAGTTAGTAGGGGAGACCAACTCAAAGTATCTAAGGGTGGTAAATGTGACTTGATCTCTCCTGAAATTCTAGTACTAGAAGATGACAACCGACTATTTCTAAAATTTAAAATTTTCGGTAAGGAGGTCATAGGTTTATTGGATACCGGGGCAAATTTTTCTGTTCTCGGTAAAGATTTTTACAAAGAATTTTTGAGCTCAGCTAGAATGCAAAAGACGTTTATTAACGCCCGCACGGCTGATGGTTCTCCCATATTTATTAAAGGAACTATGTCATTACAGGTTCAATACAAAGATATTTCAAAATCTTTTGATTTTTTGGTCATGCCTAACATATATAATAATATTGTACTAGGTATGGATTTTATTTATGCTTTTCATTTGCTAGATATATTCAAGATTAATAAATTTTGTTTAAGTAACAACAATAACACAGGTTTTTGTACGAATTCACTTGAACTCAATGAAGTAAGAGCAATAGTACCACGCAACCAACTGACAAGTAAACAGGAAGGGCAGTTATCGCAAATAGTTAAACAATTCAAGGATATTTCTTCGGATGTAGCTGGGCTAGGTAAAACCGACCTCGTCACACATAGGATCGTTACTACAGGCCCGCCGATAAAACAACGTTACTACCCGCTCTCTCCTGTCAAGTTGAAAGCACTTAATGAAGAAGTTGATCGAATGCTGGATTTAGGTGTCATCGCTCCATCACGTTCACCGTGGGCAAACCCAGTCGTTATGGCCACCAAGAAAGATGGATCATTAAGGTTCTGTTTAGATGCTAGAAAACTTAATGATGTAACTGTGAAGGATAGTTATCCAGTTCCATATATTTCTTCCATATTAGATAACCTTAAAGGCTCGAAGTACTTGACTTCAATCGACCTTTCCAGTAGTTTTTGGCAGGTGAAATTAGATAATACAGACGGCTATTCCCCGAATCTATCCCCAAATTTAAACCCAAATTGCATAAATATGCAAGATAACAGCAATTCATGTCAAAAGACAGCATTTATAGTACCCAATAGAGGATTATTTGAATTTAGGCGTATGCCATTTGGACTGTCCAATGCAGGGGCAGAATTACAAAGACTAGTGGATAAACTTCTCTCCCATCAATTTGGGGAGAAAGTATTCGCGTTCCTTGACGATTTGCTCATCGCGACAGATACGTTTCAGTCGCAGGTTGAAATATTAAAAAGAGTCCTCGTCGCGTTAAAAGATGCTGGACTCACGGTTAATTTAGATAAATGCAACTTTTGTATGCCTGAACTGAAGTATTTAGGATACATAATAAATTCCGAAGGTCTTAAAACAGACCCGGACAAACTTACTTGTATAAAGAATTTTCCATTACCCAGCACCGCTAAACAGTTGCGAGGTTTTATAGGCCTATGTTCATATTACAGGCGTTTTGTCCAGAATTTTTCGTCAATAATAGCCCCAATGACCGCAATGATAGGCAAAAGGAAAGGTAGAGACAAGGTTGCATGGACAGAACAGGCAAAAGAATCGTTTGAAAAACTAAAACAAGCTCTCCTGTCTGCTCCAGTGTTAGCTTGTCCAGACTTTGCCCAACCTTTCATTTTGCATTGCGATGCGTCATCCGTAGGCTTAGGAAGTGTTCTTACACAAGAAATAGATGGTGTTGAACACCCAGTCGCGTACCATTCTCGACTACTTTCGCGACCAGAGCGTAACTACGGTACGACTGAGAGGGAATTATTGGCAGTAGTTGATTCTATTATTCATTTCAGAAGTTATTTAGACGGATTTCATTTTACCGTAATCACGGACCACATGAGTCTAAAATGGCTAAAGTCACTGAACAACCCTTCTGGTCGTTTAGCACGTTGGTCCATGCAGCTCTCACAGTATAATTTTGATATACGTCATAGACAAGGTAAACTTCATGTCGTACCTGATTTTTTATCACGAATTTCGATTGATCTTATAACCTATTCTCAGGGGCCGGGCAATACATCCGACACTTGGTATTCTAAAGTTTATGATGGTTGTAAAAACGAACCACACAATTACAAAAATTTCTTTATAGATAACAATATTCTATATAGGTATAACAAGCCCAAGTCAACTCTCGACAAGAACGAATGGAAAATAGTTATACCACGGGAATTAATCGAAACTTGTATGAAGGAGTGCCACAGTAGCCTCGATTCAATCCATCCAGGAGTCAATAAAACTTATTACAAGCTTAGGCAGTTGTATTATTGGAAAAACATGAATAGGGATGTCGTCAAATATATAGACGAATGCGAAGTTTGTAAGGCGTATAAGCACAGCACATCTGCTCCCCTAGGCTTTATGAGCAAGCAGAAACAAGTCTCGTACCCGAATCATACGCTGTCAATAGATTTAATAGGGCCATTTCCTAAGGCATACTCAGGCCACGGGTATATCCTTTCCATTGTCGATATTTTTACAAAATTTTGCTGGTTGCACCCGCTGAGAACTGCAACAACCAAAACAATTACAAATTTTATTGAGAGCGAAATCATTTTCAAGCATGGAACCCCATTTGTTTTGATATGTGACAATGCCACTGTATTTAGAAGCAAAGATTTCAAGAAATTTACAAATAGGTATAATATTGCCAAAGTTTTTTATAATTGCTATTATACCCCACAAAGTAACGTTGTGGAGAGGTATAATCAAACCGTAGAAACATGTTTGTCGATTTTAGTACAAAATGACCACCGAACATGGTCAAAGCACTTATCACGAATTCAGTTAGCTTTAAATAGCTCAGTTAATATAACTACTGGCTACACGCCCTATTTTTTAGCAACAGGGAGAGAAATTATAGTAGATGGTAATTTACACACTCTTTACTCAAAAACTCCCAAAGACTTGCAAAATCTCCAGGTAGCTGATAGGGAACCAGCTGCCACTGCTTTGAAAGAATTGTCAGATGTATACGTAGATGTCGAAAACGCTATGGTAGAAGCTTTTAGACGCAACGCTGAAAGGTACAATCGTAGGCGTAAGCAAGTAGTCTATCAGATCGGAGACACCGTATGGAGAAGAAACTTCGTTCAATCCAATGCTGCCAATTTCTTTTCAAGTAAATTAGCACCACGTTTCATAAAATGCACGGTTACAAAAAAACTATCAGATTTGGCGTATATTTTAAAAGAAATAGAGGGTGGTAACACCGGTAAATACCATATTAAAGATATTCTTAAACAAAGTTCATAAGTAGCTAATTATTATGTTTTTTTTAATTTCATATTCTCTCATTTTTCTAAAAGTTAGAAAAAATGTGACGAGTTATAAACCACAACTGCATAAAAACACTATGTATTTGCGTACCTAGCAAATGTCAGGCACTCCAAATATAAGCAGAATCATATTAAGGCATAATCATTGGTTATAGAAAAATTATGTTGTTTTGAGTTTTTTTTATTTTATCAAAAAAAAAAACTCAAGTGTGAACACACCATTACTTCCAAAAGATTTCTAACATTTACATTTATAAATCGGATTATAAACCAATAAAAATAAATTATATTCAAGAAAAAATATCCCTATATACCGAAATTACCCACTCTCCCCTCAAAATTTTTAATAAAATATTTTGTTTACTACCCATAGTAGACGCTAACAGAAGTCAATGTATACTTTTATTGTAAAATTCAGATCAATAGTTTTTGAAATATAAACAAAAACAATATTTATTTATTCAAAGCAATGCAGTATGTAAACACACATATGGCGGCGCTTATAACTTTTTCAAAATTGTAGTTACAGACAATTATTTTTGATTTATCGTACCTACGCATATCTAGCTACCTATAGATACACAATTTTGGCTATCGGTTCAGTATTATTCAAATTAAAATGAAAACCGTATGTTCACAACCAAAATTCTCAAAAGTAAAAAAGAAACACATAAGTTTTAAGTTTGCGTTTTTACCCACATTATTATTTCTACGGATACTTTAGGATACTGTAAATCCATAACAAATACTGATAAAATCATAAAATCAATAATTATTTCTTTACAAACAAGTTTAGAATTTAAACATTGCAATTTTCCTTGTAAACCAACAAGTTCATGTAGGTAAAATGACATACTATATGGTCTATACTCAGACTAAGTATGACTTCTATTCAGACATTGAACTACTCAAGCGTTATTTATACAAGAATTTACTTATTTTGATTTCCAATTTGTATAGAAAAGACGATTCTTTTTCTGTCTCAAAGACAAGTTTCAAGTATTAACAAAGTGTTGACCTACATTCAGGGAAAGACTTAAATACTTACTTTGAATTAACTTAATAACAGTATTCAAAGCTATTGTTTTGTTTTGGACAAGTATCCATTGCTATATAAAGCAAAAGCAGTATATTTAATACCATTTTTTTTGTGTTTTGAGACTTGGTAATTTTTGTTAAAACCAAGTCTGTGAAGCAATTTTTTAAGGTTTATACCATTTTTTTGTGTTTTGAGACTTGGTAATTTTTGTTAAAACCAAGTCTGTGATGCAATATTTTTAAGGTTAAGTATGAGTAATTATTTTTACATTACCAACTATAAACCAAACGTTCAATAATGCATATTTTCGTGTGCTTATTAGTTCTTAGCCTACATATTGGGCAATTTTCTGGAGGATCCTATTTAAAGGCAACCTACCATTAACTATAGCTTATTAGCTAATTATTTGGGAACGATTTAGTTCTAGTCTTTTTGTTACATGCTAACATACATACCGGATTTGACTAACGACAAGTTTATACCTAGTATGACTTAAAATGTTTTCTTATGGCTGAGTTAAAACACTCGGACATGCTAGCAATATTTAGTAGATCTACATACATACATACATACCAAACTTACCTTTTTGTCTTGTAGATACCAAAGGTTGTCTGTGAACCTTCTAAGATTAACAATTAGTCTTTAATTATAGTTAGCAGCATCTAGTGCACGGATTCACTGCGTAGATTTAATTTAGGTTTAAATAATTAAGATTTACCTGTACTTAATTAAAGCTTATACTTAGTTTATCTAATGTTTACAACGATAGATATTTACTTTAAACATTAGAAGTTTTCACTTCATACTATTAGACAATAGTGAGACTTTATTCTCATAGAATTAGGTCATTACTAGAAAACCCAAACTGTAGGGTATAGATTATTATAAGAATTACAAACATACTAACACATATTTACTTACCGTTTAAAACCATTTAGATATCATTGTTTTTCAGATAAGTTTTGTCCGCACCTACATAAGAGTGAATGGATATTTATATTAACAGTTACCTTTTAAGCTACTTGCTATATACTACTTTTGTTTTATTACACAATGTGTTATTTCTATAGGTATATCCTATACCATCATGTTATGTATGGAGTCATGAGGATTATGAAAAGTGAAGCAAGTATGTCAGAATAGCTCAATTTAACTATGAGATGCAAGGAGATTTATGAAGTTCGATGTAAGTTTAAAGGTGTGAGTGGTGATTTTGTAAGAACTAGGCAGTGTGAATATTATTTGAATTCCTTATAGGTACCTACGTATGAAAGAATGTGAGTGATTTATTTTATGAAAGTGGAATAACAGTTTATTTTGCTAGATGGAATGTAAGAAGCTTGCTGAAGTATCAACCTCACTATATTTCAGGATTCCAACCTATAACAAAAAGTTTCTTTTCATGCCTACCCCGTCTGTTCAGACAGTAAACTGTCTTTTGTTTCAAAAGGGGGATATTGTCATATAATCTTTAAATTATATTATTACTTTATTTTATTAGCTCCCATTTTGCAAATTGGCGCACAGGATGGCTTGTGCTTTGCTCCATAAAATATATCAGAAACCAACATAAAATGTTGGTGTGAAATTAATTATCAAAATTGTATTTAAATAACAAATTAGGATTTTTTAAGCATTTATTTTGGAATTGTAAACTAGTAATAAAATTAGTTTCAAATTTAGAATCTATCGGATAGCTTTATACAAAATATTTGGTTATCTGTTGGAAGCCGTATTACGACATGACGTCATATACGCTGACTCGCTCGCACTCGAAGAATTCTTCCATAAGCGAGAAAGAGAAGCTAGATCGAGGAGACCATTTTGAAAAATAGACATTCACGTCGGAGCCGCCGTTGCGCGTGTTACGGGGTGAATCACCTTTTGGATTTTTTTACATCTTTTTGAGAAGAGAATGACCTGAGGGAGCCAACGCCGATCCCGCAGGGGACACCAGGTCCATATTTCCGTCTGAGATGACGTAAAACTCCAACTTTCAAGAATTATTTTGTGACGCGCCATGCGGTCACCAAACTAAGGAACTCGAGCGAAATTCTCATTTGAAGCTTTGAAGACAAGGCAATGTCATTTCACTGGAGGAGCTCCATGAAGCGTTCGAGAATCGGATGATCCTGCAGAAGACACCATCAGCAAAGGATCCATCAGATAACCTCCTTTCATTTATTTTATTTTCCCAATTTTTCTCGTTGCCGTCATCCATTGGACTATCGCCATCAGCGTTTTAATATTAATATTGTATTAGGACTTATCAAAATAGTAAACGCATTGTAACCTCAAATAATCATTTGTTCTTTTTTCTCCCATATATCTTTAGCACAAGATAGATAGGTAAATTATAAATCATCAATTTCATTTTCAACAAGAGGCCCCCTGTACTCCAGAGGTCTGATGTTTCGTGACTGATACGTATCCAGGAACCCTAACTTTTTGTTTTATTCTTTTTGTTATTTGTTTTGTCTTTCTTTGTCAAATCACAATTTTCTTATGACAGTATACAAGCTTGTATACAATGTATGTATACTTTTATACTTTATATATGTCTCAAGTAAGCTGTTCCGAAGGCATGCTACTAAGTCCGATCTTCGGCTTTCTTCTATGCGTTCAAATAATGATAAATTTATAATACTTATTAATTCAAGTAAATTTTGGCACAAACTGCATAAGCTTAAAGTTACGTACTTATATAAACAATTGAAAGAATGTCCGAGTGAAATGTCCTGTTGTTTATGTGTCCAAGCAGTCCAGTCTCCGGTCACGTGACGCATGACTTGCCGGAAGGTAATCCTGACTTCCTGGCCTGGGGTAATTGGAGATTAGAGGACGTTACACGATTTGTGGCATGTTGATGTGGGAGATGGCATCTTTAACTTGTCTAACTACATTTAATATACGCATAATTAGTATGTCCACTGTAGTCCACTGCTGGACATGGGCCTACTCTCGAAAGGTGATTGGACCAACAAGTTCGCCTTGGCCCAGTTGCTGCTTCATGGGTTCACTATTATTGAATTTCTTCTCCTGCAATATCTTCCTTTGCCTGAAAGCTAGTGGTATACATACAAATAGCTCTACCTTAAGAGGTCATTAGTACAGGCCCGGGATTTGAACCCAGGACTTCATGATTCTAAGTCGAGTGGTTCTACTAAGCAACTTTGGGTAGAAAAATCATTTGCCGTTGAAGAAATGTGTGGAATAACTTATATTTTTCGCGAATACAGGGTTAGTCCTATCGTGAATATTGTTCACAATGATGAGTACAATGACCTCCTTTTAGCTTAAATACGTGTAACCACCACCTTTGCCAGTCATTCAATTGCCAAGCAGTAGTGTGCAGGCATTATTGTGTTTTGGTTTGAACGGCAATATTACCAAAGAAATTACTGAGCATGAAAAGAGATTTCACATCTTATATCTCAGGATGACGAGCGCGGTGCAGTACTGCGCAGGATTTTGTTCGCAAGTTCACAATTCTAGAACTGCTACTGTTATGAGCAGGCGTGACGCTTACCACCAGGTGAAAGTCCCTATAGTCTCGTCATTCAATTCCATTAATGAAAAGGTAACAATACTACTTTAATCTCTAGAACCCTAGCTCCCCGATTCGTATCAAAAACTCTGCATTCAACAAAAGTTATTCTTATATTAAACAAGATTTAAATATGCCATGAATGAACCCACCCGCCGGGAGTCGAGCTGTGACTGCCTCGCAAAATGCGGGCCTTTTACGCACCGTGCCAAGTAGGTCGCCAGAACGATTTGTCATCTCGTGTCTTTTGCTACAGCATTGTGTTCGGGAAGTTTAAACATTTGGTAAAAGTCACGGAAAACAGGCTAATGCTGTATTTGAGGGTGGTTTTGACAAAATATTATAATATTCTTGGAGTTTTGGCGGGGACGCGAAGAAACCTATAGCCACATTTTATTATTTCCCGAATATAGTATTTTTTCGTGTATAAATGTTTAAAATGGTGGTTTCATTTTTTTATTCAGTTTAATTATTATGTTTGTGTTTGACAACATTACACCATACCTGATTTTAAGCAACAGTGCAGTCTAGGATAGAGCACGCTCACCTAGAAGGAACCTGTTAACTCTAGATTTGAAGACATATATTGTCTGGAAGAGATCGCTTTAAGCGATAAGGCCGCCAATTGTAACACTAGTTTTAAGTTTCTTTTTGTGTTGTGATCATCATGAATGTTATCATTTCTTTTGGTGTGTGCAATAAAGAGTTAATCTATCTATCTATATTGTAAGTTACGGGACTCCACAGAGTTCCACAACCTCGCTCTTATTATTTTATTATTATTAGCCTGATGTGTCCCACTGCTGGGCAAAGGCCTCCCTCTCTTCTCTTCTTTCAGACTGCTAGATCTTCAGCTTTGGTGGCTCAGTCTTTGTCGTGTGACTCCAGTTCGTCACGCCACCTCCACCTGGGTCGACCCCGTGGTCATTTAGATTTTGGGACCCAATCTGTAGTGACCTTAGCCCAGCATTCGTTCTGCATTCGAAAAATGAACCTCGCTCTACGAATAAAAAAAATGGAATCGAAACGCTTTGTGCGTACGTGGGGAATGACAACCATGTATAGTAAAATAAAATTATAATGGCACTTTGGTTACGTGGACAAGTTGTGCAGTTCCAGGGCACAGTCACCGAAAGGTATCTCAGAAAACCGATAAACAAGTAACCCAACGTTGATGCTCTAGGCCTTGTTAAAAAGAAAATGTATCAAAATAAGACCACACTTGCCACTTGCTAGATATCATAAAACACTACTACTAACCACTAATTATAAACGATAGAAAAATATACCAAAGCTACTTGACCAAACCCCAAAATTACATTTCTCCAAACCTCATTTTACGATCTCATTAAATCGATCTCCGCTCACCTGTTTTGACAGCTCAATGTGGACAGACAAACAGACACGGAGAAACAGTCGGTTTACGAGCAACTTGATATGTCTATCGATATCGGTGGTCAACCGTAACGAACGTCGGGGGCTGAGGTTGGGTGGTCTGCGGTAGTTACTCTGTGGACGACGCTGATTGGATTGCTTTTGTTTCAATATTATCATAATCAGCATAGATGTAAGTAAATATGTGTAGGCTGAGTGGCCAGCCCTAGTGCCTTAACCGTTGTTGAGAAATATAAAAAAAAAACAACCGGGCGGTAGCGCTCTGATGTTCATGCCACTCAAGCTCACCCATCTGATAATTGACCGGTGCGTCCGTTGTTAACAACAGTGATCTCTTAGCCACCTAGTCAAGCTTCGCTACGAGCGCTATAATAAGCCTATTTCAGAGTAATTCTGGAAATAGGTCTAAGGACCACTGCTCAATCTGACCTTCGGCTTTTCGCTTCCAGCCACTGCCAGCTGTCTTATGTATATGGTCACTCCAGCCACTGCCAGCTGTCTTATGTATATGGTCACTCCATAGAGTCTTAGGGCGTCCAACTTGTAGTTTCCACTCAAAAGCACGTCTACTCTATTACATGTTTTACCGTCACCAAAAAGTGTAGGAAGAATTGATTTTATGCAATTAATAATTATGTTTCATAATTAATCCTAGTAATGATTGAATATCACGTCACTTTGAAATTACCAGAATACTACAGAATGTTAACTTGTAATATAATAATTTATATTGTGAACTTCTTTGGTCGAACACTCGATACGTTTTCGTTACAATACAATAGTTTATTGGTAACACCAAAGTTACACGTCAAATTTCAGTACGTAATTATTAATTATAAAATACCTTAATAATCTCTCTTATTTTAAAATAAGCTTTTAAATGATTAAATTACTAATGTATTTTCCTGTGACTTTGTAAGTAAAATTTCACTCTATTTTTTCGTGTAATAAATGTGAAAAAGTTTTTGAATAATGAAAAATATGCGGTAGGCGTTTAATTCAATAACTCGCCTATTATAAGCGTAGGCGTAAAGACACTGTGTGCGGTCGAACCATCCAAACTTAAATACACCACACAAAAGTCAACCATAAAGACAATCAATTAAAAACCAATATCGAAAAGCTTACTCTAGTTTGAAATGGTTCAGTTTCTTACAATCTTTTCAAGTAAAAACGAAACTTGAGCCATCGGAGTTTAAAGGTGAGTTTTGTTCGCAGAGGATTGATTTACGCTATTAAAATAATGAGAGCTTCTGAGGGTAGCCTGCAATTTCTCATGTGTTTGCCTCCTTTAATAGGGTAGGCTACTGGTTTCTCTTATATCTGAAGTAAGGTTTATTACATCGATGGGAAGATTTATCTTCATACTCGACAGCCCAAAAGGGGGGAGTGTTCTGCGGGTGTTGTAGTAAGTCAGGATGTAAATATGAATATTATTATTTACATAATTATGCTCTTATTTGACTTCTCTTAAGTGACTTATTCCAAAGTTTTCAACCGACTTGAAAAAAGGAGGTTCTCAATTCGACTGTTTATTTTTTTGTATTTATGTTACGCGATTACTACGCTAATTATGAACTGATTTTAATGGTTTTTTTTGTTTGGTAGGTAATACGTCAGAGGTGGTCCGATATAATTTTTATCAAAATCGGTTCAGTAGTTTGGTTTTTAAATCAATATTACTACAAAATATGAAGATGTCATCCAGGTACTCGAAGTTGATTGTATTTTTTTTTTAAAGCGTTTATATTATTTAACAACAACTTAAGAGAGCTAAGCAGGAAGCAGGTGCACGCGCGTCGGGCTCTGTTTTCACTCTTTGAAAAAGGTTACCGGATGTGATCGAAACTATAGTCGGAGTATCCGATTTAATTAAACGTGAGTATTCCCGTATAAATAAAACAAAAACTCAAGAGAGTTAATAATTATATAGCGCAGATTGTGCCTCGCTTTGCTCGGTTAATTTATCAAATCGATGACTACAATAGCAAGTCACCTGCACCATGAGGAGTTCTTGTCGAGTCATCCCAGACAGGTGACTGCATTCATCCTCCCGACGACGTCGAGCATCAAGCTACAATAGTGCGAGATGTGACGGGTAGTGTATAATATACTGTATTGTGTGTAAATTGACTTTTTGTTTGACAGTAGACTTGGTGTTATGATCTGCTAGTGATGTGCTCTAGCTTTATGTAGAAACTGCAGTAGCCTATAGTTTATACGAGTATTTTATTATTAATACGAAAGTTTGTGATACGGGTTAAAATTTGTTGGTTTCCTTTTTATAATATTTTTATTTTTGTTGATTATTTATTTAGAATTTAGCGTTCTTTTACAAGCTGGGTTCGCATTTGACCTTCCCTCACCGAAATGTAGGGAAGGTCTCTAAGGCCGAGCACGCTTGCGCGAAAGGGAAAGCAATATACCTATTCACTCTTCGTATGAAGATTCGGATTGAAAGAGTTCGGGAATAGTACTTTTTAATTTTCAATGCTGATGATAGAGTACGTAACTACTATATGAACGTGCTTTTGAAGCGATTTGTACCTATACAAGAGAAATTCACTCAGGAACGGAATAGCAGAAATGCTAAGTTTTTGGCACAGCTGATGAATAATGTTAGATTATGAATCGGGAAGTGACAAAGGCTTGAGGGGTTGACTACTTTTGATCCTGGAAAAAAAACAGCTCCTTTGCGTTTGCCGCCATTGGCCGCAGTTATCTATTACTGAATAATTAAACAACACTACTAATTCAATCACTTTTAAAACCCTAGCCGTCATATTCAGAATTTATCCTATCACTATTATAGAGCGTCACTGTCACCTACGTATGTACTAGTGATCAAACGGCTGTACCGGGTGATCTACATGCGTACTGACAGCCGCTATTGTACGGCAAACATGATTTGTGGGCCGGTCGCCGACTGCATGAGCCGGCTACTCTATGGTTGCCCTGGCATTCATCAGTTGCGTTCTGTGTACGCGAATTTTTCCCGTGTTCACCTTTCAACGTTGAAGCTTTATGCAAGTTGGTTGCAACAGGCTTCAGGTATTATATGGACGTCTCTATGTTTATCTACTATGTCTCAATGTTGCTAATTGACAACCTCTATCCCGGTTTTTATTAATGTTGACAGATTCGTAATGGATAATTATCTTCGGGATAAGAGAATTATGATAATTATTTTGACACTTTACGATGGTTTATTTGTTACGTTGAAAACATTACATTGATTTGTATAATGCTATATTATGATAATGGAAACGATTTTGGTCACTTAGCGAAGTTATGAAGAATAAAGACATGCCTATAAAAGAAAACCGGAAAGTATATGATATATTATGTATTCTACCGTGTTTACTGTACGGATGTACCGTGTTTACTGCATTGATAGAACAACTAGGAAAACATATATGCTAGAATGGAATGGAGAGAAGTACGATAGGTGTTAAAAGAAAAGACAGAGTAAAATTAAAAGACATAAAATGCAGAACAAAGTTTCAGAACGTATACACAACCACAAACAACTAAAATGGCGAAGGACAGGCCATATGATAAGAGAGAAGAAGGAGAAATGGACTAGAATAATAACAGAATGGTACCCACGAGACAGTATAAGGAACAGAGGCAGACAGACTAAGAGATGGGAGGATGAAATTGTGAAAATAGCTGGCCCACTATGGACCCGTACAGCAAAGGACAGAACTATGTGGAAATCTTTAGAGGAGGCCTTTTTCGGGAGACAAGCTGTGACAAAATAACGCCCGTTTCTATAATACCTAATCAAATAATTAATTTAATTTTTTGGCATATTTTCATCCAAAAATGTTAAAAAGTAGATCAGCAATAAAGGCTTTATTATATTATTATTATTATAATATGATAAAGGCACAAAGAAAAAACTAACGAATACATTTTCATGATTTTTGATGATACTGCTTGCTCGAGCTGAGCTGCTCGCGGTATACATAACATAAACATTATAAAAAAATCCTCTCGAATGCATGACCAATTTATTTTATGTAACTGTAATATCTTCATAAAAAGCACGGACTACGGAAACACCAAGAAACACAGACGTGTCTGTGGAGTATCCTCATGACGCAAAAGGTCATGAATATTAAAACTTATCTTCAGTGGCGTGTATGTGGTGTTATCCACATCTTCATTAAGTAGGTAATATTACAAAAAAAACTACTAAAAGCGATTTGTTTTGATTTTTTTACTAATAGCGACTACATTGCGATTTTAGCCTAGCTTTCTTCTGACATTATTTAGACAATAGACAATAGACAATATTTTATTTGTAGAAAAAAAAACACATTTTGTACACAAGACAAGACAATAGAAGCTCATAACAAATATAAACAGTACAAAATAGTTTTTCGCCACAAACCGGTTCCAACTCAGCATAATGCTGGCTGCGAACAGCCAGCGCTGGTCTTCCGTTGGAACCGTTGGTGACGTCCCCCACGCATACCACACGGCAGGGTACGCTTAAACAAACAAATTTGCTATGGTATGTGTGGCCAGCTTAACTCTATTTTAGCTTAGCGGATGGGAAACCTATACCTAAGTACCTTACTTACTTACCTATGCACATAATGCTTTTTCTAAGTAAAAAAGGAAAATGGTAAAACTTGCGTCGCTTTAGAGCGGCCGCACATTATGAGAAAACCTGATAGAAAAACCGGACAGTCGCACCCGAAGGCGCTCCGTGCATACATTTTGTACTAGGTCCCGCACCCCGTAAGAAAGTCGTCTCGCTAGCACCTGTGCGCAGTGTGTTACGGTCAGTCCGGCGAGCGCGAGAATGACGTCTCATAATTTGCGGCCGGCCTTAACATTGGATCACGGCACCGTAAGTAATTGATAGGTACAAGCAGAGCTGTTACAATAGCGTGGTTTCCGAAACGGTCGTATTACCAGCTCTATGTCGGATCCCTGTTGCAGATAAACTTACATCGTCCCTATCACTTCCATTTCATGGTAGGTCTTCAACTTTAGAAAGTTTATTGTAGCTGTCAAGCGTTGTCAAATCGTAGTTAAAATCTAAATATTACAAGTTAGTTTTTTTAACCAGCCAACTTCAACAAGTATTAAAGAAAAAAAACCTACTTTTTAAACTTATTAACATAATTATATTAACTTTTTTTTAACTTTAAGTAATAAATGTCTTTTTGTACAGAATGGGAAATGTCATGGGATTTGAGGGCGCTGTTGAGGTAAAATGTCTTTTATTTTAGTAGGAACACCACAGCAAGACAATATAGCAGGTGATACTTTAACAAGAATTGAATGAGTTGCTTTTGAAAGAACTGAGTTATGGCAAGGTTAGTTCACTTTTGGTCAAGGTATGCCAGTATCAAAAACTGGCCATATCATGATAAGCATAATCAGCCTTTTAGACCCTATCCTCGAAGGGTGATGAGGCCATATCCACCATGATGTCCCAGTTGCGTGTTATTGTATTCACACACATAATTCATGATCCAATAAAACAAGGTCTGCTATTCCGGGAGTGACACTAGCTTAGGTCACTCCAGTTGCCACTTTATGGCAACAAAATTGGAAAATTGGGAATCAAATCTGTTCATCATCATCAGCCCGGAGACGTCCACTGCTGAACGAAGGCCTCCCCCTTAGACCGCCACACTGTACGACAACCTGCCATTTGCATCCACCGGTTGCCTGCGACTTTTACAATGTCGTCGGTCCACCTAGTGGGAGGCCTTCCTACGCTGCGTCTTCCGGTTCGCGGTCGCCACTCAAGAGCCTTCAAATCTCAATCATTAATTCATTTAATTTCAATCAAATCTCTTAATAATGTATTTATTATAAAATACACAAATCATTTCAATTGTCATTTCGTGTCCACTCAAAAAAAACATACAGTCGAATTGAGAACCTCCATTTTTGAAGTCTGTTGAAAAGTAGCATCGACACAATAATCACCCTCTCCATCACAAGTGCGAATTGTAAAGCCATAAACAAGCCGGTACAGTCAAATTAAAAGCTGCTACTTTATGGCCCCATAAAGATATTATTTGCCGCGATGCGTTTATTGAACGCACTCGATGTCGTAAACACGGTGTTTTATGTGTTGCCGACTGTACTCGCAAATTGGGCAGAAGAATGTGTTAAGATGGGTTCAGATAACAATTATATGGGCAACATGAATGATGTGTAATAATTTTTTTCTGAACCCAGGCAAATTCTACCACCCTTCATTTGAAATCCAAATTTTCTTTTTACTGACGTAAGACACAGACAGACATACCTACAAATCCGAAATGATGAATGCCAGAACAGTTGCTTTCATTATACCAAGCAAGTTCGGCCGTGCATGGAATACTGTTCGCATCTTTGGGATGGATCGGCATACCTCCGCTTGCTTCAGAGTACCAGCTTGAGACGTTGGAATCAATCGAGAAACGTGCCAAGATAATCATTGGCAACGACTCCCTGGCTCGGACCAAGCTACAAAGTCTTGGTCATCGACGAAGACTAGCCTTTCGGTATTTTATCGGATACATTTCGGAGAGTGTGCTTCGGAATTGCATGATCTTATTCCCCCTGCCCATTCTTCTATCGGACGGCCAGGACTTCGAATAAGCGACACGTTTCACGGTTGATATACCAAAAACTCGTACGAAACGGGTTGGTTCCACTTTCTATATTCGAACTGTTGAGCAGTGGAACGCACTGCCCGAGTGAGTTTTTCCCGATAATTATAATCTGGAATTCAAGTCGCGAGTGACTCGGTTTCTTCTAGGCAAGCGCATAGGCTGCATCATAGGCTGCATATTCGTTTAACATCAGACGAGATGGCAGTCAAACGCAAGCCTATAAATAAATTATATAAAGACGCTGAACCCCGCCCTCCGGTGGTTCTGACATGCCCAGGTCCGGTGGACTTCGTTATTAACATTTTTTTTGCCTTTACTACCCCAGTATTAAGGCGAACAAAACCAAAAAATATTATATATAAATCGGTCGAGTTATTTTCGAGTTTTTGCGAGACTAATGCACGGCAATTTTTGATGTTTATATAGATTGATGATAGAATATGAGTATTAGATTGGACGTGTAGATTTTAACTTTCTTCACCCAGAAGTGTACGACAACAGTATGTGGTCGTTCTGCGACCCAACCCCGTTTGTCGCGGCAGCCGAGATAATCACTCGATTAGAGACCACCCTCTCATTCGATTAGCGGTGTGCGACATACAACGACAATCGATGAGTGTTGCCGATTCGACAGACAGTTCCATTCGAGTTAGTAGAAAAAACTTGACGTGAAATAAATTGTTTATAATCTGCGGTCAATAAACAAACCACAAAAAAGTAAAAATAGATAGAAAAAATATATACTCAAATACACGTGTTCGTATGCGGAATAAGTCTAGTTAAGCTTGAAGTACAAAAACATGAATAAGATTGTATAGGAATAATATTAATCTACGTATTATTGGAAACTTTTACTCTCCATAAAATACTGCTAATTTTTATCCAAAGACTCGCTAATTCTAAAAAGAGACTTCATAACTTTGTAAGCCACGTGTGTTAAACGGAAAGGATAATTGATGGAGCCCAGACAAGGAAGTAACTAAGCAATCCTTACCAATAAAAGAGGAAGGGAGGAAGGGAAAAGGGGAAGGCGTTGCAGCGGGGAGTCATCATCATCATCATCATCATCATCAGCCCGGCGATGTCCCCTGCTGAACAAAGGCCTCCCTCTTAGTCCGCCTCACTGTACGACAACCTGCCATTTGCATCCACCGGTTGCCCGCGACTTTTACAATGTCGTTAGTCCACCTAGTGGGAAGCCTTCCTACGTTGCGTGCATGATAAAAAAAATATTTTAATTTAAAAATGTGTCTTCATCATAGAAGAAAATGCTAGACAGAAGCCTCTTCTAAGGCACGTTGCTTATTCCGATATTCGAGTTATTGCTTCCAGCCAAATAGGTTTGTTTGACCACCAGCTTGCCTAATGGCAAACAACGTTACAGCAGGAGGTTAATAGGATGCATAAATGCTCTGTCACTGCCGCCCTGAAACTCTATCGAGTGTCCTACGCTACGTTTGTCGATTCGTAGTCTCTACTCTATGTTAGGTCTAGTCTATGCTAAAGATTATAGGTTCATCGATACGTGTAAACACGCTTTGTGGCCTACATGAAAATTAATATAAGCCGCGACTAGAATGTCCCAATACAATTACGTATACTCATTACACACACAAGAGAAAAAACTCAAGAAAAACTAGGATGAATGTTTGTATAAACCTAGGGACATGAGACGCGGCCGCTTTCCTTTTGCAGCCCTCGATATTTTTCCGGTTCTTAACCAGCAACTGAAAGTTGAAATTAAATTATAATCGGATTTTTTTAGTCTTGAAATGTTTGACTAGAGAAATCTTTAAATACATAATACGCTTTAAAAATAAATACAATCGACTTTAACTTCGAATACCTGGATGACATCTCTTCATATTTTCTAGTAATTTTGATTTAAAAACCAAGCTACTGAACCGATTTCGATAAAATTTATATGGGATCACCTCTGAAATATTACCTACCAAACGAAAAAAAACTGTTCATAATTGGCGGAGTAATCGCGTAATAATCATACAAAAAAAAACACCGTTGAATTGATAACCTTCATTTTTGAAGTCGGTTGAAAAGTTAATAGTATTTTATACTTACCGCATCGTCGCTTACCAACAGGTGAGATGGAGATCAAAAGCAGACTTACCTGCGAAAATAATATGAATGTTAAATTAAGTATCGTACCCTCATTACCAGAGAGGTTTAACGATCGAGAAGGTGAGATCTGAGTCCGTACCAGCCGGAACATAACTATAACTATGATAGAGCTAGTATGAGATTGAATAAAATATGACGCAGTTTTATCCAAATGGAACGCAGTATCTTTCATTGACTCTATACGAAGAATTTAGACCAAGGTCTATAGAAATCACTGTATACAAAAAAAAAAATATCATATAAATTTTGGTACGAAATATGTTTACCAACTTCATTCAAGCGTTTCATGTCCCATGTTATTTTATCCAAGCAACAAAGTAACAAACAAGAGTTGGGAAACTCGGGGAAAAACTAAAATGAAAGTCTATGAGTTTTGACTCGCATCGTATTTTGTATCTGTGTAGGTGTAAGCGCGCGCTGGCTCCCAACTAGCATACAAATATGGACAAACAAGGATAAAAAAGGAAACGTAGTGTGTGCCGACATAATGCATTGCAGTTGTGAAGGTTGGCACAAATGATGGACGTCATTAACGCACGCATACACAAACATGGAGCACTTTTCATTAAGAAAATGGTAAATTGTAAGATAAAATATTTAAGGGCATCAAGCCAGTAAAATAAAATTGTGTCAAATCAAGTCAAGTCAAATGACTGAAATATTGGATTTGAAAATATATTTTGTTTAAAATAGAATAGCGTTGGATCCAACTATTTATCAGCAGCATCGGCAGTTTTATCAACTGACTCATAGAGTCACGTTTTGAAAAGTTTTTGTCCCCTTTTCTCATCAAGTCGCACAAAAAGAGTGACTGTGACAGTATTAGGTTTTGGTTAGGTTAGTTAGCACACCAAACGAGTCGCGCTTCATGTTACGCTTTTGCGAAGTTTTTATCCTCTTTACTCATTAAATCACACTTTGATAATTTAGCTTAGCATTAACCATTCGAATTAAAAATAATAATAAAATTATAGTTCTTTAAAATATTAATTAATAATAATAAATAAATTAAAAAAAATGGGAGACATTTTACACATAGCGCCATCTAGCCCCATACTAAGCAAAGCATGTATTATGGAAACCAGATAGCTGATAGAATACTTATACACATTTTTTTTCGTAAATACATACTTATAATACATACTACACCCAGACACAGAACAAACATCTATGTTCGTCACATAAATTTTTGTCCTGGGTGGGGATCGAAACCACGCCCTACTAATCCATTACTCGTACAAAGAAAATTTTAAACAGAACAAGTCTAACAACTGACTCAGATTATATTTAGCTTCAAGAAGAGTGGAATGGTACGAATTTATCGGCCCATTACGAGCAAACTCGGAGGCATTCATGTGTCATTGTAGTTTGTTATGTAGGTACTTGCAACTTAGAAATGTGGATATATTCTAAAAATAGTGATCTTGATCTTTCACATCTTGAATACAAATTTAGTAAAGTTTAGCCGTATTAATGTGTATGAAGGGTCTGTTTTAAAAAAAAAATAATAATAGAGGCAAACTAGCAGACTGCATGACTGCATGATGTTGCATGCAAACCGATGCTTATGGACACTGACAATTACATAAAGCGGTGCAGTTGTCTGACCTGGGGCTGTACAATGAACGCTTATTCTGTGGACCGCTTATAGCGGGAACGAATAGGTTCAGCTGCTGACATTGCGCGACCGCGAACCTTATTGCGAGGCGATAAAACTTACAGTCGCGCAACGTCGGCTGCTGAGCGTATTCGGTCCCATTATAAGCGGTTCACGGTACGACCCTTGTTAAAGCCAACGCGACCACGCGCCAGCCAATATTTAACGCAACACGACAGAAATTCTTTGTAAACCACCTTGAAACATAAGAAAATCGAATAATAGGCAAACGTTATAACACTAACAGCCTTACCTAAAATAATCTCGATTCTCTTAAAAAAAAAAAACATTTATTTCGGGCTTCACCCATATTACATAAACAATTCAATCCTTAGTCTTTTTCTTAGTCACTGCTTAAACTTCTCTGTCTTGTTCTTGCATGTTACATTTCACGTCAGAGAGAAGATGGCAGAGCATCTTAAGCAGTGACTAATGGTTGAAAGGTTTTTTTTAAATAAAGCCGCTAGTCACTAGTACATCGTATTTCACGCTGAGATGTTCGCTGTTAATATTTGATTGTTCTTCGACTAACGAACTAATATGACACGCGTTGCTTTGGCGTTTACCAAATTGTTCAAGAAAGCTTAGCAATCTAGATTGTTCATTTTTATGTATAGTTGGTTTTTCGCTTGTTTTTTTTTGTTTTTTTCTTAGTTGTTGGCATCGCACGTTTTGCATTCTGCCAGTGTCAAGTTTATGAATTTTCAAGTTTTTTTACTAAAATCAAGTCAAATATGTCATGAAATCACAGTCAGCTACACGAAATTAGTCATAGTCGAGTCCAAGTCATGCCCTAGTAAATTTGTGGCGAGTTTACTATGAGCTTCTACGGAGTTTTGAAAACAACACGAAAAGACATGTTTCACCACATTAAATCACTTGTCCACAAACGTGCATGTATTTCAACACTCAATGAATCAAACACTCATTAATTCATTAATGATCATTAATCATCGTCCTGCTAAGCAGGACGCAGCTGCACGCGCGTCGGGCTCTGTGTTCACTCTTTGAAAAAGGTCACCGGATGTGATCGAAACTGTAGTCGGAGTATCCGATTTAATTAAACGTGAGTATTCCCGTATAAATAAAACAAAGATGTGTCAAAACATAATATAATCATGAATCATTAATTCGATAAAAAACACAAGTTTAAGAAAATAATAGAATGCAGCGACATGATTTTTCCGTGTTCCCGCCAAAAGTCCTCGTTTGTGGTTGTTAATTATGAAAGATAATCTAAACGAATTTTTATATAGAATGATGTTAGATTTGTCTGAATTCTTTCCATGGTTTCTCACGCTATATTTTTAGTAACTAACCGGAATGGTTTTACCCGCTATTCTACGGACAAGCATTTTTTTTAGGTTTTTCCGAATAGTGGCTTAAGCTTCATAAGCCACTTTTATACGACAGACGTATCCAGGCTATAAACTATCTTCATTCAAAATTCCACTAAAAATCGTCAAGCAGTTACAGCGTGAAGAAGCAGGTACCCACCTAAGGTGAAAAGATACACACACGCACATCCAAACATTTATAATATTAGTGTGATGTGTTTTTTTTCTTATAATACCTATTTATTATGTTCTAGATAATCTTATTACAACATTATTTTGTTATAGATCGGAATTGTTTATTGTCACTTAATTGCTCCCACCATAACTCATTTCGCCAACAAAATTCGTACGTCAACCATATTCACACCCCGGGCACACCTGCGTCGGTCACTTCCGGTGGGGATTTTCCATTTCCCCCCTCCGCGACGTACTTCCGGCGGGATGAATGGATCTTGCAGAGTTGAGTAATCAGCGGTAGTGGGGGCTTACGGGTTTTTGAATTGATTGTGTTGGGTTTGATGACAGTGCATTTTATCTGTCATTGTAGTCTGTGCAGAATGGGAACTATATTTTTTTCTTTCCTCCTAGCAGGATTATGATTTCGCACTTTGTGCATTTGCCAGTGTCAAGTATTTTTCTATAACAAGTTTTGATGAATTTCAAGTCAAGTTAGTCATAATCAAAGTTGCACTTAGTAAGTCACAGTCAAGTCCAGTCATGCCCTAGTAAAGTCGTGGCAACTTAACTTCAAGCTTCTTCGGAGTTTTGAAAACAACACGAAAAGACACGTTTCTCTACATTATATTACTACAAAATGAAGATTTATGTAGTACATTGCTGCATAGTTCAACCAAGCAAATTAATAAACAAAGTTTGTATTTACCCGAGCCGAACAAAAGTGCAGCCAAGTTCAGTCGAAAACTAAAATTTTTCCGCCAACCACGCTGGTCGAAAGTTTTAGGAAATATGCAATTGTGCGAATTGAGCCTCTGTGGAATGTTGGTAAGGGATACATTTTCATAAAAAAAAACCAAACATACCCTTTTAAAAAAAAAAACGCTGGGTATTACAGTTTTTTTGGGTGATATGTAGATTTATATGACGGAGGAGGAGGAGGAGGAGGATCCTTTCGCCATCATCATCAGCACTCATTGTTGATCCTCTTAGCAGTGGGCGTCGTCGGTGGGTAGTGTCGGATGAAGAAAACAAGCTCGTACAATCAATCTTCAAATTATAATCTTCACAGGCACAGTACAGTAATCAGGTAGGCACAAATAAGTTGTAGGTAGGTACGTATCACAGAACGCGCGATGGTTCAGTGTCCACCGCACGCGCCGCTCGCCAATGGGAAAGTGAAGTCACCGATCGACGGCGCGCACGTCACCGACTCCATCGAGTGCCACCAGGTGGCGCTGGCGTCCCGGATACGACTCGATTGCGACATATATATGACTGTAATGTGTATATTTTTCTTCTCTTCTTCATCTTTCCTGTTCTCAGTTAGGTAGAATCGTATCCTAGATTGTCGTTTGGGCTTAACTTGGTCTACATGGCTGACTTTCTATTTCAGTCAAAGGCGTGTCAAATATAGTGTGTAATGATATAACTGATCTGTTCTAAGCAATCGTGGAGTTTCCATCAATTGAAATATTATTTTTTGCTACTCTATTAGTTTTTTTTAAATCGGAATTATCTTTGCTACTTTAATCACAGGGAAAATTATAAATACCGAGAATTTAAAACAAAACTCGAATTCTATGTTTCACCTGCCACGATCATTCAGTTTTATTCCACTGGTAGAGGAACCTACTTCGTTTTTATCATAATGAAGGCTGAACTTTATACATAGCTACTCTATTAGCTTACCCAAATTAATAATATTTAAATTCTGAGAAATTAACTGGAGAAATTTTACTGTATTAAAATTAGCTGTAATTTTTTTTTTCATAAACGAGGTAAACACTTTTCCTTCGTAAGAATTATATTACAAAAACTGTGCGCGTACTTTCTTGGAATTTGTTTTATGACTTTAAAGAAGAATATACAGAAGAGATTAAAAATTATGTTTCAAGAATAAACATTCTAAAGTTATAGACATACCTAATTATAATGTAACAACATTTAATCGGTTTTTGGCGACCTTATCACTTTGAGGTGTACTAACGCTGGTCACTACAAATCCTACACAAAGACAATAACAAATTTTTGTTTTGTGTAATCCTACACAAAGAGACCAAGAGTAAGAGAATGATAGAGAAAAAGATAAATTGTGTAATTCGAGTGAAAGGGAGAGAAAGCCTTGACCAGAAGACGTCGAGTAACATAAAGTGCCGCAAGTGCCGTAATTGCGCGGAGGTAAACATCGCCCTCCTCAACATTCCGCGCACATCGTCGATATCTCAGATGCCGAAAATATAAAATTTTACTCGAAAACATAAATCCCGTACGATTTTACTGTCGAACACGACCGTCCGCGTCTTTACGAGCGCCGTATCGACGAATATCGCTTGCTAATTTTGAAATGTGGCGAAATAAGACGCTTTAGCGGAGTGCGCCCTCTAGAAATTATTTATGGCTCGCCCCAAAGCAGCTTTGTGACTTTTACTATCTTTCGTATAGATTTTATAGAATTTTCCGAAGCCATATTTTAAGCGGCGAGGCTGTGAATATTTTTGTGTAGATTATAACGTTTATTCGTGTTTGCGGTGACGTTGAAATATTTATGTTTGCTGCAGATTATGGCGCCTTCGTAAATTGTTGAGGTGACCAGAGCCCCTAGTGTCAGAGTTAATGTGTTGCTCGATGGCCTGACATGGTTTGACGGTCTAACATTATACTAAAAATTATGAGGCTTATTACCGAGTTGGTCCAATAGTATTTAAAATACTGTTATGTCAATTATGATAAAGTCAAAGTTGTGATTATGTGTCGAATTGTAAAAGTAAAATCGTGGTAAAGTTATTTATCAAGGACCAAGGAAACAGGTACGATCAAAGCTAGGCATTATGTCCAAACGAGGATTGCTATTAGGCTGATATGCCCTTCCACACATTTCGGAACCGTTATAGGCTTAGCGTTTTAAGTATTATTTATTAGAATTTGACAATAATAACGAATTATCAGACACTAGCTTTTTTTATTCAATCATTTGACTAGACGAGTAAGACGCGTTCGCCTGGTGGTAAGCGTCACGCCTGCCACTAACAGTAGCAGTTCCAGAACTGTAAACTTGCAAACACAATCCTGCAACGCACTGTTTAAACTGCGCTCGTCACTTATTTAATATTGAAGTAGATACTCGTACTAGCAGATCCTACGCTGACCACGGCTGACTGCTGTCTGACCAAAAGATTATAAGAGAACAATTTTGCTTGCGCTGTTGCACCGTTTTCAATTCCGGGTTAGGTGACTAATATAAAAGGAAGGTCCACGTCAATCAGTCAAGTTTTTTTTAAATCTTAATTTTTAATGGGGTTTTGTCAAGCAATGACAATATGATCCCGTAAGTCTATAGCTAACATATATACTCTTACAAATTTAATACAGTCAATAAATTGATTATTAATCACAGTTCGTGCAGGCTCAGGCAGAGCAAGAGGTCTATACATAATTTAATACATATCTTGGGATTAATGAAAGCTGTGGATGATGATGTTAATGATGATAATCATAAATTTATGGTCAGTCAATTAATTTTTTATGCAATTAACTGACCACGCGGCTGATGTTAAATTAAAAAAAACAGTCTACAATGGATTAGTATAATGTTTGTGTCTCTCATTATCTCTCTCTCTCTCTGTCTGTCTCTCACACACTTTCGTTCTTTGACTCTCTAAGCTAAATACTCACTATAATCTATCACCAAAACAGATTCCAATCTATTTCGTTCATCAGTTCGAACACAAACTTTCACCGAACTTTAACGAAGCCAGTCAGAGTGCGTTTCTCGATAGCATCTGATGCGCGGCATTGTATGGAGCCGCCGATGCGTGCGCGACCCGATTTTTTGTACGAAAATAAGTTGATAACGTAACCGATACTCTTGTGCTTTCGAGCGGTTTATGTGAAGGTACAGCTGATGACAGTAGTTTTTAACAAAAAAAATGCTGTAGAATTGTGATTTGGCTTATTATTTATAATAATTATATTTTATATCATAAATCACGTCAATACATTTTTTTAGATAATAAAATAAGAACATGATTTTATTATGTCAGCGGTCTATGAAATCGGTCGAAATTTTCAGTTTCTTTTAGTGGTTTCTAGTTGTATTATGACTTAATCTCATAATATATTTTTTAAGATAATGTTTTCATTCAAATCTATCATTCATAGAACAGTTTTGTTTGCGACTGTATTAGTTGCATCCCAGATTTATGTCAGACATGTCGAAATTGCCATTATTTTAAATTTGTGTCAACATTTTATGTGAAGTTTATAACATCTCAAACTCAAAAACCTTAAAATAATTCAAAACACAAACTTTGCTCTGCCCGGCTGTATCTCGTGCATCTAGGTCACAAAAAAATTTCAAAAGGATTGCAGTTATTACTATTAAAGTTATGCGCCTCGATAATTATAGTTATATATATCTTTGTCTATCTCGTTCTGTCTTGTTCTATATTTGGAAACACGAAAATTGCTCAACCACATAATTTTAATCGAATTCGATTAAGTAAGTATCGTGAAAAATGTTTTTCACATCTAGTCAATTATAGTGTTTACTATCGTAGACTTTGACGGATTTGTAGCTCGGATGGTAATACGTCTACTTTGAGAGGTGTAGAGCGTACATGGGTTCGAT
This sequence comes from Erannis defoliaria, assembly GCA_905404285.2. Taxonomy (NCBI): domain Eukaryota; kingdom Metazoa; phylum Arthropoda; class Insecta; order Lepidoptera; family Geometridae; genus Erannis; species Erannis defoliaria. The sequence continues at coordinate 848,088 of FR990072.1, forward strand.
TCCCACCCAGGACAAACATTTATGTGACGCACATAGATGTTTGATTTAGATCTGGGTGTAGTCCCTTTATATTAAATGTAATTATGTATTTATTTAAAATTATATAAGTACTCTATTAGCTATGTAGTTCCCATGGTACAAGTTTTGCTTAGTTTGGGGCTAGATGGCGCTGTATGGAAAACATACATTTTTGATTTCTCGTCAAGTCGTTAGTTAATATGAACAGCAAAACAAAAGAGAGCGGTCAAGCTGACCTCCCAAAAAACCATGACAGATTTCAACACCGAAATATAAAAACAAAATATATCTCCGAGTATGTCTACACGTCACGATTTGACAGGCGGTATCGCTTACGGTACGGATGTGGAATAACTAAACGCAACTTGATAGGGCACTGTTGGATGGTGGGACCGAGAGCTGAGGTCACGCGTAGTTGAACTATAGATGAAGATTTTTAGGGTTCCTTTTTTCATTGCTGATTTTTTAGCACCACGGACTTCGTGGTCGTACTTTTTGTCAAAACTAAAAAAAAACAACTATCACTAACTAAACTCCGATTAGGAAGGATTTTTTAACTAAAGAATGTGGTCGATTCTGACGGTTTTCGTTGACAGTTCTAATTACTATTTAAAATATTGCTGTCACTTTTTTACTAGGCATGTTAGCTAAGGTCAGCAATACTTTAGTTAGTTTAGAACTGTCAACTTAAACCTTCAGAATTGACCACATTGTCTCGTTATCAACATCATTATCACCTCAAAAAAGAACATTCTTAATTCGAAGGTATATTTTTTGTTACGCGATTGAGAATTGATTTGAATGTATTTTTTTGGTTGATTATTATTTTAAATATACAAGTCATTATAGGTAGACAGACAGATAGTCATACCTACAGACGAAGTAGGCTTAGTAACAGGGCTCTACGGACAACCTTCGGGCATGGAACCCTAAAAACATACGTCACGCATTAAAGTAAGTACATTGCTTCTGATGTTATTCTTAAATTGTGAAGATCTGGTTATCTTCAGTCTCGCTGCCGACCTTGGTTGGAAGTGAGTCAGTAGGCAACCCGGTACCTAATTATAGTTAAGGAGCTTGGATTTATTTTACTTAAAAGATAATTCTTAGATATTTCAATTGTTCTATAATTTGACCGTTATAGAAACGGCCAACATACTAAACAATTAGAGATAAGCACACCTCGTGGATTTGAACCCAGACCCGTATCTATAGTAATCCTAATTCGCCATTTTTTCCTAATTCTTTGAATTTTTATACCAATCATAAATATTATATTATATATTTAATTATATTATATTATTTATAACGTATTCTGTATTAGTATGTTTTAGTAGCGTAGTATGTTTTTATAAGATTTTGGTTTGCTAATTATTGTTGTACCAAAATTTTTTTTTTGTTTTTTCGTTCATAGCATTGGCTTTTGGTGAAGAAAAAAATCGTGCATCTGCATATATCCGGAGAAGAAATTCAATGGCGTATGCGAAACCGCTAATCTGTAATGGACAAGTGTGGGGTATTATCGCCCAACAGCAGTGGGATGTTAAATGAATGCCGACTAAAGTATTTGCGAACACGAAAAACTCCAAAACGATTACAATTACGGATCTGTGGAAGTAATGTAAAGGATAATTCCATCTCCTGTACCACTAGACCACATGTTTAAACATGTGGTTTAGAAACCTAAGTAAATAAAGCGTTTGTTTTTCTAGCTGCACTGTCCGTTTGTTCTGCATATACCCAAATCATATTAGGGGTCAACACCATAAATACTTTTACTGTTTTTATTTATTACTAGTTTACTAGAAACTAGTTACTTACACGGTATATTATAGTTTAATTCCACTCAAAATTACCATTTTCAACAAATAAAATAATTCAACTTAGAGAAACAAATAAATCATAAGCTAGTTAAAAACTCGTCCTAATACTTGGCACCCCGAAATTTACTAATTATGGCAATTTTATTAGCAATATGATCCTTTTATTATGAACCACATATTGTAACAGCTGATGCTAATTAGGTGGTGCAGGTCATCTAGGAAGATCTATCAGAAATTCTAAGCATAAGCATAATCATTCTATTTAACAGTACCAGACTTCTGGACTTAGGCCTTCCCTGGAAGGGCGAAAATAAAAGCAAAAAACAAAAAAGGGGACGAAAAAGGGGATCATAAATTCTGCCAATTGCAGCAGTAAATCGATGCGTATTAACGAGTAGTAATGGTCGAACACTGTATTAAAAAGGTGGTCGCCGTTATATTGGGCTCAAGGTGTCTTAAAACTGCAGATCTATGCTGGTGACTGCGGTGCGACTATGGGACTCCAGCCCCTTCATTGCACATGGAGAGCCTATCATAGGCCCATTGTGTAGTTTTTAGATATTATAAATATGTATAATTAGTAGGTATTTAGTCTGTTTTATTTTATTTTATTTGTATAGTACGTATTTTATAAGTGGATGAAAATCCGGCCAGTAAACAATTTCATTTCATTTAAAAGTCTTGGTTTCGTCATCATCAACAGCCAGAAAACGTTAACTGTCTGGCTAAGGCCTCCCCCTTAATAGAGAGGGCTTGCCATAATTCCCACGCGAGGCAGGCGGCATCGTACGCATCGCAGAATGCTTAGTATATATATATATATATATATATATTATTTTGATGTTAGCTTACCACCGGGACGATGCCGCTGGATGCAGTTTTATGACGAACTCAGATCCATTCACCATCACCAGCACCGACTTATATTAATGAGATCCGATACAACTTTGCCCTTGTTGTTTTGTTTTATATTTTAAATACTTGGGTAGGCGTTACTTCTTACCATCAGGAGAGCTTCTCATTTGTTTGTCATTTATACCGTTTCACTTTGCAAAGTACTGCTTGATGATTGAATAATTGGTAAAACTACTTTGCAATAATACGCTTTTGTTTTAAATACAAGTGACTCCAACTTCGAATACCTGGATGACATCTTCATATTTTCTAGTAACTTTGATTTAAAAACCAAACTACAGAACCGATTTCGATAAAATTTATATGGGACCATTTCTGAAGTATAACCTACCAAACAAAAAAGAATCAACAAAATCAGTTTATTATTGGAGGACTAATCGTAACTAGCGTAACATAAATACAAACAAATAAAACTTACAGTCGAATTGAGAACCTCTTTTTTTGAAGTCGGTTGAAAAGCTACTAAGCACTACAAATACCTAACAGTATATTAAGAATGTTTCGTTTTTTATTTTCTATTTCATAAAATTGAACTGAAGCTCTAGGTATGTAAAATCAAAGAATACAAAGCTTCAAAGCATCAAAGTGGTATACAAAGATTAAAAATAAAAACAGACATACCATCCCTTTGTAATATCAATGTAGGCACTTACGCGCTATTTGTTTTGGAACATCTGTTTTATGTCATGAGGATAGTAAAAAACTTTGAGGGGGTTGAATATCTAAAAGCTTTGTGATTATAAATAAACTAAGTCATGTCACTGTTTCATTGAGATTGATTTATAGAGCTTTAGGAGTTAGTTTATCTTTGTTGTTTGTTATAGAACAACAGTCGTTAGGCAGTTTGAGTTCTTAAGGTGGCCTGAAAGCTATGACACTACGTTACAGATGACATTAAACTAAAGCTTAAGAAATAAGATTATACATAAGGCACTACAAAAAAGCAAAGTTACCGACATAGCTCGCAAGGTTTGCAAGTTGAAGTGACAATGGGCAGGACACATCGTTCGAATAACTGACAACCGATGGGGAAGAAAGGTTCTTGAGTGGCGACCGCGAACCGGAAGACGCAGCGTAAGAAGGCCTTCCACTGGACCGACGACATTGTAAAAGTCGCGGGCAACCGGTGGATGCAAATGGCAGGTTGTCGTACAGTGTGGCGGTCTAAGGGGGAGGCCTTCGTGCAGCAGTGGACGTCTCCGGGCTGATGATGACAATGATGATAAGACACTATCGGTCCCATATAAACTTCATCGAAATCGGTTCAGTAGATTTGTTCTTAAATCAAAATTTCTAGGAAATATGAAGATGTCATCCAGGTATTCGAAGTTGACGTCGATTGTATTTTTTTGAAAACCGTATTATTTATTGAAGAAATTGGCTAAACTAGCGTTTATCCACAGCTTAAGCCTTGGGTTAATAACTTGTCTATATGAAGACAAATGTCACTTTCTTTTTAACTGACTTCAAAAAAAGGAGGAGGTTCTATTATTCGACTATACGAGTATGTAGGTAAGTCTTTATTTTTGAATGATATTTTACCGATTTTTCCGTCAACTTGTGGACCGTTTTTTCTAAATAGTATGAAGGTACTCTTGTGGTCCTATAATAATTTGAATTATTAATTATTGTTTATATATTTTTTATAAAGTTACTTGTCTACTAATTAAATTTAAAAGGGCATACACAGCACTGACTTCTTGTTAAAAAAGAAGTTGGTGGCCATTTCACGTAGAACCTAGCTTAGCCTTAAATTAAGCATAATATCTTGTACTTGAATGAAAACTTGAAATGCAAAGACCAAAAAAAAACAAAAAGTCTCTATCAGCGGACCAATAAAGTAAAGAGAATACAGTACCTTTGTGTGACTGTGCGTCATGAGAGAGGCGCGAGCGCAGGGTCGGTGACAAGCTTTTGTCTCGGATTATTGTCGCCATATTGGATACTGTCATGGAAAATAAACAAATACTATAACCGCGATGGGCTTAGGGCTTACACACACTTACCAGCTAAGACATTTGTTTGAAAGCTAACCTTATACTCGACTACAACGAACCCAAAAGAAAGTTAACAGTATCATTTGTATGTTAACATCTATTATATGGTACTGCTTATAGCCTCAGTGCATCTTTCAATTTAATCTTATGAGATGACATTATCATAAATACAGTTATGGCACCTTTATAAAAAATTATAAAAACTAAAAAAAAAGCTACGGGAACTACAGATTGTTCCTGTAGAAAAACTATTTGTGTTATTCCAGGGTCATTTCTATTTCTAATTTCATCCAAATCAGGTGAGCCAATACAACGCGATGAAGTCAGATATAGAGATTTATGCAGAAAGAGAACTGTTGAGGGCGCTGAATAAATAAGATTGACATTTAGCAGAAAAAAATGGGTTGCTTGCTATTTAGCATAGCTTAGCTAAATAGCAACCCATTTATTTTATTGGGGGATGCTAATTAAATATCGTTAGTTCTCTTTTTTGTAGTGATAGTTTTAGTTCTAAATGAGCCATATTTACAGCAATTAAACATATACACACAATCGCAAATTTAAGCATTTGTGGAAAAAAAAACAGCTTTTCTAAAGAAACAGTTCATTAAATTTTGGCAACATTTATAATATCGAGCAGCATTTTTTTTTACTGTTTCATTGTTCTTTGGTCCCATAACTCCCATAATAAATATTTACCTTAAAGTGCTGCCGGTAAATAAAACAATAAGGGTGAGTTTATCTTTATCATTTGGACGTTGGACTACAAGCTTAACAATACCACTTTCGCCTCTACCCGATCCAGTCGTTTGACCACACGCGAATTCAAGTGTGTGGGAGGTACTTATTTATTTGTAATTTCTTTAATGCATTCTGCGCATAAATGCATTCGAAGCTTGTGGAACTATATCGCAATACATTTTATGAAACAATACTTACATTAACAAAGGAAGTGTGATTTATGTACAAACGACACGGTTCTAAAGAATTGATAAATATGTCTGTTTATTTTTAGATTTACAATTAGCCTTTGTACTTTCTTTGAATGGCGAGTGTTGTTTATAGCACAGATTTAACGAAAGCTTTATTAAAATTTATGATATGTCAAATAGTTTTTTATTTCTGCATTTAATTTTAAAATACTTATGTAATTTTTGGGTTGTAGCGACACAATATAATATTGGTCTCTCTTATTCTTCCTCTTCTCATAGTGTTGTTCTTTTGGATATAAACTAAAAGAACAAAAAGCTTTTATATTTGGTGTGTAAGTAGCATTCAGTAGCATTATTAAACATGATAGTATGATTTATCGACCAATTTTGAATGTCTCAAGCGCCTCCACTAATAATGGGAAGAATCTTTTTTTTAATCATTATTCTTTATGGTGTAATTGCAATTTACATTTTCTTTATTCGAATATCCTTGATACAAAACAATCTGTTTTCAGACATCCCTAGAACTACTAACTACTAGAACTTTTGGAATAAAGTATACATTTAAAATTAGAATAGGTAATCATTATTTTATTTTATTTAACTTAGGTACAACAATAATTAGCAAACCAAAATCTTATAAAACTTAAACATACTAATACAGAATACATTATATATTGTAATAACTTGGTGTACCTGGCCTCGCGTTGCTGTTTTTCTTTATTTTTCTTTCTTTAGTCTAATATTATTATATATTTTGGTGTTATATACAATTATAGCCTGTGGCACTCATTTGTGTTTCTTATTAGTGCAATATATATATAATATCAATGAAATCAGTACTTAGTACGAAGATTACATCGAACGACATTTATATTATACTACTTGTAAAGTTTCTACAGAAACTTTACAAGTATTATAATTATGTGTAGGTATCTAGATTTCTACAATTGATACAAGTGATTTCTGACGCTTATTTGATCCGAAACATAATAAACCTTTCAATGTATCAACTAGACAATGCCACTGCCGTACTCGGTACGCTACCGTATGATAATGGGGATGAATATATTAGATTTCACACTTCCATCGGTCAATAGGCAGTGATTGTTTTGTGTAGCAGCTTATGTAGATTAAATTGTATTTTTTCAAGTAAAGATGAAACTTGGTAATACAACAAAATTACACAATTCAACTTAATCTCTTAACCTACCCGTGACACCGCATGATATCTATAATCACAACCCTATAACCATTCTCCTTAAACCAAATACTCTTCCCGCTACCCACTTCCGGTTGCAAAAGCTTGCAAGCTCCAATAGTATTGTAGCAAACAGGCAGAACTACCGGAAATTGTACCAGATCGTACCACCAGTGTTGTGCTAATCCAAAACGTGGCATCGGCGGACTGAAATATGATACTGAATATAAGGAAGCTGCGGCAAAGAGGGCGGACCGTAGATGGGTCGCAGAATATATTTACCTATTTTTGGATCGGAATCCGGAGGGCGTGATATATCGTCGGGATAGTAAATTACCGTGGAAAAGTAAAACGAGTTGTGTCGACTGCATGGCCTACATTTTATGGTTGGGTGAATCCGGTTTTATGGCTGAAAAGAGTAGTAGAATAAAAAACCATTCGGAATGCGTGAATTTGAAAACAAATCCTTGTTGCTATTAAAAATAATGCATAATTATAGTTTGTTATTTATTAAATACTCACTCCTGTTTTACACGAGTTCTTTTGTAAAACTTTTCTACCCGCCACTGTAGCTAAGTCGGTAGAATTCGGGCGGCTCATAACTTGCGACACTAGGGTTGACCTCTCATCCTGTACGAATTTCCTTTTTAGTTCTTATATGTGCTGCTTTTGTCTACTCAATGATAATACATGAAAAATAATTCTGGACATTTAGGGCCTTACGTAGCTTAATTTAACAAACGTCGTTTAACTTCTGTGCAATGTAAAAATTAATTGCGCAGTACTAACCAGCGTCATTTAACTTTTAACCAAGGCCCTTAATTTTTTTTTAAATAAATTTAGAAGTCAATTAAATAAATGTTGTAATAGTAGGACTCTATTGCAGAGTCCACCTGGGGAAGTACCACAGCTTTGCCAGTTATCCAACTGCCTAAAGTGTGCACCCATTATTGTGTTTCGATTTGAAGATAATCTAGAGATTTGACATCTAATATCTCAGGCTGACGATCACAATGCAGTGCGGCACGGGACTTTTTTCGCAAGTTCAGCTCTGGCACTGCTACGTTTACAACCAGGCAAACGGTCGCTCGTGTCGTCACTCAATTCCAAAAAAAAACCTTTCGTCGGACTTATTTATTTATTTATTAAGAACATCAACATGATGTACGTCATTTCCCACATCTGATACATGGTATGGTAGTTACTAGCTAAACGTCACCACAATTATAGTTGCAGACTACATGGGTTTATTAAAATAACAAGTCAAGGTAAGATTGTTAGTGACTGAAGTTAACATAGTGAATTAAGCGAATTAATATAACCTATCAAAAATTTTGCAGATAAGTCTCCTTAGTGAAATAAATTGACACACAACTTGACTTGTCACAACTGTACAGTGTTGCATTCTATGTAGATGTCGTCGGCACATAAAGCTGTCTGCCGCTATCTTGGCATATTGCAAGGCGTGCCGACGCATACGATAAGTGCATACCCGACCTGTTTGAAAAACGAGCTGCTAGATATACCCGGGTTACCCGGTTTCCGTCGGGAAAGACTTCTTTGTGGGATAAATTGGTCGTTCATAGGGTAATAAGAGATATGGATAAGCGATTTGATTCTAGATCTTATCCCAATCTTAACTGAAATAATAGGCGAACAAAAAATATAAAATTATAGAATGTCATATAATGCCTAAAAACGCGCGTAAATGTATCGTTGTTACAATAAAATCAAATAACAGTATAGACATTTATATATTGGTTTAATTTTCAGCCTGAAATGTTTCAATGGCGAGAAAATGCCTCCTTTCTCTCCTTCCAGACTACACAGTCTTTGGCTTTAGAGGCACCGTGTTTATCATGAGACTTCAGCTCGTCACGGCACCACTTCAATTACCATATATTCCTGAAGAACATCTACGAACTTCTTTGGACTGCTTAGTAAAAACCACCAGTTAGAAATGATTGTCTAGGGGCGCCAAGTCAGGCTGACCAGCTTCCGTGACAAAGCACCGCCGCCAAGCCCCTCGTTTCACGGCTATTAGATAAACTTGTTACCGACGCGTGGATACCCATTAAAATGCAAATTATACACCCCAAATACTAGCTGAAATTTAAAACGTGGCAGTGTGCAGTGACAATGATAAGATGAATGGACGGGAAATAAGCACACGGATTTTGAAGTCTATATGTTGAGCGCCGGCTCTCCACTCGCTTCAGTCTTACTGGCCTTTGCGACATGCGAGCCGTACGATACGACAATACAAACTTCTAATTCATGTACATGTGTTCTCTTTTTGTCATGCAGTAATTAGACTCGTTGTCCCTATTTTCCGGCAAATGTAATATGCATACTTTTAGCTAGGTATGCTTGCTTGAGTCTTGTTAATATTGATCGATTTGCAAGCGCTGGGCCCGTTCATTCCATTATCACCGTCACTGGCAGTGTGAATGTTTGTCCTTATTTGTTGCCAAAACAGAGGAATCAGTCGTCTGTATCATTTATGTTTACAAAAAAAACAGAAAAAAATAACATTACGAAATTAGTTTAGTATTTAACGCCTTATCATCGCCATTACAATAAATACAAAATGATATAATAATACGCCGTAACCATGCTGAAGCCATGAAGCATGAAGCATGTGGCAGCCTGATAGAGTCAAACTCAAAAAAAAACGGGTCTATGCCAGTGAGCTCTTGGAAGATTATGTAGGTAAGTAAAGCTTTTCAGACCACTGGCTTTTCGGTGAAGGGAATCATAACGAGGAAACTTTATAATTAATTCCGGAGAAAATATTCAATAGCGTGAATCCAGCAACCCATCAAAACAAAAAAAAACAGCACGCCCTCAAATCCTACTATAGTTCCCATGGGAGGTTTTGGAGGGAACGCGAAAAAAACATGTCGCTGCATTCTATTATTTTCCAAAACGTATGTTTTTTCGAGTGTTAATGCAGTGCTGATTTACGCGCAAGAGTGTGGGCAAGTGATATCCAGTAGAGCCACCATGTCAATCTGATTGCAGGACGAGTGCACTAATACCCAGTTCATATACAAACTTATTATTTTGACCAAAATAAATACTTTCATTAAAATGTTAACAAATATCGGATTAACAGTACGTATACCTAAGTTATTGTCGAAAAACACAAAGATTAACAAGCCTCAATATATTTAAACGGAAACCCGCAGAAAATACCGTAGAATGCGTGTAAAAAAAATTATGACTGTACCTTTTAATGTAGTTTAAAACTAGTTTTACCTTGCCTCTACTACAATAAGGCTATATAGAACTAGACAAAAATTAAATTTAATAATGTTTTTTTTTTAAGTGTTTTTTTTTTTTTTAATTTTCTGCGATATTTATAATACCCATTTGGCCACTACGCTAAAACTTTCTCAAACGATCTTTAAAGATTATTAAAAAAAATGTTGTTGTTACTGATCAAGATAACAATGTAATATGAAAGATTATGTTTTTAAATATCTTGACTTTTGTGTTATAATCATAACTTTTAACACGAAGCGTAAACAAAATCATTATCTAGGTAGATAAAATCATTCAATCTAGATGAACGATTTTAAACGTAACTCTTTTGAAAATAAAGTCCACATATTTTTTCTTAGCGTCGATGAGAAAAAAAATGTGGACCAAAAAGGAAACAATCAATTTAAAAAGCTCTGTCTCTTTTTATCTTTAATGTGAGAAAGAGACAGTAATAGATGTAACTGATGCGATGTCATAGTTAATTAACGTCAGTTTAATGTTAAGGCGAAGAGCTACACGTAAAAATTTAAGTAAATTTTTATCTTAAATTAAATAATAATTGTAGAAGACATTATCTATATAAATATAAAAGGCTCTGTCCTGACTGACTGACTGACTGATTGACAGAGAACGCACAGCCTAAACCGCTGGTCGTACAGACTTGAAATTTGGAGGGTGTATTCGTCTTGATGCGTAGGGGTGTACTAAGAAATGATTTTTCGAAATTCGACCCCTAAAGGGGGGAAAACGGGGGAAACGTTTTAAAACGGATTTGGATGGTTCATTTAAAATAAAAAAATGCTGTTTTCAATATTTTTAGACAATGACGAATTAAGGAGGGGAAAGGGGGGGTGCAATGTTGTATGGAAAGTTCTTTGGAACATGGAAAATTCAGGGGGACGAAGTCGCGTCTCGTTAAATAATAAATATTCAACCCATTTGATAGCGCTCATAGTTTTTATAATTCTTACCTTCCTATGGTTACCTGGAAGAGATTGTTTTAGCGATAAGGCCGCCTATTGTGGCTCATACGATTCTTGTTAAGTATATCTACTTAATTTTTTTTCGTGCAAAAAATATATTATACTTACGAAAAACTATTACAATACTTTGTACAAAAATAAACAAAAATTATGATAAAAACTGGTAGTTTTTCCAGTAATATCCGTTACTTATTATTGAGTGACCAGTTTTTAATTATAACAGTCAATGCTCTGCCTCTTAACTGTAAGGGCTCCTTCACACGGGTGCATTTTAACAAGGGGATCATTATCGCGGGTTCTTACTAAAATGGCTTTAATTGAGGCCATATGTAGCCCAATATCGGATAATCAGAGATCCCAGATTGTACATTGCAGACGTGATTTTTTATTTCAGTAAATAATGATTTAAACACCGTAAAATAACAAGAATGAAATAATGAACGTATCGTATATATTTACGATTATATATTTTATTTGTATCACAGATTAATCATACAAAATACTGCATGGTTATATCGTAAAAGTACTTATAATACTTCTAATATAATTTTTTTATTTCTTTGAATTAAAATTGCGGGACTATTCTCGACCCTGCCTATTTATTAGATTTCTGAAATAAGAACGATGTTGGCAGGGATAACATCGCATGCAATACGGTAATCAACAGTAGGTACAGGGGCGACGGGTGTGTCCTAAAACTGCACCCAGAACCACCGGAGGACGGGCAGCAGCGTCCTCTCGGTTAGTGGTAGTGAGCATTTTGATCCTCAAGCTGCCTGCTAAGCGTGATGGTTAAGGCAAGCTCGTAGGGATACTGAGGAGGAAGCCTCCGTCCAGCTGTGGACATTTTCTGGCTGATGATGAGGGTTTGTTCTGGATACCTAATAACAGAGGAGGTTTATTTTTTATTTATTCATTTTTAGGCTCCGCTAACTCGCCTGGATGTAAAGCGAGGATGCGAACTACGATGTTTTTTTTTATGCGTTATTCCCAGTGTAGGTGCATGAGCAGGTAACTTGTCAAATGTGTGTGTCAAATTTACTCAGAACTTGACAACCTTTATGTAACTACAAGTCAAGCTCAAATTAATTAGCCTTAATACATTATCTTAAAATAAAATAAAAAGGAAAAAACATCTCATTCGTTGAACTACCAACAATCGTCATGAGTCACAGACAATTAAATGTGTTAAAACGCAACAAGAACGTAACAAAAAGTGTTAAATAGAAAAATGTGTGTTAATTGGGTGTGAAAGTATTTAATTGGTGTGACTACTTTGTTTATTCTAATTAGTGACTATAGACGCGAACTGTTAAATATAAATCTAATTGACACATCTTAGTAATAGCTATATTTTTGGCCGCTGGAATATTAATTAAAGCGGCCAAAAGTTTTACGTTGGTACTTCAAGTAGTTTGGTTAGATGTTGGTAGGTAAAATTATATACTGGGTGAACTTATTTTACCTTCAGGAAAAAAAATTGGGTATAGTGTACTCACCATTATGGATAACTTTTAGTACGGGGTCAAATTTGAAATGGCGAAAAAAAAACAGTTGTTCCATACATTTTGTTCAAAATCATATTTAACTATAGAAAACCAGTTTTTTTTTCACGATTTCAAGTATGGCCCCATACTAAAAGTTGTTCATAATGATGAGTACACTACACCCTCATTTTTTCCTGAAGGTAAAAAGTTCACTCAGTATAGAGGTAATTAAGTGACACAAGTCCTTTTATTTGTTGAATTTCGTCGGATTGGATAATGATTTTTAAGTTTTTGTTGTAAGTATATTTTATATTATCTGTTTTGTGTCGTGTACCTGGTTGTGTGATGTGATATTAGTTTTGTGTATGTAATTAATCTTTCATTTGCCTTGTATGTGTATCGTGATTTTCGCGTGCGTGACGTCACCTGCCGGGCCCAACGGAAGACCAGCGCCGGTTGCTCGCAACCGGCATCTTGCTGAGTTGGGGCCGGTTTGTGGCAAAAGGTAAACAATTTATTATTTATTTTTGTTTTACTTTTCCGTGTTCTGTGTAACTGATTTTTTGTTTATACTTTTGCCACGAATAAACTATTGTCTATTGTCTATTGTCTATTGTCTATTGTCTACACCCTTACTCCTTATTGTAGGTCTTCTCGCACCAAATCAAGTAAAAAAATTGCACAACCATGACATGTCAACGTTGTCATACGACCAACATTACTCTTGTACGAATAACACAGGAATAACACAACGGAAATAGAAAAGAAGTGAGCGTCTTTTGGACATAAAGACATAACTCAAAATATCCCTCGAATATTTTATGCGCTATCAAAAATGATACATACACGCTAATCAAACAAGAAATAAAATTAACAAAGCAAGTTGTAAAATTAAGTAGTAAAACACAATTATAGGTGAATTTAGAAGTATTGGAATAAAAGTCATCAAATGAAAGTCGCTAACAACTATAGCCTAACAAATAAAGCTCAAATTGATTCATTTTTGTTGAAATGCGTAACGTAAATCTTGGATATGTGGATAGAATAGTTCTAAATATCGAGGTAAATCCAATCATAATTTGAGGATACGACAATGAAGACAATATAACAATTAGTTCGACCATCATTAAAAAACTTAAAAAACATAAAAACAATAAACTCTATGTAAGAAATACTCTCCACATCAGAATATTATCGTATTAGTACTATAGTAGAGTATTATAAATTATCTTTGGTATTAGTAACATTTCAACGTAATTGGGTTTCTAGGAAAATATTAGATTTATTCCATATTATGTGCATGTGCGTGAGCATGTCATTGTGTGAACTGTGTATACGTACTTTTGTTTTAAACAATACCAATTTTTTTGTTTAATGAATAACGTAATAACAATTAAACATGTATATAAAATTGTTTTTTTTTATTTTTATTGAAAGTTTATCGAAACACAATCTACTAATAGTACCTACTAATGAAATACTGTCGCAATAATAATGAACGAGAGGTTCTTTTTATTTAACCATTTAAGACCATTGAAAAATAACTGATTATCACTTTTCCTCATGACGATACCTTTCCAAAATTTACAACTCCTTATTATATTAACAGTGGTCCCGAACCTTAGATCTACGTCTATTAGGGTAAACCACTTTAATGGCTGCTCGTAAAGCTAATTGATGTATTACAATCCCCGAATTGGTGTGTCATTTTTATGGCCAGCACTGTCTTCGGGGTTTATGGTTTACGGTTGAAGACACATGAATTATTTGGGATTATGTAAACAAACATTTGTAGTTTTGTTATAAACGATAATTGTGGCATAGACGTGATTTATAAAACTAATTCGCTTTCTATTTACATGATTAGGGAGCTTTCATATCAGATGGCTAAGCGAGAACGTAGCTTAGCCACGCAAAACAATTTTCATATTTTTTTACGTTTTTGAGCTCTAATATAATGCAGAAAATGCTTACAAAACTTTCGACCGATATAAAGTGAATATAGAGGGACCCAGTATGCGAACATTGTTGAAACGAGTGTCCGCACTCAAGGCAGCCTGAGTCACTAGTCAGTCAACAAGTAGTTTGAATCTCGGAGGAGACAGTTCATTGTCCAAAAAAAAACCTATCTGTATTGTATGGGGTTTTATGTTCACGTTTGCGATGCAGTCTACGATTGAGCACGCTTGTCTAGAAGTAACCAATTTACTTGCGACTTGAAAACACCCAAATTGTAGCTTGCGCTGAGACGGCGCATGCCATTGTTCGCGAAGTTTGAACAGTGAAAGAGGAATCATACTGTTTTGTTCAGTTTTTGGCATATCAACCATAAAACGGTATCGTTTTTTAAGCTCCTGGCCGTCCGACAGAAGAATGAATAGGATCATTCAAATCCGAAGGATACTCTCCGAAATGAATCTGATAAAATACTGACAGACCGACAAATACTCGGGCGAACGCAAGTGGCTCTCAAAAATACTTAAACTCTAGCCTGAAGCAGATGACGCGTTATTTTATCGGTTGTGTATCCTACTAACAGTAATCGAAAGTTTCATTGCCTCTGACATTTCTTGTTGGCGGCTCAGTCTATATACTTACTTAATTACCTGAGAAACAATACAATTTATTTCCTCTTTTACAAGAGATTGACACACAAACGATTGTAATTTGTAAAATAGACCGGCTCACCAGTTCTTAAACTAATTACAAAAATGCAAAAATCCACCCTCATTTCTCATTCTACGTGTTCGCAACCCTGAGGAAAGATTTTTTAATTTGTCGCTTCATAAAAAACACGACAAATAGGTACAGCTTTAATGAATCTGTCATAAAAAGCTACGGACCAGTACTAATGAGGGTATGCTATTAAAAATATAATCAATTTGACTCGGATAAGTGCTTAGTTTGTAAGTAAATTGTTGCGAACATTTTTAGGTGCGTTACTTTGCTACCTACATTTTGTAAACCCTAAACATATCCCTCTATACCTATACTTATCTTACCTAGTTTTTGAATATTGGTTTAAATTTATGGAAGAAATACGATAATCAAATCATTGCATCAGGCATTTAACCGCCCTTTGGCGGACATAGGCCTACATTTGAAGGCCGATTGGGAGATACTCCACTATGCGTTACGAAGTTTCGTGGCTATCATATTAAGTTCTTTAATTGATCTTCTTTGGATCTGTGTTTTTTCAACCGACTTCAAAGAAGGAGGTTCTCAATTCGTTTTTTTTTTGTATGTAAGTTACGCGTATTCTCCGCCAATTATGAACTGATTTTGATGTATTTTTTTTGTTTGGTAGGTCTTCAGAGGTCTTATAAATTTTTATCGAAATTTGTTCAGTAGTTTGGTGTTTAAATCAAAATAACTGGAGAGTATGAAGATGTCATCCAGGTAGACGAAATTGACGTCGGTTGTTGTTTTTTTTTTAAAGCGTATATTATTTAATGCAAAACCAACTTTCCTTGACTGATTTTGATTACTTGGTATACTGAAGCGTTGACTGTATTACGTTGATGAGAAAAATAGACTCCGAATAACGATAACGCGGTTGCTTTCAATCACGAATTAACAAACCGTCGACGTAACATTATTACGACGCATGTTACTACGAAAGCTCAAGGCTTAGAAAAAACAGAACTGCGGTATGTGTTATTACGAATAATTAAAACTGCGTTGGTAGTTGATGAGTTTTATGCCTCGCCTCGTAGTTCATGTCGGTTTAGTTGTCCACATGCTTGCATAATAATCATGGCATGTTTGACGCTTCTATACGTATTGCAATTTTACGATAGATCATCAATTAAATTAAGAAAACTTAAAGAAAACAATTTTTTTGTTTGAGGATTCTTCTAATTTTTGTTATTTTTATTAGTGTCACTAAAGCTGGTAGTAATAACATTTATGATTTTTAGCCAGTTCTCAATAAATAGGTCATTATAGATGAGACGGACAGTCAACGTTGCCTTAGTAATAGTGTTCTGGTGGACATTATTTGGGTACGGAACTCTTAAAAGGACAGACAAATGTATTCATTTGAGATTCATTCAGGCGTTACTTTGCGGAAGTTCAACTTAATCAACTGTTATATATACAAAAAAATCTAGTGTAATTCCGCTGTAAATACGCAACACTGTTCACAGCGGAATTACACTAGACATTTCTGTTTTTTACTACGGGGTACTTACTACTGCAGTCAGCGACAATGATAAGTCGAATGGACGGGAAATAAGCGCACGGATTTTGAAGAATATATATTGAGCGCCGGCTCTCCACTCGCTTTAGTCATACTCTGCCTTTGCGACATCAGAGCCGTACGATACGACAATACAAACTTCTAATACATGTACATGTGTTCTCTTTTTGTCATGCAGTAATTATATTCGCTATGTCTATTTTCCGGCAAATGTAATATGCATACTTTTAGCTAGGTATGCTTGATTGTGTTGTCTTGTTAATTTTGATCGATTTGCAAGCGCTCGGCCCGTCCATTCCATTATCACTGTTGCTGCTGGCAGTAAGACTGGTAGTACCATGGGAAATAAATGTTTTTAATGGTTGAATAAATTTATTCTTTGGTCTGTGTTGACTGTAATTACAAAATGCATTCATTTCCAGAACATCTACACGTATTCTTTACTTTTATTTATTTTGACCTTTGTAAAGAATTGCTATTGTATTGTTTCCATTGTAAACCAACTATGTTATTAACGGGCTACATGGTGTCTCAAATATGCATATGATACTCGTATATGTCAAAATATCACATCAGGAACCCTATTAACGATTCCCACCCTTATATTTAGGGGGTGAAGATTGAAAATTATACCGACGGTAACCGATGGCGACCGTTGGACCAGAGTCATTGTTTGACGGAACAATGAGTACGAAGAACCAGGAATTTGCCTTACGGAGAGCTCGACTATATTGTGTTAGGAAAGGCCACAAAGTCAGCATTTTAGCTCGTGTCAATAGGGTGAAATTATCATAATCATAAATATTTTTATTGGTTTTTTCTGATGGGTGACTGCGACTGGCGTTTATAACTGAATATTACACTAGGTGGATGGCGGGTTAAATCACTGGTTCCGGTCTTTTGTCTACAACAACCGTACAGTTAAGGATCAACCCACACGTACGACAACCACACCACAACCACACCACAATCACAACACGTGGTTGAGCACATTTTTCGTATTGAAAATGAATAGTAGAATTTACACGTAAGTACCACATTTTGCCGTCGTTATCGACCGCGTGGTTGATCCCGACCACATTGCAACCACATCGCAACCACAATGTAACCACCAGCGCCACCGTGAAATAGCCGCCGGCCACATCGCAGATATAACGTTGCGTCGACGCAACGACAGTGCGCGCTCCCTTAGGTTAGTGACCCTTAGGGTCAACCCACACGTACCATAAGCTAGCCGAAAGAATGGAGTTTAGCTGTTGAGCTATAGTGTTGTTAAGGTAAAACAACCAAATTGAACTAATTTTTCGTGTTATAGGAAGCTTATACTGTATATTTTTGCAAACAGTACAAATCGTGATATTTTTTTAAATATTGAAGTCAGTTGAGATAAGCCTTAAAAAAAAATACAACCGACTTCATCTTCGAATACCTGGATGCCATCATCATATTTTCTAGTAATTTTGATTTAAATACCAAACTACTGAACCGATTTCGATATAATTTACATGGGACCACGTCTAAAGTATTGCCTACCAAACAAAAAAAAACATTAAAATCAGTTCATAATTGCCGCAGAAGTCACGTAACTAAAAAGAAACATACCGTCGAATTGAAAAGCTCCTTTTTTGAAGTCGGTTGAAAAAGGACGAGTTAAGAATAATAAAATAGCTGTCGGATGAGTTGGAAGTAGAAAACGGTTGAATTGAGAAAAAATAATACGCAGGATGAGACGGCATAGGACGAGTGAGGAACAACCCCTTCAAACTTGTCGAGAAAAAACAAGCAACAGCTACAAGTAATAACAAATGTTTACATGATTATATTATCATAAATAATATCCCTCTTTTCTTATTAAATGCTAGTTTGGTGGCCAAACGACTATCCGAAGCGGACGTCTGAGGACATCCTCTTATTCAGATCTGAATAAAAGATTTTTCGAGAGTTCAGAAATTAGTCGGGATATCTCGAATTCTCTTCTATGAGAGATAACTATTTTGTAAGGGATATTGTTTTGAGTGAAATGCAGTTTCAATACTCTTGTCTAGTACTATAGATATATATAATTATGTTTATCACCGGGACAAATAAATTATTTGTTATTTACGTCGACGTTTCGACCATGTTCCAATGGCCGTGGTCACATGGAACATGTCACAATATTAAGTCCCGGTGATAAACATAATTATGTGTTCAAATCGCAAAAGTTTAAAAGCTTCATGTAAGAAAGAAAGAAAGAAAGAAAGAAATGTAATTTATTGGAATGTAATTTATTGGAATAATCTCTCACATTATTTCTCAAGAAAGAGATGTAGATATATATATTTATATTTTTGTAGTGGTAGGACTTCACTGCAGAGTCCGACTGGGGAAGTATCACACCTTTGTCAGTTATTCAACCGCCAAGCAGTAGTGTGCAAGCATTAGTAGTGTTCCGGTTTCAAGGGCAATGTTACCAGAGAAATGATGGGTATGATGAGATTTAACATGCACAGTGCAGTGCGGCGCAGGATTGTGTTCGCAAGTTCATAATTCTGGCACTGCTACTGTTAGTGGCAGGCGTGACGCTTACCACCAGGCGAACGTCTTGCTCGTTTCGTCACTGTCTTGTTTCGTCAACGTCTTGCTCGTTTCGGTAGGTAATAATGATTAAATAATCATTATTACCAGCCTAGTAGTCGACTGGAGAACAATAAAAACATACCTGGTGGTGGTGATTCTGGTATTCTGGTGTTGAACTTTAGTGGACATACGTCTCTCTCAAACGTATACCATAGAACAGAAGCTTTCTTGATTATATCGTGACGTTTTTGTCACCAGTAACATCACTTATGAATCTGCTCCATAAAATAGCAGAAAGTAATCTCCGAGGGTTTTTACTTATAATCTCGCAACTTATCTTGAATCCCCATGTGAAAAATCTTCCCAAGTTAAAGCAGCCTTTCGTTTATCCTTCATTCTCGAGGCCCATAAAGAGGCCCCATCTTGGGCCAATAAAAATAACCGTTGGGCCAACAGCTTTACAAGTAACATTTTGCTAAAATGTAATGCCTATAATTAGGGACTGTTATGCTTTCCCTTGATTCCTTTTCCTTTCCTTTTTTGATAGAAAATTGGGTAGTTAGATGTAGCGTTCGCTGCGAGATACTGATATTGGGTAATTTCTTTCTTTTTACATTGAAAAGTTTGGCGTCGTCAGAATTTTTATGTTCATGGTGGCTTACTCTCTTATATCGAGATCAATAAAGTCATGTTGGTTATTGTTGGGGTAGCAAATAGCATCGGCTTAGGCCCTTAGATCTATCCACTATCTTCAAAGGTTGATTGGGCTATAATATTCCAGTCCCGATTTTTGGTGGCGAAACAAACATAAATTTATTTTCCGGATAAATGCAGTTGGTTTCGCAATGTTTTCCGCGGATGGAAAACTATTTAGTTTTTTTTTTAGGTCCAGGATTGTACCATACTTGTCAATGGAATTAGCGTCTTCTTCTTAATGAGTTACCACGATTTTGAGAAGCTTACAGACCGTGAGATAATTATGTTAATAATTAAATGTTTGGCTAAATTTATTTAACATAGCTCGTGAAATAATACGTGTATTCATACTATAAAATAAATGTGAATTACCCCAATTTTTTCCGAGGCAGCAATCTCAATCCCCAAATGGTGTCCGCTCAAAAGGGTCAAAAATAAAGTAATTAGCGTCAATTTATATCAGCTTTACAGTTTTAGCAGTTCGACTTATTTGTCGCGCCTCCGTCGTGTCGGCTTACATTGGCGACGTTTTGAGCGATAGCGGCTTTGACATATAAAGCAATGGACATTTAACTCTGGTTATAGATTTATACTTATATATACCTATTCATATAATATGGTGAGTGTACATTGAGCTTGTTTCAAGTAAATCATCATTATCATTAGCCCGGAGACGTCGACTATCGAATGAAGGTTAGATTAGGTTAACCTTAGTAGTACCTAGCCTTAGACCGCCAAACTGCAGGGCAACATGCCATTTGCATCCAATTGTTGCCCGCGACTGTCACAATGTCATCGGTCTACCTCGTGGTCGCCACTCAAGAACCTTTCAAGCTCAAGCTAAGTAAATCATCAGCGTCACCTATTTTTCTTCTTTCTTTTAATTAGTCCTATACGTTATATTTTAAATTAGTGTTTATAACGTCAAGTCTTTGGTTTAAATACAGTAAATTTCAGATAAATAAATAAAATATTTACTAGATACGAAAACATTTATTTTATCAAAATACTAAATGTCATAAAACGAAAATTTAAATAAAATTCCAAATATCACAACGTTATAATACTTTGTTCAACTGAAGATGTGTGCTTTCTTAATAAAATTTTAAATGGCTTTTTTAGGCCTTGCTTTCTTAATAAAAATTCAAAATGGCTTTTTTCAGGCCTTTGCTCTAACCTTGCAGTTTACTCGCACGTTTACAAATACCCCTAAAATAAAGCCACATAGGAACGTAGTTAAAACAGATAGGTATTATAATTTAAATAATTACTTAGAATAAATCTAGAAATATAAGAAAATGTTTGTAAGCTGGCAAATCATGGATAGAGTTACAATTTCATTATTAAATACACAGAATATCGTAAAAAATATAGGAAATCAAAGCGCACAAAGTAAATTTAATAAAATCCATAAGTTATAATAATGCGTGCATTTTTTTTTGTTATTTATACATGCTTTATCTCGCAGAAATAAATGTGTCAAATCTACGTCAGTTTCATGTCCCGTAGTTCCGTAGTCCAAGCTCCGAAGCTGGTTGTAATGTTTGCAAGGCTTAATTTGTTTGAAGGGCCTCCCTCGGAATTGATGAAGGGATTCCCTTGTTTACGATTTTAAGATGTCGGCTACTAGAGCTTATGTTTTTTAGTTACCAGCTATAGATGTTGTGTCGGTACCTGAAAAAATAGAGTTAACAATGAGTAAAATAAAAAGTCTTCACATTAATTAGGTCTTTATGAAGCAGTTAATACAAATTGTCCAAAATACAAACCACCATAAACACAGGAAGATGTACAGAAGCGTTCTTTCGGTTAGCGGTAAGTAGTGAGCATTCTGCGGTCCCCAAGCCGTCTGCCAAGCGTGGAGATTATGGCAACCCCTCATTAAAGAGAAGGCCAGCGTGAATTTAAAATTGAAAAAATTGGAATTCAAAGCTGGGATTTATATTCTAGACTAGAGGTTCCCTCAATCCCAAACTCCCCTCCGCAACCCCCCCTACTTCCCCTTCCCCCCAACTCTCACCCCCCCCCCCCCCCCTTGAATGAACTACCCAAATATCAATTTTCATCGCTATAACTTCAAAAACAAAGAACTTTCTTAACAACATTCCACCCCTCTTTCCCCCCCTTAAATCGTCTCTGTCATAAAAATATTGTAAACAGCAATTTAAATTAACTATCCAAATCCAAATTTTCGTGACTAAAAGTACAAAAAAGAAGGACTTTCATGCAAACGTACCCCCCCTTTTCCCCCCTTTAGGGGCCGAATTACAAAAAACTTAGTACACCCCTACGCATCGAGACGAAAACACCCTCCAAATTTCAAGTCTGTACGACCAGCGGTTTGGGCTGTTGCGTTGTCTGCCAGTCAGTCAGCCAGTCAGTGAGTCAATGAGTCAGGACAGAGCCTTTTATATATTTATATAGATTATTTAGGATAACATTCAAGAAAACAATATTAAAAAAATATATATCAGTCTGACTTCCAAGGGGTGATTGGATTATTCCACATATTTCATAATGTTTATCACGATGTATGAAAAAATTTAAGTACGATAAAGGTACAAATTTAAGTATATATAATTATAAACCAATGTAATTGCAAATGTCATAACATCAACCAATTTCTTAATTATGTCCACAATTTTAATATCTCTTAAATCTACAGTATATTGTTCGATATATGAATAAAGTCCCACATAATAAACCAGTTCGATAAGGCAATAATCGTAAATTATTGTCATAACGGGTATTACGTGGAGGATCCGGTTTATCACCTCATTACGGGCTGACCTACCGCAATGCGAGTGACTCACTGACACAGAGAGGACAGCTGATTGGATTACGAGTACGTACGTAATATTATTGTGACGGATTATGCTTTATGATGTTTAGGGTCATGTTACAAGACAAAAAATACTTATAAGTCTTAATGTTAATAAATAAATCGAGATGGACTCGCTGTCTGAAAGCTCTTTGATTATGAATCTTTGAACATAAAAAAGAAAAAAAATCTTATGTCATTTAATTGTAAATAGGCTATAGGGAGCTACAGTAGCTCCCTGTCACTACACCAAGCAAAATACACGAGTATTGTGTATTTTGCTTACCTTACAATTTTGTCTTCTATAGCCCTTCTCCCACGTAGCTACGCAACTGAGATGCGAACTGAAATGCTACTCTATTGACGTGGTTTCCGCACACGATGCTACCTTTATTCGACTAATTATTTCATAATAATAGATAGAGT
Organism: Erannis defoliaria; assembly: GCA_905404285.2. NCBI lineage: Eukaryota > Metazoa > Arthropoda > Insecta > Lepidoptera > Geometridae > Erannis > Erannis defoliaria. The sequence goes on from FR990072.1 coordinate 871,414, forward strand.
CTTAATAGAGTCTTTCATGGATATGATGACACTCTATGTTTATTTAATTCTTTATTGCAAACTGTCATACACACATCTATGTACCTACCTAAAGAATGTTTACCAGACAAATTCAAGGGTTAGCACGTAACGTCAAGACTATTTAATTACAATTTTCAATTCTAAAATAGTGTTAAATAAAACCAAATTCAGTTTAAAGTACTCCATTGCGCAGGTACTTAATTTCAATACACGCTCCTTTGATATGAACGAAGTGGATCCTTCGCAGTAGATCCAAAGAACGGTAAACTGTATATTATAGAATAGTCGATGTATTCAATCGCTATACATTTACAACAGTAAGGATTGCGGTGAACCCACGCGGATCAAAGGTCGCGAGCGAGTTCGATGGACGCGCCGTGATATCGGTTACTGCTTTGTTGTGTATGGTTTGAAAAATAGTAAACACACGTAATGCAGTATAAAAATGTACCCGCGGTAGCTTATATAGATTGTTATATTTGGAGCAGTGAGGTCGTGGGTTCAAATCCTAAAGTCCAAATTTTTGGGTGTTTATATATCGATTTTCATCGATATGAATAAGTTGTATAAGATTTAATTTTATCTTTTCGATGAAGGAAATGAAGTTTATCATGAGGAAACCGGCATGCGTCCTGAGAAGAAATTCAATAGCGTATGTGAACTCACCAACCCGGAACTGGTCCGGCATGGTGGATATGGCCAGTCGCCCTTCAACATAATGCATCACAAAGGAAGGCCTACTTCACAGAGGACTATCACGAGACTGATTTAGCTACTCCAATCGGATAAAAATCATTGACGTAGGTATGAACTAAATAAACAGCGTTTTCAGGTTTCGTGGACGACGGATATACAACGTTACTTCATCAACAGCCAAAAAAATGAAATAACGTCCACTGTTGAACGAAGACCTTGCTTGGATTGGGTATCTTATTACTAAAGTAAGTAAGTAAGTTCGTATAGGCTGAGTGGCGAGCCCTAGTGTCAGAGTTAATGTGCCGCCCAAAGGCCTCTGACATGGCTGACGGTTGTTGTTATAGAAACTAGAACAAACAACCGGGACCAACAATTTAACGTGTCATCCGATCCACGGTAGCGCTCAGAAATAAATGCCACTCACGGTCACCCATCCGAAGACTGACCGGACCGTCCGTTGCTTAACATCGGTGATCGTTTAGAATGACCTAGACAAGCTACGCCACGAGCGCTACTCTCTCATCACTTACTCTCTCTACTCTCTCATACTGAATCTACGTTGTCCGTCTGTCTGTTTCTCTGTCCGACCTACAATAATCTGCATCTCTTGAACTGTTCTATACGGGAGATGACTTATACCTCCTAGTGTAAGACCCCTGCTTGCACTTAACCAGTTTTGTATTTATTCAAATAGTATACAGTTTTTTTTTTGCAAAATTTGTTTTCTGCAATCCGTACATAATACAAAATCGTCATGTCCGAGTGCAACGGCCGGTGCTACGAGTTAATTTATACCCTCGATGCAGATGCCCCGGACCCGGCCTGCGGTATTGTTGTCTTGCAATCACTACAGGCAACTATAAATATCTTTCTCTATGATATGAACTCATTTCCGGAACGAAGTAATGTAAAGTCACTGATATAGCTCAGGGTGTTATTAAGCTGGAGTGGCAGTGGCATAGTCTTGTAAGAGTCCACTTCTGCATGGACTTAAGAGTAAGTCCAGGCCTACCCTTGCAGGGTGGTTGTTATATCTACCATGCCCAGTTGCAGTTTGATGAAGTCTCATACGCTTTTGGATTCTGGACTTCTACAGGTTTATGCAGGGAATATTTATATTTATCTGTAGGTATTTGTGTTCAAAGTCACCGAAATAGCTCGCAGGGTTTGTAAGTTGAAGTGGCAACGAGCAGGACACATCACTCGAAGAACTGATAACCGATGGGGAAGAAAAGTTCTTGAGTGGCGACCGCGAACCGGAAGACGCAGCGTAGGCGCGGCCTCCCATTGGGTGGACCGACGACATTGTAAAAGTCGCGGGCAACCGGTGGATGCAAATGGCAGGTTGTCGGACAGTGTGGCGGTCTAAGGGGGAGCCCTCACACCGCCACACTGTCCGACAACCTGCCATTTCCTGCCTCCGTTCAGCAGTGGACGACTCCGGGCTGATGAAGATGATGATTTGTGTTCCCATATGGAGGTACCGTCATCATCCATTACATCCAGATTGCATTTGTTTCATACAACGAGTGAAGTTTTTCTCACGCTGCTGAAACCTGTAAAATATTGAGCGTTGTAAACTCGCGTCAAACAGTATAAATCTCTGGGTATAGGCTAGGAGCTGGCATATATTATTTTTGTAAAGCTGGCGAATATCATTTGTAAAAAATATTAATCAGTAATATAAAAAAATATTTCTTAACTATTTTATGAAGCATGTTTTTAACAAAATGTACTAGGCTTGGAGGATCTAGCTCTCTCTCATATAACCAAAGTGACTAGGTCGTCTTTAATTAATTATTAATACAATTAAAATAGGTATTTTTTTTGTGTGGCAAGTTAAATAAATTAGGTAGGTAATTAATAAAAGCACTAGCCCAAAAATGTATATAAGTACTTGTTTTGTCTATCTTTAGATTGATAGATAGATAGAAACTCTTTATTGTGCACACCAAAAAAAAACAATAGAGAAGATACAAGAACCTTATGAGCTAGTGCCACAATTGGCGGCCTTATAAGCTAAGCTAAAAGCGATCTCTTCCAGGCAACCATAAGGAAGAATATACACATGAATAAAGACGGGAGATGCTACTAACACATTTAATGTGGCGTCTGACGTTTGTGGGTCTTTTTAGTAACTGATAAAAAAGATTAACTAGAATTTAATGAAATTTATAAATCTTCAAAATCGGTTATTATAATATTTTTTGACGTTTTGCAAATTATATATTTTTTCATTACACTTGCCCGTAAAGTGGATCTTATTACATCAGTTTTAGGCTCATAATCCAAGACATTACACACGCGTGCGATTTATTTACTTTACTGTAATGTAAAATAAAAAGCACACGTGCTATTATAGCACCTAATATAACCCGGTTAAGTTAAGTTTGTACATGACTGCAAGTTATAATGTATGTATAAGAAGCATTCTTAATATAGCCGGGTAATACTTACAGTTTTTTTGTAATACCAACAAATAGTTTTTATGCGGCTGAAGTAAATGTCAACCTGCGCGCGCATTGCTGGATTGCCATTTACCGCAAATATTTCTGGACGTTTTCGCTGTGTGGTTAATTTTACAAAAAAAGAGTTTGTTTTTTCTCGCAAATTCAATGAAAACAGTCGTATGAAACGCTTGTGCTATTTTGGTCATTACACTCTCGGTTTCCTTATCGCACTCGCCTGCGGCTCGCGCGCATAATACCGCCTCTAGTGTAATGACCAACATAGCACACTTGTATCATAATTTAGGCGTTACTTACCAGAACTAAATTGAAGGTAGGTGACGGTTCGGTCAAATATAGTAATCACGCCTAGCATAACGAGTAAAATAGAGACTTGCTCTCAATTGAGGCTTCCAAAGCTCATTGTTAGGTGCTTGGGTCGAGAATCTCTTACCGCTACAATATATATGTTTTAATAGACTAATAAGAGGCAAAAAAATTACGGGCCACCTGTAGTCACCACCGTTTATGAACACGGTTAATTGATTGTACAATACAGAATAGTCGAAAACATGAACTGAAAGAACTTCATTAACTCTATTACGTCAAGTATTGATCCAAGCATACTTATGATAGCAAGAAGCCTAGCGCGCGTAACTTACATAAATGACCTCATTTTCTCATAAAAATAAAACCGTCATAAAAGACACTGGCTCCCTGGCTGGACCCTGGCTCTTCGCCTAAGTTACTTCCGTGAGATTGTAGGCTTATTCGAAGCAGCAACAACTTTATTTCAAAGTGACGCGCACAAGATTCTCGTTCATCCGGAATTTATGGGCCCGTCTATCCTTTATCCGGGTTTTCGCGTCGAAAAACGGACACTCGGTTTTATGGGCACGGAAAATTTACACATCAACTTGCCTGTAGTTTATTATAAAAGGTGTTTTTATGGTGCCGTGTATGGAACGTAAAACTTAAAGGATTTCCTGTATGGTAAGTAGCTTGGTCATTTTACATCTTGGGGCACGGTTTAAGAGCAATTTTGTGCAAGATTTTTTCTAATTATTTCAATTAATATATTACTCACATCTAATGAACAGCGATGACGTAACCAAAAATGTAGGATGGTTACCCTACTTTACTTATAACTTAAGATGAAAATGAGTCCCAAAATGATATTCTGTGCTATAGTAATAAAATCGTTTTTATTTTCTTAGAGTATCTACTGATTTTAATAGTGAAACAAGACATCTAAAAATAGCACGACTGCCCCGCCAAAAAAATATGTAGGCGGTTTCACTGGGATGATGTAAGGATCCTAACTTTGATTAAGTGAGAGAGAGAGAGCTAGATCCTCTAAGGGATTCTAACAATACCCCATACATCAAACCTGTTCAGGCATTATGAAGTTATGGGGAAATAATAAAAACTCATACACCACAATATACAATGTGTAACAAAAAGGTTCAACAATACTGAACAGTATGTATGTACTCATCATTGAACCAAACCTGAAATCGCGAAAAGTATATCAGCTGATCCAAACTTTTTTTCAACGTCAATGACCTTTTTGTATGGAACAGCTGATATTTTTTCGCGATTTCAAGGTTGGCCCCATTGTAAAAGTTGTCCATAATGATGAGTACATACATACCCTTCAGTATTGTTGAACCTTTTTGTTACACATTGTATAATACATTATCATGAACCCTGAAAACATTATTACACTCCTCTTTTTTGAACAGTGTTCCAGAACCATGTTCCAAGGCTTCCAAGGAATCGGAAAGTGTTTGGTGATTATTTCGAGAGTTCAAAAAATGGCGAAATAAATTAAATGATGAAGAAATATTTCATCACAAAAAGTACTTTTTTCCATTAGTCATCCATTTATAGCTTCGTTTAAACAATATATTTATTTTTATTATAAAAATTAATACTTAAATAAATAAAAACAGTCAACAAAGAAACATAATTATTTATAAATAAAAACAGTCAATAAACATACTTATTTCGGGCGAACACTGTAATTACTATAACCGTAGTACATAGCTAAAATAATATTATTAACCGTTTTCTAGTTCATTTTGATAACAATGTTAGATTAGTTTACTGAAAAACTTATTGTACTTACCTACTTTACTGTTTTTTTTTTGATTTCTTACTTCTATTTTTATTTAGGTTTTTATTAAAAAAATTGAAGCTTTTTTTCCGACTGTGTTTACACTGGTAGTTGGAGCACGAGGACGTGTAAGTACTCCATGCTTCATCCAAGTGGTGAACCTAGGTAGAGCATGGGCTGCATCCATCAGCGCGACGTTTTTTCAACACAATACAACCTGTTAATGTTGGTACTTTAATAAGTAATCTTCTTAACATGATACAGACGTGGCAACACACTGCAGATTTATATATATCTTTCAGTATTTTTGTATTTTTTAAGTTTTTCCTTCAAAGTTCTTCCCTAATCAACTACTTTTATCTAGTAGGGAAGTTTCCTCCAATCATTGCAGCTCTGTCCTTGATGAGATCTTCCAATGTCCTCTTCAACAGCCGTTTCCATAAACTTCCTCCCGGCATTACGTGTTAAGTGACAAACGATCTCGACCATCCCTTCCCATCTCGGGAACAAATCCAGTCGAATTAAAAAGCCAATCTAAGTTACACCCCGTAATTACTAGCCACTTACCACACCCTCCACTTTAGGGTCATCCTGCACTAAGACGAGTGGAGCATTGGAACGATAAGGTATAGCCCGATCGAAGTCAAGGTAACTGCAAGGCAAGGTTGGGAAGCAAAGTGGGGAAAAGAAGCACATCGGAATAGTGAGGTAGCGGGTACGATCCCGGACCCGTAAAATAATTATTAATGAATACGCTAAAAAAATATCTTGAGAAATATATTTAATACGTACGTTTCTTTACAAACAATATTTATCTTGATTCAACTTAAGTTATACACTAAAAGATGCTGCGCCTCTTTTCAAAACAATTTATTTAAAAAACCGGTTACATACGGGTACTTAAGGTTGATGATTCAAACATAATATTATGAATCACTGTTTTAATAAAATAATAATAAAAAATTATAAAACAATAATAATATAATATAATAGTTTCGTTTAGTGGTCGGATTAAATTGACATAATATGGATAAGGAAGGCTAAGTTAAATAATAGTCCTGTTTAACAATATTAGTTACAAACCCCGAAAATACAAGTCGTTTGTGGTCGAAGACTTATTTTTAAAGTCGGTTCAACTTGAAATGAAAACCTCTGATTTTCAACTGCAAATTGCAGTCAAGCTCCAAATACATGTCTCAGTGGGTTTTAACCCTTGGACTTGGCTAGTAATAATAAAATGCAAGGTGCAGACATCACGTACTCCGGATACCTTAGGGTGCCTTAAAGATAACGGTAGGAAACTTTCCTTATTGTAATATGATTTTCAAGTAATAAAAGAAAAGATGCGGGTTTTTACGTGTCTGGTTCAACGTTTCTGTTAAAAGTTTTGCTGTTCAAGCCCGCTTCGGGTTATATTATAATCAACGCGGGGTAAAAATGTCTCATTCGCCTTAAGTATGGTCTGGAGTTATAGCACAGAAAATAATATGCTACACGGTTAGTTATAGTTACCAATATCAATGATTGTAGCTACTTTATTTGATAAGTTAACCAATTTGCTCGATTTGGTTGAGAACTGACAACCGATGGGGAAGAATGGTTCTTGGGTGGCGACCGCGAACCGGAAGACGCAGCGTAGGCGCGGCCTCCCACTAGGTGGACCGACGACATTGTAAAAGTCGCGGGCAACCGGTGGATGCAAATGGCAGGTTGTCGTACAGTGTGGCGGTCTAAGGGGGAGGCCTTCGTTCAGCAGTGGACGTCTCCGGGCTGATGATGAACCAATTGGCTTGTCAAATGTAGTTAACTTTTTCTTTATTATCGATAACAGCAATGAAAATAGTAAACATAATTCGCGAGGAACGAAAACTGGCTCAGGATTTATCTCTGAGAATTTTCTAGGAAAAGTATTCTGGCTAGTGAAATTTCGTCAAAATCGGATCAAACGCTTAGTTACAAATACAGAGAAGACTAAGTTGCTATTTACATCATATAAAAATATATATTATTATTTTGGTTATCAAAACCAAGAAGAAGAGCGAGAAATTGAGGACAGGCGACAAAATAAATATTAATTTAATTTTTCTATAGTTTTATTTTTATTTAGAAGGGTAAAATCTATTTGATTTACTTCACTACACAATTCTGCGTCATGATCTCGAGTTATGTATGACAAATAATTTTAAGTAACAAATAAGAAAAGATCCAACCTCGCAAGATTTAATTCGCAATCTGCGGATGTGACAATGAATGTAGGTTGTCGTATGTGAAAGTAATCACGTAACAATTCCTTTATTTTATATTTGCTTCACATAATTCATCTATTCAGATTTGAATTAAATTTATTTTAACAAATTGATTTTATCCACGTAAGTATAAAGCTTTTCAAAGTTAAGTTGACAAATCTCTTGTATGTTTTTTTATAATATGAAGTTCATTACAAAGGATAAAAAAATATCACAAGATCCTTAATAATCCTTTGACAAAACATTTTGACATTTCAATACAATTAGGTAAGGCTGATATTACTCGAATATTTTTATTAACTTAAGCGTTGTTGCGTGTATATCTTTTATTATGTATCATTCAATCATAAGTGTCTATACGCCCTACCAACCTTTGATATGGGACCTGAAACTTTGAATAACAGCTAAGTCCAAGGCATAACTTCACTGGCACTCATTATTTTTTTACGGTGAGCCTATTACAGCACAGCACAGAACTATAGCCCTAGTAAAGCACAGTAAATAATTGTCTATTGTCAATAATAGAGAAATCAATATTTAATTAATCATACAAAATACAATACCAAACATATCCTAACATAATTATGATGTTATTTAATTATTTATACAAAATAAAATACCAAACTTATCCTATAATAATTATGATGTTATGAAAATTCACAATATAATTATGTATTCGATTTATTTATCGTAAGGAATTAGAAACAAATTTAGCAAAAATAGTATTCAACTACCAAATTAATTACACTCTAAAACAACTTGGCAGCCCTAACACGACGGCCGTGCGCGCACTGTCATCCATCGACACCCTTAAGGCGATCACATCTAAAACTAATTCTCTTCATTGTCAAGATTTCACGCACCACTCACCTTCAATTACTGTAGCATCGCCTTAAGGGCTATTCTGAACCGTATAAATGCATACGGTATACGGCAAAGTACGGTTCAGAAACTTTTGCAATTTTAAATCCCCCTGTGAAGTTTTTTAAAGTAGCAAGGTAATCCGGAAGTTTCACAATTTTTATAAGAACGTGTTTTGGAAAAATCAAGCACTTACTTTTTTAACATTGTAGGCAAACACAGAGCAGTTGTTTTTTTTTAGATTTATTTAATTTTATGTTGTTTAGTAGTCACGTTATGTCAATTAATTATAATGTAATACTTAGAGCATTATATGCTTCATTTGATATGATCACCATACCCATACTTGCTAGAAAGCAACAGTCTGTAAGGCCGATCACAGACTTTTTACGTAACAAGTAAGGAAACGGACGCCCCCCTCTTCTGATAATACATCTGCCCGTAACCTTTGCAGTATCTAAAGACTTAAGTAACCAAACAAAGTCTGCGGCATAACTAAATGCCAAGTAAAGCAAGTCAAATTTTAATTCAAAACATGCTGAGAAAATACTACGGAATCCTACCAATGGCCAATTTTATGACAGGCATTAAAAAAAGAAGCTCATTGTAGATGTCTCTGACTTTGCGCAGACCAGATGTGGCTGTCTTGGTCAAATTTTATTTCATGTGCCACATATATCAAAAATACCAACGATCTTATATGTGTAACATATAAGATATAAGAACGATCTTAACGGCCTTACCTAAAATAATCTCGATTCTCTTAGTCACTGCTTAAACTTCTCTGTCATTTTCTAGCACGTGCAACTTCACGTCAGAGAGAAGATGGCAGAGCATCTTGAGCATTGACTAACGGTTGAAAAGTTTTTTTAAGTAAGGCCGTATATGTGTAACATATAAGATCGTTGAAAAATACTATGCTAGAATAGAATAGAATAGAATAGAATATTTTTTATTGCCAAAACTGTGTACAAAAGATGTTATAAATTAAAATTAGTACTTAACAACAGTTTACCCTTAGCGGGCGTGCAATATTTTTAGTAGGTACATAGGTTTAATGTACCTACAGCTGCAAGTTTAGTTTAGTTTGTTTTTGACTGGCACTTAGTTATAGTCTGCTATCTGTCAAGCTGAAGGAACTACTTTTATTTTTAAATCATGTTTTGAAAATCGTATTAGGCGAGGTCTGACTAACAAGAACGTAAATCAGATAAATAAAAATAATTATATTCCATTCTATTTTCACTTGAATTTACTGGGCGTTAAGAGATTTGATGTCTAATATCTCAGGGTGGCGAGCGCAGTGCAGTGCGCCGCAGGATTATGGTCGCAAGTTCACAATTCTGGCACTGCTACTGTTATGGGCAGGCGTGACGCTTACATCAGGCGAATGTGTCAATCGTCTCGTCACTCCATTGTTGGTCCTCAGATGTCAAATTTGGCCTGCGAATCCTTGTACGAGAGGCCACTAAGAGTAAAAGAGAGGAATTATATATCTCTCTTTTTCTCAAGTTATCCTAACGATGTTTTGCCGTAGCGGGCGCGAACCATCAAAATCCCAAGACGAGACTACCTAGCTCTATAAGCGCTATTTGATTTTTTACACAATTTAACCTCCATAAAACTCATCTCCATTATGACAAGTGCGAAGTCACCCGTCATACGATGACGTAATATTTTTTCGCCATAAGCGCCCTCTACACTTAACCTACTTCCTAACGTGTAATTACCGTCGTCTCACACTGTCGGCTTCAAGCTGAGGCTCGGGGAAATTAAAAAAATCCTCGTCAAACAGCCAGTCACGGCACGACTCCACTCGTAAATTACCGCGTGGATTGCGAGCAGATATCGTAAGCCTCCGCCATTATGCTATTGTACGCACATTGCTATGTAGGTACGTATAAGGGAAATTTTAACAATTACGTCAAGAAGTAAGTATAGCTTGGATTGTAATAAAGCTTTTGATATATTGAAGATAAAAAAACCATACTGTTCATCATACACAAAAGAACCTTTAACCGTTGGGATAGACTGATGTTCAGTTCTATTATTATTTACGGGATATTTAACGTGCTTATGTTGTGCAATGAGATACCAAAAGTTCCTTAGATGCACCATGTTCACGGGTTGACTGTAATTAATAACCGTGACAGTTCAAAACAGACTTGTTCTAGATTGGAAACCAGGAATCGGAAAACGTAGCGCAGGGGATCCTGATACTTGATGGAATATATACCTTAGATATATACGTAGGACAGCCTGCTAGTAGTGGCTGGAAGACTTAAGTGAAAAGCATAAGATTGGGCTAAGTGGCTTGAAATAGGCATGACCGGCAGTGGACTTTGATTGGTGATGATCACAGACCGTCCCTTACCAACAGGCGAGTTGGAGGTCAAACGCGGACTTATCTGCGATAGAAAAAGATGATGATGATCCACAAAAGTAATTATATTTTATGGATAAAAGATGCCACATTACATTTAGAAAGTAGGTTCTTTTGAAAATGGGACGTTTTTGTGGGACAGTTTGAAAATTTGACTTTATGTGCCTAAACCATCTGATCTGACCAGGAACGTAGACAATTAAACTAACACTAATGACAAATGTATTTAAGTCGTGTCGCATTTGGACTTATTCGTTTAATAATTATAAAAAGGTATTTTTAAAATATGACAGTATTAATGTCTTATTTGTAAGTTGTACAGTTTTGGAGTGACAATTATTACTGTCACACAGGAAATTCATGCGTCATCATTAACTTTTAACTCCTTTATCACCATCAATAGATTTATAAACCGATATCGACTGATCCACGGGAAGATAAATCGCACTCATTGTTACCGGTAAGTGCGGTAAAATACGGTAAAGTACGGCAGATTACTGTGAATTACCTTCGGGTTACGGTTGCCGGTTATTGTCGACATGAACCGGCATGAGCCTCGATTTTACGAGGTGATGCCGGGGTCAGATGGAAGAGGGGCATTCGGGACGTAGAAAGTGACGATGCGGCAACATACTTTTCATCACACTTGCTCGTAAAGTGGATCTTATTACATCGGTTTTAGGCTCATAATCCAAGCTATTACACTATAATAGGTATAACCCAGTAAAGTCAAGTTTGTATGTGACTGCAACTGGTCAAGTCAAGTTTGTATGTGACTGGGTTATACCTATTATAGCACACTTGTGCTATAATAGGTATAACCCAGTAAAGTCAAGTTTGTATGTGACTGCAATTAGACGTATGTATACGAAGCACTCTTAATATAGCCGGGTAATACTTACAGTTTTTTTGTAATACCAACAAAGAGTTCTTATGCCGCTGAAGTAAATGTCAACCTGCGCGCGCATTGCTGGTTTGGCGCCATTTTCCGCAAATGTATGTTGACGTTTTTGCTGTGTGGTTGATTATTATCAAAAAAAGTTTGTTTTTCCCGCGCAAGTGTATGAAACAGTCGTATGAAACTCTTGTGCTATGTTTCAATACACTCTCGGATTTCTTATCGCGCTCGCCTGCGGCTCGCGCGCATACTACCGCCTCAAGTGTAATTACCAACATAGCACACTTGTATCATAATGTACTATTACTTGCGTTAGTTATTTTTCATCTCTCTTGCTCGTAAAGTGGATATTATTACATCGATTTTACGCTCATAATCCAAGTTATTACACACGCGAGCTTTTTACTTTACATTACAGCAATACTGTTATATTAGATGTAACCCGGTTAAATTAAGTTTGTACCTCACTGCAAGCTAGATGTATTTGTATACGAAGCATTCTTAATATAGCCGGGTAATACTTACAGTTTTTTTTGTAGTAACAGCAAAGAGTTTTTATGCGGCTGAAGAAAATGTCACATCGCTTGCTTGCGCGCCATTTTCCGGAACAATTTGTTGAAGTTTTCGCTGTTCGGTTGATTATTATCATAAAAAGATTGTTTTTTCTTTGCAAATATGATGAAAACACTCGTATTAAACGCGTGTGCCTAATGTTCATTACATTCTCGGCATTACAATCCCATTATGAAACCAATCTCTAGATAAACTTGTTTTAGCATATCCATAGTTTTTAGTGTCTATGTTAGCACACTGTCGTGTTGCAGCAGTGAAAGCAAAATGAAGACTTGCAATAACGATGGGAAAGTCTAGGCACTCTGAGAAACATTGTTCTGTGGTGCTATCACTCAAATGCTATCGGATATACCTACCTACATACCTGCACAATACAGCCAACACTCGAGGCTTTAGTGCACAGATATTAAATTACTAAAAATATAACTGTCTTTTTCATTGCAGTCTAAATAGACAAGGACAGCAACACTTTCGGTAAGTTAAGGTCTGTTAACCAAATCTTTAAAAATAACTGTAAATAATAAATGTTTTGTAGGTACCTATTAAATATTATACAGTACTTAGTAAGTACTCGTAGACTAGTTCAACGCGAAATGTGATTTTCTTCTCAATAGAATAAACAAATAAACGTACAAAAAGAGTCGGTAGAGTCGGTAGAGTCGGTGGAGTCGGTAGAGTTGGTAGAGTTTGCTCGGAATGATTTAAAGTAGAGAATTTTGGGAGCGGTCCGTATTTCTTCCGCACGCGGGCGAAGTCGCGGGGGACCTCTAGTTTCCTATAAAATAATAAACCACATCTGCATTTAACAAAGTCACAGATATTAATCAAGTAGGACGTCACTAAAGCACACTTCACAAACAACACCTGTAACAGGATTATAGAGCTAAACAACAGTTAAATAACGCACAGTAACGCTCATTGTGAAGTCACACGATTCTCGGCGCACGTATGTTGCACATACAGTATGAGCAGTCGCAGTGATATAGACAGTATTAATTAATAAAGACTGTATATAATCAACCTTACAAAATGTCATAAATATACTGTTTAATAGTTAAATAGACTGCATAATTATATTCAACCATACATATTTTTTCGTAGAATATGGGCTACTACTTCTTGAGTATTTATCTGACCCCAACATAAAACGTTCATCAAGTTGAAAAGCTTAAGAAGCTATAATATTATACTCATACTCGTACAAAACAAATGATAAACAATTGACGTAGATAGTATATAAATTTCAAAATTGTGTAGCGAGCGTTATTATATGGTAATTTGAAATATTATTTGTATTAACTAACTGACAGCATTAGGTCTTTGATAACAAATTTTCAAACCTTGTATGGAACCCAACAAACCGAGCACCATGAAGTATCCTACCACACTCATGTCATGTTATGGTTTTCACCCGATGTTTTCGTTCACCGGCTCTTCTCAATGTATTTTACCCTTACTGGAGCTATGAGAACTGCCTAGTAGGTACATTGTACAATGGCGCGATGTTTGACGCGCTCAGATTGTTAATAAGATAACGCCCATGTCATAACGGAGCGGTGTGAACGCAGCTTTATGGGTGAAGGTACAGCTAGAACAACAATTTACTAAACTTACTTTTAACTTACATGCGTGGATTATTTTTTGCGTAAAACTAAGATATCTAAAAGACGCAGCATGGAATCGCAAAAAGTTTTGCAAACTTAATTATAAAAATGGCACGTAATTAATAATGATGATTAGATAGATATGTAGACTACCAAGGACGCTATCGAGTGCATGAGAAAGGGAAATAAAAAAATATAAGTTACCTTTTCTTTCTCGGTTATGAGATTGATAGGCGGGTCGCTACATCTTTCTGTAAGGCTGCAAATATGGTTGTATCGACTTGGCGGTTGATAATACCCATAAATATTGATCAACGAGAAAGAGATCTTTAATTATCGGCTTAATAGAAAAATCACCAATCGGACAAAATAGTCCATAGTGAAATCTTACGTCAATGAGTGAAATTGCAAAACATATTCCATCTAATATACACAAGCTTTTACTGTCTGGATCACAAATAAAATATTGCCATATTAGGTTTGGATACCATTCTATTAGTTTGGGACGTAGGTTAGCTAGATGTTGTTTTTTTTTTTTGATAAACTGAATATTTGATTTGTGATAGTTTTATGGAGTAACCTGTAATTATTCTACCTATTTCCAAACGTTTTGACTTTTTGTTTTCAAATTTAAGTTATAGTTTATTTGGGGCATAAAATTTGCCACGCAATCCAACGGGACAACGCGGCATTCTGGGCAATTTACCCAAAGTTAGAGATCGTTTAAACTATCTACAGGTTTGTTGACAGATACTTTAAACGGCTTAAACTAAATAGATTACTTAATTTCAAGCTAGTTTTAATTAAGTACACTACTTAATTAAAACTAACCTAAAAAGTAGGTAGTTAGTTAGACTATTACTTAGTTTGTCTCACTATATTTACTCCCAGCTGACCCGCCCCCACTAGCCTCCTACTAGGTGGGCCGACGACATTGTAAAAGTCGCGGGCAACCAGTGGATGCAAATGGCAGGTTGTCGTACAATGTGGCGATCTAAGGGGGAGGCCTTCATTCAGCAGTGGACGTCTCCGGGCCGATGATGATGACCCGCCCCTTTGCACTTTTTATTTTTAACTGACTTCATCCATTAAAGTGTTTTTCCAATAGAAGCTTGCACCCTCTATTTTACCCCTAGAGGGTTAAATTTCGCAAAATCTTTTAGGTCCTAACAACATACCATATGCAAAATTTCAGCGTCGTTGCTTTGGTGGTTTTATAGATTTCTTGTCTGAAAGGTTTGCGCTTCTCCTTTATAAATATAGTTTAGATTAGAAGATTAAGATAAAATTAAGAAAAACTTATAAGAACATTTTCGAGATCCAGGTATGTTCCAGGTTGCTGCTAGCCGTACGAGAGGTGAGCACGCATCGTTTTTCTCTCTTACCCATTAGTTTCTTAATTAATACCCATGGCCGCGCCGAGCGTCCGAGGACCCTGAATCAATCATAATCACCTGTTACTAAATAAATGCAGACATAAAATAATAATTTTATTTTCAACCACTCAAAAATTAAAGCAGTTATTTTTGTAGTCAGGGTTGTCCATCGACTTGTAGGTTCCATGCAGAGTTAATCTTAACTAATCTGAAACCTGTCGCAGGAGGTTACTATCTATAACGGTGTTTGCTCTAGGCTTATTGTATACTAGCGGTCGCCCGCGACTTCGTCCGCGTACGGAAGAAATCTTCCGACTCTTCCGAGTCTTTCGACTCTTCCGACTCTTCCGACTCTACCGACTCTACTCCCCCCCCCCCCCCCCCCCCAACTTCCCCCTTTGAATGAACTATCCAAATATCGATTTTCATCACTATAACTTCAAAAACAAAGAACTTTCCATACAACATTCGATTACTTGCTCTAGGCTAGGCCTACTATTATTGTTTTTTTCGCTGGTTTACTCTCTTTTGTGTTTTTATGTGTATAATATTATGCTCATTTATATTAATACTATGTAAATTAATAATTATGAACCTGGGCATGTCCTAAAACTGCATCCAAAACCACCGGAGGACGGGCAGCAGCGTCCTCTTAATTAACGGTGGTGAGCATTCTGCGATCCCCAAGCCGCCTGCCAAGCGTGGGGATTATGGCAACACCTCCCTATTAAGGGCCTTTGTCCAGCAGTGGACGTCTTCCGGCTGTTGATGAAATTAATAATTTATTGACAGAATTTGAATTTGTGTACTTATTGTATGATATAGGGTACCTATATCATAAAAATCATGTATTAATTCACTAAGGCAGAGTATGAATCTGAATAGTTCGGGAACTAGCACTCTCATCATTCTATCCACTGAGCTACGGGGACTTCTCGTCTCAATTCTGAAGTCTGAATCGAGTTTTGTCGATAAGTACGTGATTTTTTGCATATCAGTAATAGCAAAAAACCCAATACTGAGATAAATTGCTGCGAGGTTGACTGGTGTTTGCCTAATAATTGCCTACAACTAGTATAGATGATGGGATAAAACATAATGATACATTATCTCTATCCTGTTCTTGAAGTGCCACTGAATCACTGAAAGTCGCCGATGATGGCGATAGAACTCTGGAAAATAATGTTCATTAAATAACTCGTATACAATAGATAGATAGAAACACTTTATTGTGCACACCAAAAATGACATTACAATAAAAGAAAGAACCTTAAGAACTAGTGCCACAAGTGGCGGCCTTATCGCTAACAGCGATCTCTTCCAGGCAACCATGGATTACAATACTTACTTATGAACTGAGGTAAAAATAACTACCTGCGTAAAAGAATTCCTCTATAATAATGAAATTAAATTACTCAAATATGGGTCCAATTTAGACTTTCCTTTCAATTTTCACTATAAAACTCTTTCACATTAAAAGTAACGTCGTTGACCTACTTACTTTACTATTCATGTTAGAGTTTCAATTACAAACTACAAACTCGCATTGAAACAATTTCAATAGTAACGTTTTTTTTCTTCCTTCACGGGAAAACGACCTCTGCTTGTAAAATAGCTGAAGCAATTTTTCCGTTCTATAATATTGAACAGAATTCCACTAAAATTTACAGTGTTTTATGTGCTTATGAAAACCAGTTATGCACATTACCTCTAATTTAAATATATTGGTCATATTCTTAACTTAACTTTCAAGTATTGCCCTTCACAGAGTGCTACGGATTAGTTTGTAGTCTGGACAACAAACAACATTTCTGGCGCAATACATCAAGCTGCAGCCCGCCAGAGATCTACGCTGGTCTGTCGTCATCTTCTAGAGGAGCGGGGGCATCACTCGACGTTCAACACTCAGGGAACTAACCACGGGGAGGAAGGAAGGTTTACTTTGTGTTTGTTTGTATGACCATCAGTCAGAACACGGCCACAGCTGGACGATGGATGGCAGGCGACTTGTGGATAGCTGAATGCTCACCACCGTTAACTGAGAGGATGAGATAAGATAAGATAAAAAGAACTTTATTGCCAAAATTATACACGTAAATGTTAGATAATATAATAGATGCTGCTGCCCGTCTTCCCGTGGTTCTGGATGCAGTTTTAGGACAAATCAGGTTCAAGGTCCAAATTTTGTTGGCATAAATTATAGTTATAATACTTGTGTTTGTGTACAATGTTATGTCTCTTTTGTGAAAATTATTTTACCTAGATCCGTTTCTGGAACTCACTTAACACTAGTATAGTTTTGTACTTGGACCTGGGTATGGATATGTTCAATAACTACATACAGATCCACCGGAGGATGGGCAGCAGCGTCCTCTTAGTTAACGGTGGTAACGGTGGTAGTCGGGATTATGGCAACCCCCCCTTTTAAGGGAGAGGCCTTCGTCCAGTAGTGGATGTCTTCTGACTGATAATGAGTGAATGATAATGATAGTTTTTATTTATTTATTGAGATACGCCAATAGTGAACATATTACACATTCTTAAAGTAGGTATATAACACAAGGATCTGATACGATCACCTTTTACAGGCGTATTGAGACAATTTTAAACAATATTATGTAGTTACTTAATACGTCACTGTAGAATTACAATATATTATATATATTTATACAAAGAACCTTATATTTGTTTTACCTCTTACATATAAGTCCTTGAAAACGTAAACGTGATGGACTTGAGCAAAACTTTGACAGCTACGTACTTAAGCTAAAATCCCACCAACCGAGATCCGACATTGCAAAATCTTGAGTCACGCTCACGACTGACTTAGGGTCAGCGATGTAGAATCATCCATCAACATGACAGACAGACTGACGTACTATCAAGCATCTATTCATAAATAATTAATACGGCGATTACTAATTTTCGGAGAATGCATTAATGATGTTGATTTCGCATTAGTGGTATTACGGAAAGTTTAAAGGCCTCGACCACAAAAATATGAATCAACTACAGTAGATAGGTATACAATTTAAAGTCTCTATTTGATAATTATGATAACTTAGCTCCTTGTAAAATTTTGGCATCTTTGAACTCTAATGTAGGTAACTACAACAAACTTCATAATACTACTTAGCTTTTACACAAAAATTTAAGGATTATATCAGTCCATCTGATTGTGTTTGGTTGAGTTTAGACACAATCCAAATGCTCCTGTAGGTTACTATGTACATAACATCATCATCATCTTCAGTCTATAGTCTTCCTTAACGTACTACTCGGTAAAGGCTTTTTTACTATACCATATTACTGTACTTAACAAAAAAGTAGATATGCGTATTTGATTTCGAAATTCATTCCATAATAAAATCTTGATCTTTATGAAAAATAAATATGTTACTATTTTATATTATTTTATTCATCAAGTACGGCAATTTACTTAATACATAAACATATCTAGATAATTTATTAGATAAGTTTAAGATTAACTACCTACTAGAATCTAATATCATATTAATTCAAGATAATACGCTTTTAATATACAACTGCCTTCAACTTCGACTCCAGTATCGTATAACGATTAATTTTTCTTCTTCCGTAACTGGTTACGAACCTCCGGTTTCGTACGGGGCCGAAAGTATGACATCTTCATATGTTTCTTCATATGTTAATTTGAATACCAAACTACTGAACCGATTTCGATAAAATGTATATCGGACCTCTGAAGTATTACCTACCAAACAAAAAAAGAATCATCAAAACCAGTTCATAATTGGCGGAGTAATTGCGTAACATACATACAAAAAAAAATCATACAGTCGAATCAAGAAACTCTTTTTTGAAGTCAGTTGAAAATAGCGTAGATTTTGAAAATAATCAACAGGACTGCCACAAAATTAATCACAAAAATCTCAAATAGCACACTCGATTGATCCTTATCACGGTCCAAAGATCATTAATGAGTCATTACAGAAGGGTGGCCGTCCAATAAATAATGATAACTCGGGTTATTCATTACCTAATCACGCCAATCATCTGAGAGGGCGAGGTGATTGATGATGGAACTCGAAGCGATCCGAATCGACGATCGTTTCTCGAGAAGAAGGTGACAGCCGTGTGCAGTAATGCATATTTTAGGCATCCAGCACTTGATTTTTGGTAATGTTTTCCTGCTTTTCCTGATGCTTTAGCTATCAGATACTGTGAGTTTTAATGTACTTTTACTTTGACCTTGACCTCGATTCAGTTTAAGGTCACGTGCAACTTTAGTTCAAGCACCCACTACCTAACTCCAACTCTTAATGAGTTAGGACCGTTTAAAATTTTTATGACCAATTTGTTTTTTTTTTATGGGACCTATGTTTTTGGGTTCCCAGGGTTCTAGGAGGAATTTGTTCGAGAACTTTGTCGGTACCTCCTACCGCTTCCGATATCCCTGGGGGTCGACGACCGGGAGACGACCTTCCAAAGGTTTCTGAATTTTCCCGGGAGTTGTGGACCCCCCTCTACACGACCTCATACTCAGTTATTAATATTATTAATATATATATAATATTTTTGAATGAAGTGATTCCACACTTATGGTATTTCTATGTTTTTAAAGCAAAATTATGACCTCCGGCAGGACTCGAACCTGCATACGAGCAGTCGCTATGGGTTTCCGTCCCGTCCGTGCTTTGCCAATTAAGCTACAGAAGTCTCTGCCTTAGATGCCAAATTTCCGAACCTGTTATAAGCTACCAACTAAAGCGTTGGTGGCGCCATCTGTAAATTTTTGTAACACAAATACGTACCCAAATCTCTGCTCGTATGCAGGTTCGAGTCCTGCCGGAGGTCATAATTTTTCTTCCTGTTTAAGCTTTAAAAACAAAGGCTGAATATGTAATGTATAATCCAAAACAAGTTCATCATCATCCACAGCTTTCCATACACCACAGCCTGTGGCACGCTCGTCTAAAGGCCTCTCTCTTATTAACACGACTATGCCCAAAAAACCCACAGGATTCGCGAAAAAATTATCAGTTGTTCCATACAAAAAGTTCATAGACCTTGGGCAAAATGTACGGAACAGCAGATATTTTTTGCGCGATTTCAGGGTTGGCCCCATAGTAAAAGTTGTCCATAATGAGGAGTACAATGATATCCTAGAAGGACTGACTGACTGACTGACTGACTGACTGACTGACTGACTGACTGACTGACTGACTGACTGACTGACTGACTGACTGACAGAAACTAATGTCATACTCGTATAAGGGGGGACGGGGGGGAAAACTGAGTATGAGGTCGTATAGAGGGGGGTCCATGACTCCCGGGAAAAATCAGAAACCTTTGGAAGGTCGTCTCCCGGTCGTCGACCCCCAGATATATCGAAAGCGGTAGGAGGTACCGATTTCAATGTTGTCCCCATAGTAAAAGATGTTTGTTTTGATGTACAGAATATGTTAAAAGGATGCTAACTGATTAACTAAACATGTATAATGAAAACTGACGTGGTTTTGACACATTTTGGGAGTGAGTAGTGAGAATGAAATAAACATAGGTACTATTCTTATTCATAAGTTGCACTTACTGATTTTCTCATAGAGGGTGATAAAAAGCAGAGTGTCCACCTTGGGATCAACACTATGTTTAAGTTCGAGTACTTTGAATCCCTCGCTTCGCTCAGGGTTCTACTTTAGAATCCTTCGCTACGCTCTGGATTCAAAGAAACATTTCTGCTTTAAAAATTGTTGTTTCCTCCCTTGGTAAACAATGTACTATTTTGATCTTATTTTGTCTTCTTTTTGACTGTCCCTCCACTATTGGACTTGGCCTTATCAGCATCAGCTCCAATATGGGTGCAATTTTCGCAACATAATTTGCATGCTTTTTTTTATTGTTACACAAAACAACGTGTTTTGCTAGAATGGGACAGATGACTGCCAAATACTTTGCACGCTTATATTTCAGAACTTAACCAGCCGATTTTAATTATTTATTCCATGTAAACATCAGATTCAGTTTAACTTTCCACTTATCCTCTTATATTTTAATATTTGAAACACATGGATATTCACTATTGAATTTATTTATTGCTGTTGTTGTCTCCTTGGAAAAGTCATCAAATGCATTTGTGGCTGGTTGTCATTATTATAGGTAATAAATCTGGCCCATAAATTTTACATTAATTTAAAACACACACACAGACACACACACACACACACGCGCACACTCAATGCAAATTGACCAGTAACATTAAAAATCTTCAGCCTACCATCAGGTCCCATTTATGACGGTACGTTCAAACGGGACACGTCGACATGGTATTTTAACAAATTGTATACTCTGGTACATAATGTGTGAGTTGATGCAAATGTAGAGAAGTCTCTTAATAAAATTAAATATTATTAGAGGGTCCAGATAACTCATGGTTCTCGAAGATTACTCACTAAGACTTAGTATTTGTCTTCAACTTCTTTGTAATTTAATTTTCAACGCTTTCTTTTCTTATCCCAATTATTGTGTATTTTCACTGTAGCTATTATGGCCTAGCTGAATTACGTTTTTCAAAAAGATCACCGCAATTAAGGAGGTTTCATTCGGTTTTCGGAGGGGTGATTCTCTCTGTCATGGGTCAGAGTATGGCACTTGTTTTATTGTCCCAGTTGTTTCTCCTACGATCTCAGAGGCATTTGGGTTGCATAGTAACTCTACCATTTGTTGTTACCACTTTACCATGGGTGTGTGCACCATAGTGCATACTCTTAAACTTACATACTTTTGTGTTTAGTATTGTAACATAAAACTACATTGTTTTATAGTCGTTAGGCTAAGCATTTCACCACACCACTAATTTGACGAAGTGGATGTAGGTATGGCCAAGATAGTAAATACTTAATGAGCTTAATTTTGAACCGATTTCATTGAAAAATAAAAAATCTTTCGACTAAATAAATACTTATTTTACTTAGATATTCTTTGAATGGAAAAAATAATGTCAATAGCATTTTTATCAAAAAAAACCACATCTTTTACAACTTTACATCAGAACTCGATCGAATTTCGGTTGACGATTAAACAAATAGTAGGCACCACACCACCGACGAAAGCTTTTTAATTCATGTTATTACGAATGTACCTCCACCAATCATTGACCGTTTACGTCTCAAAAAGCCGCTTAAAAACAGCTTTTTGACAGACGTGTCAGCGCCGTTACGGTTAATGCACCTGTCACAGCGTATTATTCGAGATACATGCATTTATTTTACGGAAGTCACTTAAAATTCTTAAGTAGCATGTGTATAATCAAAATTGGTTGAGAAAATGTAATGAAACTATGGAGTTGACCACGACCATTATTAAAATGCTATGAAAAGCTTACCTACTAAAAGCTAAAGTTTATACTGTGCATAACAACCTTTACCTACGAGTTCCTTAAAACACTTAAATAAAAATATAAGTAATTGAGAGATAGAGAGAAGGAAAAAGAAGAGATAAGGGGAGAATGAGAGTAAATGTTCTTTCACAATATTTTGTTCGTTGGTCCTTTGTGGTCCAAATCTATAAATTTTGCTAAACATTTTAAAGAATTCCACATGAAATTGTGAAAAGGCGTAAATGGTTTGCATAATTTTATGATAATTAAAAAAAATACATTTTAGTACACTTTCTTTAGAGCTAAACACAGTGAGATTTTCTATACTACAGGCATAAATTGGTACAAACGATGCACTCTCACGATACATTACTGTAGAGTGTGCTTCAAACTAAATGCTTACAACCATTTCTGTTTCGCGGAGATGGTTTGACACTAGGCGTTAATTGCAGATTTAAATGGTTTGCTGCTTTTAATTCTTAGTATCCATTAAAATTGTTTAACCAATCAAATCGGCAATCTATCCATGATGTTATCAGAAGAGTATGGCACAGGGCATTATAGTCTTATTGCACGAAGGTCCAGTGAGGTAGATGATTTTACATACACCATTTTAATGTTTTCTACGGACAAGAATGCAAGTTACTTTACGGTGCTACTTTTGCTACAAAGTAAAATAATGGTTTTTAATATTCTACAACAAACTACAAAGACTACTTAGCCTACTACACAACAAAAAACAAAAGGATTGTATTCAGACCGATGAAAGTCTAGAGACAATCCAAATGCTCAAACCCACTACTAGTCGGCAGCGTACCCAGCATGCTGGCGGCATTGCCCGCTGGATGGCAATGCTTATGCGTTGGGCCAAATAAACGCCAGCATATTGATCACGCGTCGCGTCGATCAGGCGCTCGGATATGTTGTCTGTCTGTGTCAATGTCTCAACACCAAACGGCTCAAATATGTAACCTCTGCCGAGAATAGCATATTTGCGCCGCTTGTGCTGCTCCGCCGAATTTGCCGCCGCACCAGTCCTACTCTGTGTCTCAGGAAGATGTGACGGTGCCAAAGTATATAAAGTAGTATATTGACATAGCTCAGTTGGTAGCATGTCTGCCTTCAGCGCTGTAGGGCGTGGGTTCGATCCCCACCCAGGACAAAAATGTTTGTGACGTACATCGATGTTTGTTCTGTGTCTGGGTGTAGTATGTATTACTTCCAAGGCACAAGTGTCATACCGTCAGGTGTTTTGCCATCGTCACGCGCAAGACCGCTTGGTTCGAGCACAGCTGCAACATTGGCGGTGGAAAAAGCCCGGCGTATGATATCATTCAGGCTAGCATGACGGCCGATAAATTAATATTAATTCATATTCTTAAATTACATATAATTGCGTAATATCTTCTCGTCCAAAATCCCTCAGTGTCAGTGAAGACAAGGGTCTACGACCAGTGTGTGTTGCATATGGAACATATTGTGACATATGGAACTGAAACGTGGTCTTTATCTGCTGGCGTTTTGGAGAAACTTAGAGTCACGCAACGGGCAATGGTCGGAGTTACTTTGCGCGATAGGATCTGGAACGAGGATATTCGCCAAAGAACCAAAGTTACCGACATAGCTCGCAAGGTTTGCAAGTTGAAGTGGCAATGGGCAGGCCACATCGCTCGAAGAACTGACAACCGATGGGGAAGAAAGGTTCTTGAGTAACGACCGCGAACCGGAAGACGCAGCGTAGGAAGGCCTCCCACTAGGTGGACCGACGACATTGTAAAAATCGCGGGCAACCGGTGGATTCAAATAGCAGGTTGTCGTACAGTCTGGCGGTCTAAGGGGGAGGCCTTCGTTCAGCAGTGGACGTCTCCGGGCTGATGATGATGATGATTATGACATATTATTAAAGGTCCGGGATAGAACCCAATCTCAAAAAATAGAGGCGCATTATTTCTCCACTAGGTAACCACGAAGACACGTAAGTGGCCACCATGAAATAGATGTAATTTTTACGATTCTGACTAAATATTAAACTATATAATCGAAATTACCTGGCAGTATTGCCTCGTTAACGGAAAATTCTGATGTGTAACAAATATAATCGAAATGTTCAACTACGTGTATGTCAAAATATTTTCCTTTGCGATAAAACTATTGGTTTAATTACACGTGCCTACGTAAAGTAAAACGCCGATAATATTATGGAGCCAGTGTGCAAACGTTGTAAGGCTCACTTGAAACTAAATGCTTACATTCCGCTATATAGGTTAAGGAGTAGCTTACTCTATGAAAACGCATAAAAGCGTTGGTAGGCCGTCACGCGAGCGGAGCACGCGAGGTGCTGGCTTGCTGCGGCGAACTTGGAGAAAGTTTAAATCTAATTATTAAGAGGGAATCTAGTGAGCGATTCTTCATACAAACGTATTCCCCTATTTTCTTCCTGGACAATGCCTCTAGAGCATTTTTTTTAAATATATGAATTCTTGGTCTACTTTAGACCCATCTTCTTCCTTTTATCAGCAATTAATTGCTAAATAAAATATAAAACTCAAAAGATTACAAAGAAAAAAAAAATCCTTCCTTACTACACCCCTATGGATCAAAACAATTACACCAAATTCAATCAATTCCAAATTTCAAGTCTGTACGACCAGCGGTTTAGGCTGTGCGTTGTCTGTCAGTCAGTTAGTCAGTCGTTAAATCAAGTGATTCTATAGTATTAGATTTCCTATTTCCAATTTTGATATTTTTACATTAAAATATACTATTTCATAACACTTTTTTGTCATTCTTACAGAAAATTAGTCACAGCAAGCCCGCACTCCTCACAAGCGCCTCCAGACATAATGAAAGCCGTTCCAGCATATATTTCCTATGCAATTATATACACACTGTTCCACATTTTAACTCGAAATATTTTAATTAATTCAAACTTACAGACTTTTGGTTTATTATCTGGGTTTAAGGTTTTTGCTGTGCATTTTAAGACCGCGGTTGAGTTTTATATCTGACGTAAAGCGAAACGTTACGCTGAATTAAGACCTGCAGTAAACGGTAGGGCACAAAGACACGAAGTGGCCACTGAATATTTCATTTCATACAGTTCAACTAATTTCATAATTATTGTATGTTCTTTATTAGGTTGTTTAGTGGTTTTTGAAAATGAAAACGCAATTCTGTGTTAAGTTTTCCTGTTACTGTTTTAAGTGCGTATAAAAATATACAACGTGTAACAAAAAGGATCAACAATACGGAAGGGCATGCATGTACTCGTCGTTATGAACAACTTTTACCATGGAGCCAACCCTGCAATCGCGAAAAAAAATATCAGCTGTTCAATACTATTTGTCCAAGGTCAATGAACTTTTTGTATGGAACAGCTGATTTTATTTTCGCGATTTCAGGGTTGGCCCCATAGTAGAAGTTGTTTATAATGATAAGTACATACATGCCCTTTCGTATTGTTGAACCTTTGTGTTACACATTGTATAAGTATTGTTACGCCCTGCTTTTTAAATAAGCCGCCTTTTTCCTTCAACACCGGAGGCACGGTCGATTCGGCCAAAAGCCGTGAGGGACCGGCCGTCATATATTTTTTCAACCAACTTCACACTTACCGTCTGTCAGTGTCAGATTGACACCGACAGACTGTCGGGTTGACACTTGACAGACTTAAGTGTTACAAGTGGGAACATTGAATGGGAGAAATTAGTTTTCCCCAAAACAAAACCCACAGGAAAGATCGCCGTCTAATTTTCTCGCTTCCCTCTCGTTGTCGGCGGTGATAGGGAGAATTTTTAGACCCACTCTCTTCCAAATCGGTCGCGCCGTGTGTCAATTCTACTGAACGCGGGTTACGTAAAACGTTGGGAGTTTAAGTTGAGCGGAGCAGATAACCCTGGAATTGCAAGCTATAAATAGCTCGCTTCGAGAAGTTTTCGACCTATTTCTGCATTCCTGCGAGTCAACACCTATCGCCTGCCGAATCAAGCTCAAGGTCCGGAAGCCCAGGTAACTATTTATTTCATCGGTTGCGTGAAGTGCCATCTTTTCCATTCCTGGTCTGGGCTTAAGGTTGACATCGTTTGTCCCCAGGTAGGCGATGCCTTGATTGTGTCGCATTTCGCAACAACCACGAACGACTGTGGTCCCGGGCCTTCCCTACAGTATTTTGGGGTTGCCCCAGGTGAGGATCGCCGACTAACCGCGGTGCCACGTCGCCCGTCAAACGCCCTGCTAACCGCCCCAATTTGTTTTACAGCTTCCACGACGGCCTGAGCCGACCGAGCCGCGTCCCGCCTTCGCTCCGCACGCGTGCCTTCCAACCCGTTTAAACGGTAAGTATCCACGGTTTATCCTTGATCAGTGCGGACGATCACCTCCCCGTTTAAGTTCGGAAAATTAGTGTAGTAGTGAACGTAGCAATCCTGCCACGCGGCTAGGCCGGCGAGACCTCTTCCAGGCCTCGCTACCGCTATCGCGTACCTCCGCCGTGGATCTATTTTAACTAAATCTAACTGGAGCCCCCGTGCTTTCCAGGGTTTTTTTTTTAATTGGCCGGTATTCACCGCGTACGGGCTCCCTCTCGGGGCTGTCGCGTCGCTTCGTGCCTGCTCGTGACTCGCGCACCGGCACTTCAGCGGGCGCGTGCTCCGCGGCCGCAGCGCGCCTGCTCCGAGCCCGTCCACCGCGTGCCGCCCGTGACCGCGTGTCGTCACGGCGACACCCCACTCCAGCTACGAGCGCCCGCTCCCGCGCGCTCGTGGATAACCCAAGTAACTTCTCCTGTCTCTACGGATCGACAGGTGGCGCCCATTTTTTCTTTTAATTACGAACATTCGCGAAGGTTCGAGCACGTTAGGAGTTAGCCTACGCATCTCGACTTCCCGTCCGCTAGCCGGGTTAGTCTTCTTTGTCCATCTCACCACGTTGGCATCAAGTAGGAATATTTTGTAACGTTAGCCTCTAAGAACCTAGGTTACCCTAACCTAAGACATAGACCTAAGAAAACTGTAAACGGCTTGTAATTGTTAAACCTGAAGTGTTCCTCTTCGTGTGTGTTAAAATGGATAATAAGAATCATTAAAAAGGCAATCGCTACTCAGACTCCTATTGACTTTTCTTTTTAAAGCTGCCCTGAGGTAGGAATCGTAGGGTCTCGAATTAGATTTGCAACAGTATAAGTGCTGTAGTGTCCATTTAAATATAAATTCTTCGACGTAGTTTCTAAATAATGTTTTTGTTATTCAATACAATAGAAATCCACATAGAAAAAATACCCCAACTTTTAAAAGATTATTTAGACTTTAGACTAGATCAAAACACTAGAACAGTACAACTACAGTACAACTGCACACAGTAGAACTGGGCATTAAGGGGGCGACTAATGCCAAAAGTAAGTAAAAGGTGTATTTTTAAACACATAGTTTAATGATAAAGAACGTAAATATTCAGATTAAACAAATACTATAGGTAGGTGAAAACCTAAAGAAGCCGAGTAACCGAATAGAATTTTGGAAAATAATCTGGTTTATTTTAAAAAAAATATACAAATTACCAACAAAAAAAAACTGTTTTAATTCAAATGCTCTAAATTATCAGCGACAGCACCACATTATTTTTTACGAATTACATAGCCAAACTAATGTTTTAGTACAGTAGCCGTTTATTTTTTTTATTTCATGCCTACATTTTGACTAATTAAATAAAATGCCACCTAAATTGCTCAAAGCCATCATCATCATCAATTGTATCATGCGATTTTCGACTCTAAACTAATGCAAGGCGCGCGGGTGAAATCTGTTATTTTTCTGGCATTAGTCGCACTCTTAAGAGATTTGACTTGTAATATCTCAGGGAACAAGCTCCAACTTTTTTATTGTGTCTTTATTCTAGCATTGTTGTATATTTTTTGGCAATAAAGTTATTATTATCGTATTTTTTAATATATTGGCCAATGTGTCACTAAGCGCCGTGGTAGTTTGTGGCCAATCTACCACCATAAATATAGTTTGGGTTAAGCTGAAGTACCACTACCGCTCACAAGCAAAGCTGACGGGCATCTCACCTCGTACTGGAGAGGAGTTTACTTTGCTCTCCGCTAAGGTGGTATACCTACCATTGAGAATATTCAATTTCAGTGTCTTTGCAAAGCAATATGTAAGTGTATTTTGCACTATAACTCCACAATTGGCTTATTGCGTTTGTACTGGAGGCATTATTCAAATGGCAGCTATCTATCAACGTCTCCCAGTATTACCGACGCCTCGCCACGCCATGCGCCGTCTGGTGCAGGTGTTGTGATGACGTATTGAATATGTAGTTATAACAGCCTTTTAGTTTTGTTTTAGACTTTTACTGTTGTCAAAATTACTTTGGGTTACAACCTAACGTTATGATACGTTATATTCCAGTTTTTATTACATGTCATATCAGAAAAGTATTATGTCCAATTAACCAGCGACAATGATAAGATGAATGGAATGGAAATAAGCGCATGGATTTTGAAGACTATTATGTTGAGCGCCGGCTCTCTACTCGCTTCAGTCATATTTTGCCTTTGCGACATACGAGCCGTACGATACGATAATACAAACTTCTAATACGTGTACATGTGTTATCTTTTTGTCATGCAGTAATTAAATTCGAAATCTCTATTTTTCGGAAAATGTAATATGCATACTTTTATCTAGGTATGCTTGATTGTGTTGTCTTGTTAATTTTGATCGGTTTGCAAGCGCTGGGCCCGTCTATTCCATTATCACCGTCGCTGCATTTAACATGAAACAAACTGTAGAGTAACTTTCGCAATTTTAATAAACGTGAGTCTTTATAATATTTTGTTTTCGCATCACTCTCTCGTTATTTCTCGATACAGGATTTAAAACTTAGTTAGAAGATTATGAACGTAAAATAGTTCTGAGTAAATATCATATTCGTAACTCATAAATGTACAATTTGAAATAAGAATTGGTAGAAAATAGAATTTCGTCGAACAGGTGGGCTCCACAAAAGCTGTTAACATCTACATCTGTTCGAGCGCACATGATTCAATTCAGAACTGTTCCACATTCATGTTCTTTTCAAATTCAAATGTTCGAATTTCGAACAACAGCGAACGACAACACTGGCCGCTTTTATAGTGACGTGAATCGAACCATTCGAATCGATTATTCAGATGAGCTGTCTATCTGATTGTAACCGATCTTGTGAATGAGAGCGTCTCATTCGATCCGTTGAAAGGGTAGTGAGTGAACGAATTGAACGAGTGAACGATTCGTTGTCGGGTCTTTATTGAAATGATAAGTGCGAGTATGGACAGAATAGAAATGCGGGGCTATTGTTTAGTAAATGTCGCGCTGACCTATCTATAGGTCAGTTGCAATGGCGGATATGGCAAATGTCGGACTGGGTTGCCATTTGGATAAATTGGTTGTTCAGTGCAAGTGCTTCGCACGCTACAGTTATGCATAATATACAGGGAATCGATTTGAAATAGTGCACTATTCACGGAAAACCTAGTAAATAATCTAAGTAGGTAGTACCTATATAGTCTACTGAAATAGAACCTATGGTTATTAAAATTATCGTTCCTATCTCTCTAAAATGTAAGTCGAAACAATCTGACGTATGGCAAGTTTTTTTTTTTTAATATTTTCAAGTGACGAGACGAGCAAGACGTTCACCTGGTGGTAAGCGTCACGCCTGCCACTAACATAAGAAGTGCTAGAATTGTGAACTCACGAACACAAACCTGCGCTACACTGCACTGCGCTCGTCACCCTGAGATATTAGATAAGAAAGAAAAAAAGAAAATTTATTTCATAAATAATAAAAAATAAATAAATATATGTATAACTTGTTACATCCAGACACATATGTAGATTTTACTAATAATATTCCAACAATAAAATTAAGAACTATATACAAAACAAAATAATAAAATTAAATACCTATCCTGAACTAACTAACTAATAATAAATATATTTATATAAAATTTAATTTATTTGATGTTAAATCTCTTCATACCCAGCAATTTATCTGGTAACATTGCCCTTCAAACCGGAACACAGTAATGCACACTACTGCTTGGCGATTGAATAACTGGCAAAGGTGTGGTACTTCCCCAGGCGGACTCTGCAGTAGAGTCCTACCACTACAAAACATTTGATAGAATAAGCACTATTATCAAGGTTGGGTGACGGATATCACGTTTACTAATTGCAATAGTTTTTTTTGTTAAAATTTATGTTTAAAATTGTAACGAACTCTGTCTGATATTATTTTTTGCTGTAAATTGAAACGTTAAAAACCCAAATTAATCACTTATATAAAATTATTATATTTTTTCGTTCATCACTCAATTGATTCCGCGGGGGCAAGGGGCGAAGGGGCAAGGGGCGATTATACCTATTCTATATTAGCTAGCTAGTATAGAATAGGTATAATTATATATGTCAAAGTTTGTGATTGTGTTTTTACTAAATTACAGATAAGCGGTTGAATGAATTTCGATTAAACTTGGTAGCGAGGTAGCTAGAGGGGTGTTGCCATAATTCCCACGCTTGGCAGGCGGCTTGGGGATCGCAGAATGCTTACCACCGTTTACCGAGAAGACGCTGCTGCCCGTCCTCCGGTGGTTCTGATTGCAGTTTAACAAAATACTCAGGTCAATAACATACGACATATGAAATAATATATTAGACACTTTTTATCACAGGAATTGCCGGTGAAGCCGCGGGGCGCTGATAGTAAAATAATGAAAATTATTCGTTCAAAGAATATTGATAAAAACCCTTCAATCAGCGTAAATAAAAGACACATTTGAATCGCGTTTTAGCTGTGATAGCCCATCAAACGGCCGAGCGGTTAGATCCCATTAGGATAATGGTGGACATGCCACAGGACAACAAACAGTAGGGCGACTAAACATTTTTAAATTTAATTTTTTTAAATAGGTTTAAAGTAGCACATATGGAATATGTATTATTATTTTAGCAGCGAACAATAAATACATTTTAACTTCATGCATACTTCAAAAGTATTAAATCGGTGGTAACAATTTTCAGTTTTAATAAACAAGGACCGAGGAATGTATAATAAGCTTATTCGACTTTACTCTGAGGGTAACCATGCTAGCTAATTTATCGTTATTGATCGCCTTAAACCTGGGTATGTCCTTAAACTGCAACCAGACCCACCGGAGGACGGGCTGCAGCGTCCTTTTGGTTAACGGTGGTGAGCATTCTGCGATCCCCAAGCCGCCTGCCAAGCGTGGGGATTACAACACCCCTCTATTGGGAGGCCTTCGTCCAGCAGTGGACGTCTTATGGCTGACGACGATCGCCTTAAAAAAAACATTTAATGACAATGATAAAATATTTTCTCTCTCTACTACAATAAATGTATCAGTAAACATGAGTTGATACAAATCCCTCTTGACTATTATGTTCACTTTATTGATTAACTGTCATCCTCATAATAATTTATGCATTTTCTACACACTATTGAGTATAGATCTCCTTTAAATCGCAATCTAGTCTATTTTTTTTGCATATAATCCGGATATTCAATTAATTTAAAATACAAATTTTATTCAAGCGCATTATAGCAATATCTCATACAGTGATTCTGTTTATTGGTTTACTGTCAGTGTCTGTCAGTTGATGTTTCGACAAAAGATCACGGACTGAATGTAGGTCTTTGTTGTTCAGTCTAGCTTTGGCAGGATTAGACATGGGAACGAAGTGACCCATATCAACTAACCTGACCTATCGTTTAACAATAGATAACAGTAAATATAAATACGTACAGAAATCGAAATAATAGGCTTAGAACTCGAGTTGGCCCAAGCTAAGTGAAGCAATTTCAAGTAAGCCTTAGAATATATAATTATTTTTGTCTTTATGTTTATCTCTGTTCTATTTTCCAACTTATGGAAAAACTTTAAAAACATCTATTTACTTGAACCAATTTTCGAATGCTTGTGTGCGTTCGATTGCACACATTGATTATTTAGCGGCTTCACCAGTGATCGGAATTTTGAATGAAACTTTCACTTTAAATGTTATTATTCTAAGACTACCTATACCTCGTATGAACATCTTATCATCTACAGTTGAGTGTGCATCAATCCCTGCGCTGAGTAATCATTTTATTATCATCCAGTAGACGTCCACTGCTGGACGAAGGCTTCCCACTTAATAGAGAGGGGTTGCCATAATCCCCACGTTTGGCAGGCGGCTTTTCGGTGGTTCTGGTTGCAGTTTTAGGATATACCCAGGTCCAAAAGGTCCAGATCCTGGAATAATAATTTACCTACTTGTAAACTTTATTATAATAATAGCCATTAATAATAGACATTAATTAACAACTTTTGATAGAGATAGAGTTTCTGTATTTCTGTTATTTCCATAATCATTTTCTGTTTTTTATTTGGTTCCATGAACTAACGGTAGGTATCTAAAGGAGTTGTATCACTAATCCTATGATTCTCTTTGTATGTCTTCTTTACAGCTACCTGTATATTATATGCCGTATTACATGTCAATTAAATATTTCGTAGAAGTTGTGTTATTAATGGGATTTTTCTCAAGGATAAAAAATTCGCACTAGTTTGACGCTTAAATCGAGCTTAAATCATGTAAGGCATGGTTGTAGCGAGGTAAGTCTAGGCAAGTAAACGATAGGCACGCAACTACGTGTCTACTTTGACATTTACATTTTTTTTCTATCGAGCCAAAGATTCAAAAATTCGTTTTCTAAAAGACAAAAAGCTAAAATATATAAAAAATCTAAAAAAAAAAAATCTATATCTATTAAAATAGATTTTTTTGGTTCAATATTGGGGATTTTGGATTTTCCACGATTTAAAAATAACAAAATTTCTACAAGCCTGCCTTAAAAAATTTTTGTAGAAGAGTATAAAAATAGTGCAAATACAAACAAATTATTTACATATGTAAAAAAATATATATATGTCAAAATGCGAAAGGAGAAAAAATGTTAACTGTTTTTCTAAACACCAACAGCTATCGTGCTATGTTAAAAAAAACGAGCCTAAGAATGCCACACATACAAAAGGATTCAAAATTCTAAAATGAACGCTCGATTCGTACTAACATTTTGACTCTGAATATTGTTTACAATACAATAGCCTAGTCTCTATAATACAACACAATGCAGTAGTCTCTCGGCCTAGTATCGCCTTCGTTAGGTGTAATCAATCTTTTTTTGCTAATATTTGATTCGTAATTCTAGTTGCACTGTGTACATAGCTGACTAATGACTGCGCGCGCTCGTACCTCTTTCATTCACTCATTCGCATTCCATTCACTCGTGGCACCGGGCTATTTACGACGGATCGGAGCTTAAATAGAACTGTTATAGAACTGCACGCAAATTAGCTAGAGTGATGCTTGCTTTGTTGCTTAGAAATGTGAAATTGTATGATTTATAAAGTAAGTACTTGAGATCGCTTGTGACTCCGTCCGTGTACGGAAGTAATTCTACTCGCTTCCAAATATCTTATAATACCGCTGGGTTAATAACAATTTATTTAACCTCCACCACTTATCAACCCCAGCAAAAAATAGTAGGTACTGTTTATGTTTTAAAAAGTAATTATAAAATCATTATCATAAGTCCGTGGATTAACGTTAATAAACTCAAAGTTAATGTCAGAAATAAAGTATATTTAGCACGATACAGAATAAAGTATCAGATAGTACTTTAGGTCCAGGGTTATTTACCGCCAACCTGCCATCAACCATCAAATTGGATCCATAAGCGAACCGCTCTCACGAAACAAACTCTCAAAACTAAAACACTAAACAATGCAAAATAAACCTTTAACGTAAGAAATAAAATCGATTTTCAATCTACTCACCGATACGATCGTAAATTTGAAGAGGCACTCGCCTTTTCAAAACCAACTTCAGATCGTACATATTTAGAAATAGCTGAAATATGGCTCAGATTTAACTTTATTCCGATCTTTATTTTCAATGCAGAAAGGTTGAAATTCCTGGAAAATTTTATCTGATGCAAGCAGTCTCACGTTTATCAGCTTTTTTCGCCGGGATTTTAGCCGGATGAGTTCCATTGGAGAATCAAAGCTAATATTTGGTTTTAACATGTTTCACTTATAGACTGAATTTTGTAACGTATGGACTTTCGGGACTTTTTGGGTGCACTCCAAGTACTGTGTTAGTTTTTATAACACGACTTAAACGAAAGCATTTTTGTAAAACGTAAACGTGAAAACAACTAACTCGTCCAAAATAGCTTTATTCTATTTAATTGTTCGAACTGCTAAATAGTGGAATGCGTTGCCCGATAGTTACAATCTCGGTGTCTTCAAGTCGCGAGTGAATCGGTTTTTTCTAGGTAAACATGCTCCCACTAGTTAGACCGAAGACATTGTAAAAGCCTGGTTAATGCATACAGCAGGTTGTCCTACAGTGTGGCGGTCTGAAGGGGAGGCCTTCGTTCAGAAGTGGACGTCTCCGGGCTGATGATGATAATGATGATGAAGCATGCTCCATCGTAGATTCCATCTTCGCTTAACTGCAGATAAAACGCAAGCCCTTTATTTTAGTTTCTCCACAAAAAAAATGTGGTGAATTTATTTTTCGCCCGGCCCGACTGACGAAATTTGGCAATGAAAAAATTATTATTTATATCATAAACACATAATATTATTTACCCATGAACCTAGAAAAAAAACTTTTTTTATAGGTTCATGTCTTTACCTATGAAATTACCGTTTTGTATGGAATAAGTGAAAGTACTTATTTTTTTTACTATTTTATTTCTGTTATTCAAAGTAATCACCCATGCAATCGACGCATCTTTGCCAACGAATTGACAGTTTATTGATGCCCTTCTTGTAAAAATCAGCTGGACGGGAGGCAACAAACTCTTCAAAGGCATTTTGTACTGCCTGTCGGGAATTGAATTTTTTACCCACTAAAAGTTGTCTAAACTTTGGAAAAAGTAATAGTCGGTAGGTACGTGCAAGGTCTGGTGAGTATGGCGGAAGAGCTTCCAACCCCAGCTCTTGCAGTTTGGAGACTGTCTGTTGTGCAGTATGGGGTCGCGCGTTGTCGTGAAGGAGCAGTGGGGACGACCGATTGACCAAAGCTGGTTGCCGATGTGCAAGCTTCTCCATCATTGTCTCCAGTTCTTCACAGTACACATCTGCAGTAATGCTCATGCCGTTTTGTAAAAAACTGTGGTGAATCACACCCGCACTAGACCACCAAACAGTGACGATCACCTTTTTAGGGGTCATTTTTGGTTTAGGGCATTGTTCAAATGTAATTAAAATACAACGCTAATCAATAAACAAAAGACTGAGTTTGTAAAAAGAATGTCATGTTTTTAAGACAAAATTAATTTGAATTCAGAATACAAAGCCATTC
Source organism: Erannis defoliaria (assembly GCA_905404285.2). Classification (NCBI taxonomy): domain Eukaryota; kingdom Metazoa; phylum Arthropoda; class Insecta; order Lepidoptera; family Geometridae; genus Erannis; species Erannis defoliaria. The sequence continues at coordinate 907,416 of FR990072.1, forward strand.
CAAACTTTTTTCTATTTGAAATGACCAGTACTGAAGAAAGGCAATTTCATAGGTAAAGACCTATTATTATGATCGATAATGACATTAATAATAGCGACGGAAAGATAATCTAATGGAAACTGCGGGAAGAGTGTAAATTGTAAAACTTATCATACCTTTTAGTTTGAGGTGGCTATATGATTTATCAAAACGTATCCAGTTCTTCGTACCTGTAACATAAACAACTTTATGTTATGAAACAATATTATATACTTACCTACTGGGTTTGGTAATCAAACATTATACAAAACAAACACAACCTTTCAACATAATATATTGAGAATAAGTGCCCACGTTGTAAGACCTAAATTCTAAATTACCTGAATAGGTACATCATGGTTGTATGGAAAATCCAACCGTTTGCGTAGTACATACAATTTTAACCCGGCGTCATTGTGGCTAATAAACAGAACTTGGCCGTTGTGGCCGGGTAAATTTTACCCATGTGCATTATTGTACACTGAATCAAGCATATGTCAATATTAGTCTTCTATAATAGGGAAATAGGTAGTTAAATACATTATTAATAAAAATCAAACATTTATTTATCATAAAATGAGCATATTACTCATCAAATTAAATCTTTTTATTCTGGGATAATTTTTTTAGAACATAACTTAAAACGTTTATTCGAAAACATAACATAATAGACATTTAGAGACAAAACATAAAATTTTCTTTAGAACATAAACATGAAATTATGAACTATATAAAACAAAGCTGCACTGCACTGCCTTGACTTCGCTCTGAAATATGGTCGATTTCACCCTGGTCGTCTGAACTGCACTGTTCATTTTCACTGGCGTCAGCTTGTTCAAACAAGGCTAAGAGTCGACGTTGTTCGCTTTCGTAAGACATGGTTCATAAAACTGTGAAAAACGATATGCAATTTATCAATAAACAATAAAAAACAACAATCACGCTGTCTTTATAAATGTTACGTGGCCATTGGGGCCGGGTATAACTTACCCGCGCGCTCTTTACACACGTTTACACTACGAGGTAGCCGCAGCAACACTAAATAGAGAAGAGAATACGCAAATAGAGGTCAACGACCGCAGCTACTGTAACGGACAAAAGACGCGCGCATTTTGTTTTAAAATTATGACAGTTTTAAAATGCGTCGGGTATTATATACCCGGCAACAATGACGCCGGGTTAATGTAAATAACTACAACACATCTCGAAAACTAATCAATATTTGCTTTGCTTTGCTTACTAATCAAAATTCATTTTTTCTTATTATAATCATTATTGTAATGCTAGTATAGGACACTATTGCAGAGTCTGCCAGAGGAGTATAACACCATTCCCAGTTATTCAACCGCCAAGCAGTAGTGCGCAAACATTACTGCATCAGTTTGAAGGGCAATGCTTACAGGTAAGATTGCTTGGAAGAAATCGCTTAACGTGATAAGGCCGCCCCTTGTAATGCCAAATAATGTACCCTAATTAGTTGTAAGTTGTTCTGGTGTGCAATTAAGTTGTATTGTATTGTATAAATTAAATGGGCATGAAGAGATTTGACATCTAAAATAGCCTTACCTAAAATAGTCTCGATTCTCTTAGTCACTGCTTAAACTTCTCTGTCCTTTTCTAGCACGTGCAACTTCACGTCAGAGAGAAGATGGCAGAGCATCTTAAGCAGTGACTAACGGTTGAGAAGTTTTTTTAGGTAAGGCCGCTAATATCTCAGGCACTGCTACTATTATGGGCGTGCAGATAAGATACATACCACCAGACGAACGTCTTGCACTTTCCATTGCATAAAAAAACATATCGATTTTAAAATTTACAACATTTCCGCGCACCGTGGCCGCGCACTAGGCACAAAGGCTCGTATTGTGGATCCGCAAAAACAATAGAAATAAATACTTCGGAGGCATCCTGTTCTTTCTTCTTCATAGCATAATTCGAATAAAGGTAACTAAAGATATCTCTTTGCGCGCTTATGTGCTTGTGTGCTATGAAAACATAAGTAAACAATAAGATAATAATTGTTATCTTTGTATGTATAGTAAGTATTATTTATGTAGGTATAACCCCAGCCCATCCCATGGGCTACCGAGACCAAGTATCTCGGTGTGACCCTTGATCGTCGACTCACGTTCTCTAAGCATATCCAGATAGTTCGCAACCGAGCAGCCTTCTTCTTAGGCCGGCTCACTCCCCTTCTCAACGAGCGTAGTAAATTGTCCCTTAGAAATAAGGTTACAATTTACAAAACTTGTATTCGCCCAGTCATGACGTACGCCTCCGTGGCGTTCGCTCATGCCTCCAGCATAGATCTAGAGAAACTCCAAGTCATACAAAATAGATTCATCCGCAGAGCAGTCGGTGCTAGCTGGTTCATGCGAAACTCCGACCTGCACTGCGATCTCGAACTCCCCTCCATCCGTCAGTACATTAAGTACGCTTCGCGCCGCTATTTCGATGCGACCCCCCACCATCCCAATCCACTCATAGTCCAAGCCTCGAACTATACGACAGACACGACAGACCCACCCCCCTTCCGTAGACGCCCCAGACACGTCTTGGGCGACCCGGACGACCCCATAGCCGTCATCACCTCGGCGGCGCTGGGCTCGCCTGATCCGACCACTCCTAGCAACAAGAAGTATTCCGTCTTTGGTATAGGCGCCGGTTACCAAAGGCACACAAACACGCACCCACCTCGCCGGCGAGGTCGAGGACTCCCCAGATCTGTCAGAAGATCTGTTAGATTCTCTCCAAGTAGTCAACCAGATCAACCTACTAGGGCCCCAGGGCATACCCCTTCTGGGGTGCCAGGGCAAGTCTGACCCAACTCCCGGCGACGGCCAAGCCGAGGTTCGTACCGTCTGCGGTGCCCTTGAGCTAGTCGCCTTTAACCTAAACATAGGCCGAGCGCCGTTTGCGCTTGCCTAAAGTCCGGTGACGCTGTAGAGGCCACCTGAGGCCAACAGCATAGTCATTCATATAAAAAATGTAGGTATAACTATTTTACTGTAAGTTTTTTGAACTTATATGTCTGCAATATTAATTTATTATGTTTTATATATTATGTACACCACCGACCAAATTGCATTTGCCTCCTTTAGTCCAGTCCATCCAAAGATTGCCTGGAAGAAATCGCTTAAGGTGATAAGGCCGCCCCTTGTACTGCCAAATAATGTACCTACCCTGATTGTTTGTAAGTTGTTCTATATTTCTGGTGTGCAATAAAGATATATTGTATTGTATTGTATTGTATTCTATCTTTCCTATGATGCAACGCTCAAAAGAGATAGCCCAGGAGTGTCCAGGAGTCAACCTTTAATATAGAAGGAAACAGTACGCGATTCAATCACTCTAAGATGGGTCTAGTTTTACTCCCAAAATACTACACTCTCTATGATTCGTTTAATACTCTGAAACTGAATAAATCTTCTAAAAATCTAGATTGCCATCCACCAGGAATTGTTGAAACAACAGGCAGATGGATCGGCCCAGGTCGCGCATGCATTGTAAATTATAACCAGAGAGTTAGAGAGTTACTATCTGACGAAGTGCCTGAGTTACGGGTACAGAGAAGACTGAAAAAAGGACAGGGTTTTTATTTAGGAAAAAACATTTTTTGCTCTAGTTGCGCTCCGCGGATTCACTCACGGGCAAAACGGTTATGCAGCTAGAGGTATGTTATTCCGGGAATAAGCTATCGCCATTCACAGGTAGTTTCTAGAGCTTCCTATGACTACACTATGAGGTGCATCAAATTCAGAAGGTGTTTAACGGTGGTAACGATACGGTGGTTTCCTACACTGAAGTGTAGGAAACCACCGTATCATCCACGAACCACCGTATATCACCGTATCAGTGGCATATTTTTTACAATCCGTACGTAAATTTCAAGAACCCATCGGCTCTGAAATCAGTCAATGCCTGAAAAATCCACACACTGAAATAAGGGTTTTTATACCTCTTTTACTATTTTTTTCTCCTTGGCTTTTTTACTAAAGCACAAGTAGAACGACTGTCCACTAAACAAACCATACATTGTCTTTTCGAATTTGTGGATTTTCCTTGGATATGTACCAAACATTGGTGCATATCCAAGGTTTAGGGCAACCCTCCCTCCCCCTTCTATTAATTGGGAGGCTTTCTTCCAACTGTGGACACTTTCTGGCTGATGATGATGATGTACCAAACGTAGAGACAAATCTCTACGTTTCATATTTGTCTACGGAATGGAACAAACTGCCGGCTTCATAATTTCCTGAAAGTTATAATCTGGATATTTTCATGAACAGAGTAAATACGTGTCTCCTAAGTCTGCATGCTTCATCTTCGACCGCATCATCGCTTACCAACATGCAAATTTGAAGTGGAATCAAAGGCGGATAATTCGTGTTAAAAAACAAAATTGTCACGCCTTCTCCAACTGACGGCTTCATTCGTAGCTCCAGGAAAACGAAGGCGAGAAACAAAGCTTGCAAGTCTAAGTCCAAGTTTGAAACATAAATCTATGCCTAGAGGAGACGCCTTAGGGCAGCTCGCAGGGCCGGACGCCGAACCTAGGAAACGGCCCGATACGCCGGACACTTTGACCTTTGAGAGGTTAATATACTTTACTGTATCTATAAGTACGTTATTAAGGTTTGTGGTGGGATTGAGTCAAATTTTTATGGAACTAAATAACGAGAAAAACTGAGGAAGTCGCTTTTCTAATGGTAAGAGTCACATTTGCCTAAACACATTGTCATCCCGAATTTTCCATAACCCCTGCGCGGTAATGGATTTTGCTGGTATTTATTTGAAAGCTCTTGCCATTTTGTAAATATAATGGAATTAATTATTATACTACTTATCAGGATAGGTATTTGACTACAGCTCGTTAGATGTTCAGTGACGGAGAAATCAAAGACAAACGACTGACCTTATTCTTTAAAAGTTCTCGTATGAGGATGGAATAATATAAATAGAATTAAATATTTAAGAAAATTATAACATTTTTAGGGTTCCGTAAACCTGCGCCCTTCCTCGTCCAGCCTGGAATGGAATCTGAATCACAAGTGAGGCAACCGAAACGTACGCACTGTCGTAGTCGGTTATCAATATTATGAATAAAGACTATGATACATCTATTCAAAAGTCTCATTTGTTCAAGTAGTTTGCTAGAATTTAGCTTCATCGAACCATATAAAGCAGCATAAACGAGCGCTACTTTTAGCTCTATACGATCTCAGCTAATCGTAATTTTTCCACGTCCCACCCACCCCTGTTGGGCCGAAATGCATCGTAACAAACATCCCGGGCTTCCCGCACATCAGGCACCGGCAGACCGCAACACCCTCGGGACCAGAGGCCTTTAAAATTTATCAAGTGCACCTAAATAAAACATCCAATGTATTTCTGATTTTACGATCATTTGGTTCGAAGCAGAGCAACTGTATTGGTTTATAAGTTATGCAAATGAGTAGATGTTTGTGTATTTCATATTCTGATTTACCGAGAGGAGCGAAACGTTGGTCTGGCTGTAAGCATCACTCATTACAGTAGTAGTGCCAGAATTGTGAACTTGCAAAAAAACCTGCACCGCGCTGCGCTGCGCACTGCGCTCGTCACCCAGAGACATTAGATGTCAAATCATGTAATACTAATAATCTGTAATAGGCTAAGCTTAGTCAAATATATATTATTACATTGCACAAAACTATTACACTTTATTTAGTTACCACTGATAAGAGCCGGAGCAACTGATAAGGGTGATAAGAGAAATTTACCATCATCAGATAAAAAGGCTTTAGTCAGGGCTTGAGTTGTCAAAAAGTTTTTTTTACTAAGGCAGAATTATTTACAATTTATGATCAAGTTTTTGATGAACAATTTATTTTTATTTTGATTTATTAATAATAATTATATTCTAACAGATTGTGAGAATGAGATCTGGTACAGATTTCATTCTAATAAGCATCAGGATGGATAACAGGAAAATTCTTTCAAAAATAATAAAATGTTCTCAAAATTTCCAAAAAAAAAAAAAAAAAACTCTTCATACCCAGCCTTCAGTTAAATCCTAGCTGTACAATAACTATTTGACAAGAATGTGAAACCTATATATTATGTTGGGTGAAGCAGCTGCCTTATGCTTAAAACCAGGTTAGCATAGGTTTTTACAAAATAAATCCAGTGATATCGGTTGTAATACTGAATACCACTTTGCAGTAAAGCGATGATTGAATAGACTTTCTTAAGAACTCTCTCTGTAGCACCTGGCGAATCAAGCACTAAAAACAAGACTTCGAGCTCAAACCGAGTTTCAACGTTACGTAACTTTTACGAGCATGGCGTTCAAACAATTTTACTGGCAACCCTGGCTATAAGCTGTATATAAGCTGTAAAACAGCGCCTATTTGGGGTGGTCAAGAGATTTACTGCACTTCAATTGGCAGCCCTAATAGACGTATATTACACTGCCGGTGGATTTATTGACTATATTTCTTTTGTTTTTGAGAATTTACAGCCGCAGGTAGGTATTTAGTGGCAAAGAGGCTTTTTAGTGCTCGAAGGTGCGATTCCAAGCTTATTTGCTGGTTAATGTTCGATTTTCCACTTACTGTGTCTAATACAAAGCGTATTTATATAACTGCTTTGTATAGGTAGATAGGTAAATTATGCCTTTAAGCTTATAACGGTACTAAGTATTGTAGCCTGCTTGTAATTTAAGTTAAGTTGTGTTAGTAATCGGCGAAGTAGGTATACTTATTCATTAGTCAGTACATAGTTTGTTTTTGTAAGTTATACAGCTATACAAATACAAATATAAATAGTTTATTGATAACACCAAAGTTACACGTCAAATTTCATTAAGTAAGTCAAAAATAATAATTACTTAGGTAATAAAATGAAATAATAATTATAAAAATACGTCAATAATATCTTATTTTAAAATAAGCTTCAATGTCATAAAACAAATTCTCTTGTAACCACGCTCTGAGCATAGTTTTGTAGCACCCGGTGGAAGGAGCATCCCGAATGGAAGCTGGTATACGGTTGTAGATCGCGGGCCCCAGAATATACACTGACCTCTCCGACTTGACGAGACGGTGCGACGGGGTGACCAGGTGGTCTTTCTTTTTGTTGCTTCGTAAATCTAAAGTAAATATAATAATAAGGAGGAATAAAATATTGGATAAATGAAATTAGTACCTACCTAAGCCTACCTATTGATCCCTTTAATTCATAGATAACATTAGAGAGCAGGTAAATGCGAGAATCGTTATAATTGTGCTTTCAGACTTTAAGAGGAAATAGTTTGTTTAAGCGAATTATTGTCATTTAAATATCACTTTACAATATTTTTTGAGTCCCACGTCCGAAAAAGTATTCAAATGAATTTTTTTGGACCTACTCCATGTATTAAAAACCACTTGAAATTTTCTTCGGCTGTTTGTGTATATATTTAATTCTATCCACAATTCGGCAAACGCAGTGTAAGACGTCCTGAAACTCAATGGAGTGACGACATACATAGAAATGGACAGTGACTGGAAGTAAAAAGCAGAATATCGGGCTGAACAGGGCGGGCATTACGAGAAGCCTTTCAGGTGGGCTGTTGGTGATACTGGTGTGTGTTACTATGACAAATTGCCTAAAAAATAATTAAAAATTGTCCATTATAAGCTAGACGTCTTATTATTTTTGTCTCATAAAAATGGTTATGCAAAGTTGATTCAAACTTTGTGTGAGGTGCAAAAACTAAAATATAAAAACAAATAAAAGAGTATGAATAAATACACTGGGTACGAAGATATTATCTCAGGATGATGAGCGCCGTAGGCACAATGCGGCGCAGGATTGTATTCGCAAGTTCACAATTCTAGCACTGCCACTGATAAGGGCAGGTGACGTACCACCAGGTTAACGTCCTCGCTAGTATCCTCTGTCGACTGCATAAAAAAACAGCCAAATGAAACTCGAAATGATAAGGTAAAGTTGAAACAAAAAAACCCATCGGAAACCACAATTCTGAGAACTTTGTCGGACAATTAGAAAACCAACTTCACAAAAAGTCGAAGTATCGATAAGTAGTACAGAACTCTCAATGCGCTCGGTTTGTTCCGTGCATTGCCGGTTTTTATGATGCAAGATAGTACTAGACAAGCAGAACTTTCACAGCCGCAGATTAGAGTAATTCTATTTATACAAAGGGACAGTGGGAAAACATAACTAATCTTTTATTTAACAGACGAACATTAGTAATCTCGGAAATATTACATCTCCAGATGTGACAACTGATATGTTAATCTGTTTCTCGGCTGCTTATATATTTGTATTAGTTATCATCTCCACTGTGAGACGTTGTTACAATGTGTGTTACAATTAAGGGTAAACTGCCACCTTTTTATTAGGCAAGCAAAAATGAGTTTGTTAGAAATTATTTTATTTTATTTATATATTATTTTGCAATCTTTGGAAAAGGAACAGCTATAACTAATAAAATATAGTAAGAGGATTACAGGGAATATGGTTAAAAAGTTTTCACTTATAGAAAGTTACTAAATGTTTACATTCAATATTCGATAACTTATAAAACAGAGATTTATAATGAATAACAATAACTGAACAGATTATTATAAGATAAATTAGGTACCTACTTAATTAGATAGAAAGATAATTATATATAATATATGAATTATTCAAATACTTCACGTTTTAAAGTCAAGAGTTAGGTTTCGAATTGGTGTCATGCATCGAGGGTTCTGCACAACATTCGATACGTAAATGTCATGTTTATTGTGTTACGTAAAAATGATTTCTTTGGTTCAGCTCAGAATCTTTAGAATAACTCATGCGCGGAGATATTTGGGGAACTTCAGATACTGCCCATGCCGTGTGAGCTTATTTACCAGATAGCCCTGTTCATTTCAAACATGTAAACCTAGAAACTTTTCAACGTAGAGGCGTTCACAGCACATTAGATTTACGAAGTAATAAAAAGAAAGACCAACTGATTAATCGTCGCACCGTGTCGTCAAGTCGGAGAGGTCAGTGTATATTTTGGGGTCCTTAATCTACAACCGTGTACCAGCTTCCATTCGGGATGCTCCTTCCACCGCGTACTTCAAGACCAAGCTGAAGGCGTAGTTACAAGATAATTTGTTCTATAACATTGAAGCTTATTTTAAAATAGGAGATTATTAGGTTTTTTTAAAGATTTGGTTTTTGAGTAGCGACCGCCAACCGGAAAACACAGCGTAGGAAGGCCTCCCAACTAGGTGGAACGAGGACATTGTAAAAGTCGCGGCCAACCGGTGGATGCACATGGCAGGTTGTCGTACAGTGTGGCGGTCTCAGGGGAGGCCTTCGTTCAGCAGTGGACGTCTCCGGGCTGATGATGAATATATTTTTATAGTTATTTTATTTCATTAAGTGTTTATATTTTTGTGATATAACCTTACTAAATGAAATTCGACGTGCAACTTTAGTGTTATCAGTATTTGAATAAACCTGATTTGCAGTTGGCCAGTTTTCAATATTTTAAAGTTAAACTTTGCACTATAATAACGCAAAGTTTGATGCTTCCATGAATTTTAAGATAGTTATGCCAAAAATATTATCACATATTCTGAAACACTGTTTAAACTATCTCGGTTGTTTACTAAAGTTCTATTATTATTAACGGAATATTAATATCACTAATAACATATTCTCAAATCTCGCAGCGGACTATATTGAAGCTCATTTCTTCTGCGCACAAATGCAAGGAGGAGGATGTCTTTCCTCCGAAGGACTCTGGAGTCAGTAGAGTCCGGAATCCGCAGAAACCCCGCGGAGTTACAACAAGGGGCGTTTTAAAAATGACTTTAACATATTTTCTGGTTGGCAAATAACGCATCGATAATAATTAAATAGTTGATTGGTGCGGCAGCAAAAGACAGCAGTTACCGCAAGCTGTAGGTTTTAACTGGCTACATTTTAGGCCGCTACCACCAGTGTGGAAACGGAAGGAGGCTTTCGGCTGGCTGTTTGCTCACTTACCGCTGAAGTTTCTAAGCGTTTTCATAAACTGGACAAAATACTGCCTAGACGCGTTTATCTATAAATTACAAACCACCCCAGGCAAGGTTAATACCTTAATAGCTTTCCAAAACTCTATAAGATCCTGCTTCCCCGATAGGTAATGCCCATTGAGCGCCTATCCACGTACATAGACTCGTTTACTAAAGATTTACGCAACAGATAGATCGCAATGGAAACCCTTTTCAGTCGCTTTATGCTCCTAATTCTTTAGATCCAGCGCCAAAACGTAACATACGCCTTTCAAAAAGCTAACTAATACAACTCTATTGGCGCTGTGCGTCGAATTCTAAATCAACAATTGTATAACTTCACTTCAACATGCAGAGAAGAGATCATAAGCTTACGTGATAAGGTTGATGTTGGAGAAATTAGGTTTTATTTATAGTGGTTTTACGAATACGTTCAAAAGTTAGAATATCGGTTTTGGCCATTTTTCTCTCCCTTCCGATGTAGGACATTGTGATGTTTCTCTCAAAACGTTCTCTAGAATATACCTGTTATCTCATTTTAGTGATACTACTACTAAAAAACATTCACTTGTTTGTTTATCCATAGGTTATCATAAGTTGTTATATGTTATTTATGGAATTTGAGGTTTTATGTGGATGAAATCGTACGTTTGAAGCACGTGGACGAAAATCCGCTGCCAGGAAGTTTTGTTACATTACATACCTTACTGCAACTTCAATTCTTTTCTTCAGCACTACCTATAAGAACAATAAGAAAAATAACACATGAAAACGGTTCTAAGTATGTAAAGTAAAATAATTTTGAATTTTTCCAACCAGAGGTCAGGAACTTGAGTTCGGTCAATTTGGCGCGTCAATTAAATTGAATTTCCAACGAATGAAGCACCACTCGTTCGATTTCATTCAACCCGTGATTGTAATCGTTCGCGTTTTGTTTTGTGCATTCGAAATCCAAAATGTATTTTTTTTCGAACTGTGTAACGAGGCGAAAGAAGTGGGATCATCGCATGATCGTCGTGTTTTTTTTTAATTCTAATAGGATTTTCCTTTTGTTTTTCGTTTTCGCTTGCAATAGGGATCAACATTGCAATTTTTCCGCTAGGTGGCGTCCTGTCGATACAGCCATAAAGTCAATCTCATACTTTATATTTTCTACAATAAAATGGTTTTTCTCATAATAGACCAGAGACATTACAGACGTTATTATTACATTACATTACATTGAGAGGCAGGGAGATTCTGCATTATACTGGTTTGTACAGCAATACTTTAGGCCTTGGTAACTAAAACTCTGTCCAACATAAAATGCAAACTACTATCTAACCAACAAATCTATTTTCAGGCCGTCAACAGCTGATTCTTTAGATTCTTATAATATTAAAAAAAAAAAAAAAAAAGTATCCTAGCCACCCGCTAGGATGCTTTGACTGGCAACGGGAATAATCGCTTCAATTTAGACTAAACCTGGATGACATCTTCATATTTCCAGTAATTTTGATTTAAACCCAAACTACTGAACCAATTTCGATAAAATTTATATTGGACCACCTCTGAAGTGTTACCTACCAAATGATTCATATTTGGCGGAGTAATCGCGTAATGTAAAGCCAAGTATGCCAATATGAGTCAGGCAAGCTGAATCACGTTTTACTAGCTGTTTACTAGATTTAAAAATACAGGTTGTTAAAGGTAGGCGAATAGCTGAAGATCGGGGTGAGTGGCGTGCCTTGGGAGAGGGCTATGTCCATCAGTGGACTATGATAGGCTGATTATGATGATGATGATGAAAGGTAGGACAGAAAAATAAATGAGTTTATGCGTACGTGGGCATAAACTCTTCTGGCCTTCAGCATGAATTTTCATTGCTGATTCTTGCTGTAACAATTTCGTTTCAGCTAGAAATTATGATTCCTAAATGATTCTTGTTTTTGCAGGAGCTATCACTAAGAGCGTTCAACAAAACTGCATGGGGTCAATAGGTTTGTCGAAACAAAAAGTCGAACAAAGTAGACGTCTCGCCCGCTCGTCAATCTGAAGCATAAAAAAACTTAAAATAATTATTAATACTCGTTGCGGGTGCTGAACCCTAAAAATATTATACATAAAGCCCTATGTTACTCAGATCTCACTGAAATGTTAGAAGCAATGGTAATTTAGTAGGACACCGTCCATCTCCCCCCGCTCCCCTCGCCCCCCTCGTCGTGAACGATGGTTCCAATTAGCGTAGTAACGCCGCCACTAATCATTGGTGCTGAGATCGATAAGCCATGTGGAGATGGATGCGAGAAAGGCGAGTACTGCTCCAGGCTCCTATTTCGTTTCTGGCTCATGTGTGGCTCAAAGTTTTTGTTTTTTTGGTTAGTGAATTGAGTATGTTATTGAAAGTATAAAGGTAGCGCCAGAGACTGAAAAATTAAGATGCGAAAGGCTAGCGTGGTATGGACAATTGGACATGTTATGAGAAGAGAGGATGGACATGTAACTAAAAGGGCATAAAATGATGCTAGAAGTAAAAGCTCCGATAAGCCTAACAATTGCTATAATAAGAAAGGAATCGATAATATAGGTAACGCGTCATACTACCTATAGTAGCGATTGCAAAAGCAACTCGTGGTCACCCGTCCGAAAAATAACCGAATCGACAAACAATGAAAAACTCGAAAAAGAACCTAACTTTGGAGATCTATTATGAACATACTAATAGTAGCTATATTTAAAAAAAAAAAACCTACTGTAGAAAAATAACGAAAAAATTAAACACCCGACAACGGTTTAGGTTTTGCGTATTTAGGTGGAATACGCGAACTTTCATTCAACCACTAAAGATATGAAAATAGTTAATGTCGTTTTTCAAAACGATAGGGGTTTTATTTAAATTTGTTTTGGTGAAACATGCATTTTATTCGGTTTCTTACCGAGTTTATTTGAAAGCTATGGGCACCGCTGGCAATACACTGATTAAAATGACTGATACGGTGCAAATAAAATATTCCCCTTCCGTAGACGCCCCAGACACGTCTTGGGTGACCCGGACGACCCCATCGCCGTCATCACCTCGGCGGCGCTGAGCTCGCCCGATCCGACCACTCCTAGCAACAGGAAGTATTCCGTTTTTGGTATAGGCGCCGGTTACCAGAGGCACACAAACACGCACCGACCTCGCCGGCGAGGTCGAGGACTCCCCAGATCTGTCAGAAGATCGGTTAGATTCTCTCCAAATAGTCAACCAGATCAACCTACTAGGGCCCCAGGGCATACCCCTTCTGGGGTGCCAGGGCAAGTCTGACCCCACTCCCGGCGACGGCCAAGCCGAGGTTCGTAGCATCTGAGGTGCCCTTGAGCTAGTCGCCTTTAATCCAAACTAGGCCGAGCGCCATTTGCGCTTGCCTAAAGTCCGGTGACGCTGTAGAGGCCATCTGAGGCCAACAGCATCAGTCGTTCATAAAAAAAATAAAAAATTGGTACATAATTACTTATTTATTTACTCATGAATACGAGGAAACAATACTAGAGCATCTTTCTTGAGCAATGGGGTAAAATGTGTACTCATGTATATTCATATTATTTTCAAAACAAAAAATATGCTTTCTGAAATCCCAGCGCACCCCTATAACAAACGACTGCTACAAATTTTGCTAAATACTACCCTCGAAAAGCTACATTACCCGATATTTGTGGGAGCGGCCACAAATTGATGGATATTTGAAACCAATCCCAGTAATTAAGGGAATTTATTCCCCTTAGACCGACGTCTTGACCTACAGACAGTATAGACGCAGGTTAGATAAAGCCAGATGGATACTCTAGAAAAATCTACTTATGTCTCACTAACTACTAACTAATTTAGACTGAGACAAAAACTATCCAAAAGTAGTCTTAAACTAATTCATTTTTGACTTATTGAATAAATTTTTACCATGATTATTATTTATTTTATTCATAAGATTTGGTTCAAACATAGAGTTATCGGAATTCTGATTTCTAGAATATGAGTGTGAACAACATAGAGTGTCAACTTATTATAGACTGATTAGTCTATAATAAGTTCACATCGAATGATGCAGAAAATTTAAGCCGAAAAATTATGCCAAGCAAATTTGACCAATTTTCATTTGCGCTAATATTTTTAGAAGCCAGTAAAGACTAAATAGTTGAGTAATAAAAAAGAAATGATAACTATTGAAATGGATGTAGCTCGCTAGTTTCAAGGCACACTTTGCTTTTATACTTCTGTGTATACTTTTAGTCTGTGCTTACATAATTCTGTTAGTTGGAATATTATTCTGTTGGGCAAAGTTAGTTAGGTCACGGCATAGATGCGCAAAGCAATTTTTCAAATTTACGTTATTACTATGGTGATTGGGGACTGGAATAAAATATTGAGGTAATAGAAAAAGAATAGCTTACTATTAAACAATATAAGGCTTATAAATAGGTAATTGCTATGTTTTTAATTGTGTACAACTTTTTTAAGGCCCGGTTGTAGCGAGGTACGTCCAGGCTAGTAAACACTAGGCACTAAACGGTAGCGTAGATTAAGTAATACTTAATCTACTTAAGTAATAAAGTAATACTTAATCTATGACGGTAGGCGCGAGCGAGAGAGAAGAAAAGGCGCGAGCGCTTGAATTGCTAAATTTAGTAAGTTTTTCTTTGTATTGAAAAATATAAAAAGAAATACTGTAATCTTAAAAATCAAAAAACAAAATTGTATCTACTTATTGGTACAAATTTTCATAATATATTTTTCATCACACTTGCTCGTAAAGTGGATCTTAATGCATCGGTTTTAGGTTTATAATCCAAGCTATTACGCACGCGTGTTTTTACTTTACATTACGGCACTTGTGCTATAATAAGTATAACCCGGTAAAGTCAAGTTTGTACGTGACTGCAATTAGACGTATGTATACGAAGCACTCTTATAGCCAGGTAATACTTACAGTTTTTTTGTAATACCAACAAAGAGTTCTTATGCCGCTGAAGTAAATGTCAACCTCCGCGCGCATTACTGGTTTGGGCGCCATTTTCCGCAAATGTTTGTTGACTTTTTCCCTGTGTGGTTGATAATTATCAAAAGTTTGTTTTTTCCTCGCAAGTGTGATGAAAACAGTCGTATGAAAGTCTTGTGCTATGTTTCAATACACTCTCGGTTCTTTATCGCCATAATACCGCCTCTAGTGTAATGACCAACATAGCACACTTGTATCATAATGAACTATTCTTAGCTCTATTTATTCGAAATGCTTTTTAATGTTAAATTAATAGTGTCTACTTTGCTTTTTTTTCTATCCAAAATCGTTCCAAACATACAAAATCGTTTCTAGAAGACAAAAAACTGAAACATATATGATCAATTTTAAATTAAAATAATGTTTTTCGTTTAATAACGGGCATTTTGGATTTGATACCACAATTAAAAAAGTTCAAAATTGCTTTGCGTTTGACTGCCACCACGGCTGATGTTAAGCGAAGATACAGTCTACGAAATAATATCGAATTACACGAAATTTTGAATTTTTTTAGGTCATAATCTATGTACTTATGTGGTTATTAGAGAGAGGATTAATTATGTGAATGGGTTAGTGGAAAAGTATAACAGACTGCTGTATACTGTAACTACCACGAAGAGTAATCTAGAGTAACGTAAAAATAGAACAAATTTATTTCGACAGACACACATAATAATTGTTTTCAAATAAAACAAAGGGAATGTAAAAATGTAGGTAAGTACGGCTCTTTTGGGATTTTCGATGCTAAAGCGGCTAATGGCTTCCATTCACGAGAACACGCTTCAATAACATATTTTTTTTCGCTAAAATATACAGTTTACACAGTTAAAACATACCAATAATTTACACATAATATATGTACTTGTGCTGGTCTAGAGATGGTTGTTCCGAAGAAAGATCGAATGACAATAGCGTTCGAGTGCAATAGTTTAATCGAATGACAGACGAAATCAAGATAACTGCAGTTTATTGTAGTTACACAAATGCGTGATTTTTCAAAGACATGATGATTTTTAAAAAGTGTTGATAGATGGCTATGTATAAGTGGTGACATGTAAGTATGTATCTCTAACTAAATTGTAAGTCAATTGATTAATAATCCTAAACTGGTTCATCATCATCATCATCATCATCAGCCCGGAGACGTCCACTGCTGAACGAAGGCCTCCCCCTTAGACCGCCACACTGTACGACAACCTGCCATTTGCATCCACCGGTTGCCCGCGACTCTTACAATGTCGTCGGTCCATCTAGTGCGAGGCCTTCCTACGCTGCGTCTTCCGGTTCGCGGTCGCCACTCAAGAACCTTTCTTTCCCATCGGTTGTCAGTTCTTCGAGCGATGTAGCCTGCCCATTGCCACTTCAACTTGCAAACCTTGCGAGCTATGTCGGTAACTTTGGTTTTTTGGCGAATATCCTCGTTCCGGATTCTATCGCGCAAAGTAACTCCGAGCATAGCTCTCTCCATTGCCCGTTCCGTGGCTCCGAGTTTCTCCAAAAGGCCAGCAGCTAAAGACCACGTTTCAACCAAAGTAGTTAGTTTTGTAAAATTTTAGGTATAGTTAAGTTTTCTGTCGTTTGTTAATCATTCGTTTTAGCTTTTGGTATATTGAATTTAGGAGTTTGTTACTGTCTGTCTTAGGTATTGAGTAGGTCAATACATAGAAATTTTAATGTTGGTTGAGGCTATTTACCAACTTGTTATAAACTCCTTAGTTTTTCTCTGAGTTTAGCTAATTATAAGAGCATGAAACAAATGTAAAAAATCTATGCGTAGTCTGAAAAATACTAGTTGATAATTAAATGATGGAATCATGTGAATTCCTAGTAAGTGATTAGAATTGATAATTCTACCTCATCCCTAAGCCGGCCATTACGAAATATGTAAATGGGCAGCCAGTGGGTCAGTTGTACCCTCGCCATTGAGAAATTAATTATGTGTCGAATGTGCTGCCATCTGCCGCATCAATATTCAATCCTATCGGGGCCATCCGTCCATTAAAACCTGACCCTTTCACGTCATTATAACAACCGATGTTTGATTACAAACGCTTAGTCGGCAGAAGGGTGAGGGCTCTATCTATGCTGGCTAGGAATTAGCCGGCCGATTTATCGGATATCGTATTATTGCATTGGCGGTTTATTGTTGTACTAGGGTTTACACACTGTCTCGCCCAAGTAGGAATCGACTACTATCTAATAAATATCATACTAATATTAAATAAAACTGTCAAGAGTACGAGTACTTGCGACTCAGGTAATGAGGGGTCCGTACCATCACAAGTACAAATGAAATCCGCGAAAATATCTAACGAATATTCTATGAAAACAACCGGCTACCTATTACGATTTACGAGATATACGTCGTTATAGATCAAAAACAGACGAACTAACATATTTATAGACAAACAGAGACGGATTGCTTAGTCATAGGGTACAGTCGAACACATTTTGGGTAAGGAACCCTAAAAAGGAGTTTCAATTTACGTTCAACGAGATGTTCCAGTGTTAACATTTTTATATCGTTTAGTTTTCTATTCGTCTTTTTCTGTAGTTACTATAACATGTGCTAGGGTTACTTATTGGTGCCAGTCCTCAGATAAGAGAAACCACGTTTCAGCCCTAGGGAGTACAATTTTGATGGACGCAGCACGTGCCACCACAAGAACGAACGAAAAAGTTGCAATAATAGAGTGGCGCGAGCTAATTTTCTCTGTGGCGCCATCTAGTTCAGTTTTTGGGTACTAAAGAACGAAAGCCAACCGAACCAAATAATCATTCTAGTTTTGGCTTGGGAAATGACTCTTACGTACTATGACGTACGTATGACGTATTCTTGCCAAATTTCCTGATTCAACGGGAAGTACCCTATGAATTTTGATTAACTTGAGAGTCTAAAAAACACTAAAAACACCAGAAAAGTGGCTGTAATTTTTGATTGCGTTGACTTAGAAGCTTGATTTTGTTACAGCTCTAAGGGACCATAGACTTACGCATTCGATATTAGTTTCAACTTGATACCTCCACTCGTTTCAGAGAAAAAGAGACTTGACAGACAAACAGACAGACAGACGGACAACGAAGTGATCCTATAAGGGTTTCTTTTTTCCTTTTGAGGTACGGAACCCTAAAAGTCACTAATACTAACTACTACTAACTTACTAATATTACAAATGCGAAAGTTAATCGGTATGTTTGTTACCTCTTCACACGAAAATGGCTGAAAGGATTTGGATGAAACTAGGAATCGGGATAACTTATCTCTCGGAATTACACATAGGCTACTTTTCCTCCTCCTCATCATCATCTTCACCACCGTTTTTCATCATCTCGCGGGGAACAGTAGTATTTTAATATTTTTTTAACCTTTTAGGGGGTTGCTCGAGACGGTAGCACTATGGCGATAAGAGGTCATTGAACTCATCACTATAATGAACTACTTTACAATAAAATCTTTTATGCCGAACGTTTTACATGTCAATCAAATATTTCGTAGAAGTTGTATCGTAGAAGGTCCATCGTGCACGTCATTTAACATACTTTTACTTATTTTCCTTGTTATATCTCAAAAAATCACTTTCCAAGTACCGAGAACTGTTTACCATCTCATTAGCAGTAGTCAATAAGAACAATGACTAACTCTGACTGCCTGCGGTCAAGTTTTGCTAATAGATCCGCGTCGTTGATGCCGGCGGGTGACTCAATATGTGGTCCGGTGTCCACAGGTCTGACATGTTGAATTACAAATGCTTACGTGATTTGTAAGTTTGTGGTTTTATTACTCATTACATACTGTTAAACTGTAAGAATCGCTTATATGCTGAATAGTCGTGCAGACCTTTTTTATCTTTGGGAAGGGTACGCACTCGCATTCGTCCGCGACTTCGACAGTGCTGAGGCTAGCGCAGTGGCCTAGCCACGACTGTGGCCGCTTCCTCGGCCCGCACCTCGAATACCTCTTCGCTTCACCATGGTCCTTGACTTTGTGGTTCGTGGTTGCCCAAGCCCGTGTTGTAGGACCGGGTCAGACCCGGAGGTCCCGGGGTGCAGACCTATATTAACTACGGCGAATCTACCAAGTCCAGGCAACAGGGGACAGTGTACATTTTCAACTAGAAGACGTCCACTGTTGGACGAAGGCCTTCCCCTTACTAGGGGGGGGGGGGGGGTAAGGGGGTCCGAGAGGACGCTGCTACCTGCCCTCCGGTGGTACTGGATGCAATTTACGACATACCTAGGTAATAGGACAGGACAAGACAGCCTTAGTCTCTACTAGAGTTATCTATCAAACATTTTCAAAAAATTTGAAAATAAAATAAGTTTTTAGTTTATTACTGAGAGGACATACGCTTAAATAGGATTTATTTGATACACAAAACAGAATACAGACTTTACATTTGCATTGTATAGGTTACAAATAATTTGTTCTAGATTTCATTCCTTAATAAATGTGTACACAACATGAACAACATAGAAGCAATAGATTATTATATTTGTACTCGTATAATATTTAAATGTATATAGCCTTAGGCTTAGGAAATAAAAACGTAGAGATTTTTCTTTTCAATTGAAGAAAATAATAATTGTGAGTATAATTTTTTCCCAGATCACTTTTGTATGCGCGCGTTACGTTTTTTTTAATTTCCATTACCTTTATGTGTTGAAAATTTGTAAAGGAGTTGGTGTTACGACGGGTAGCATCAGAAGTAAAAGCTAACACCACCTCCTTTACACATTTTCAACATTTTTAATATACTTTTCCGTGTTCAATGTGATTGTTATGTTGTTTATATTTATTGCCATAAATAAACTATTGTCTATTGTCTAATATTGTCTTTTTTACGAAATTATTTTGATGTTTTTGTTATGCCAACGCCAGCATGCAACAAGCACACGCATGGAGTTTTGGCGGGAACACGGAAAAATCATGTCGTTGCATTCTATTATTTTCTTAAACTTGTGTTTTTTCGCGAATTAATGATTAAAAATGGTGGTGTTTTATTCATTGAGTGTTGAATTACGTGCACGAGTGTGGGCAAGTGATATAATGTGGTGGAGCATGTCTTTTCGTGTTGTTTCCAAATCTCCGTAGAAGCTCATAGTAAAGTCGCCACAACTTTACTAGGGCATGACTTGGACTCGACTATGACTAACTTCGCGTTACTGACTGTGATTTCATGACTTATTTGACTTGTTTTTAGTAAAAAATTGAAAATTCATTAACGTGACACTGGCAGAATGCACAACGTGCGATGCCAATAACAAAGAAAAAAAAAAAAAAAAAAAAAAAAAAAACACACGCATTGTAGCGATAGTAAGTACTTAACTACATAAATACCTATCCCTCAGTCACTATTGCATTGGATGCCATTTACCAGTTAGACATAAGTAGCAATCGAAGATACATCTCCATTTAGCAATGTTGCTCAGTTGCACAAATCTACAATCAATTGCTCGATTCAAGAGCAACGTACCGTACATTGATCTGACATGATGATAAAGTCATCATAAATGCAGACGTATCTGTACCAAAATGCATAGTGCGTCTAATGTAAGTAAATTAATTATTTATTTCATGAATACACAACATTTTTCATTTCTCGAAAAAACTTTGGGCAGCCTCTAAATTTTCTTTGCACTTGCAACTCGAAGGACAATATTGTGAGATACTAATTCACCTCGCTACCACAGTGAGGATTGGCGGATTTACATATGACATAAAAAATATCGTGAACTAAAGATTTCATGATTTAGAGGCACTTTTGCGCCCAATAGGTAACCACGACTTTGGCTAAATTCTTTTCTTTTTCTTTCGTTTTTCGTTTGTTGGTTGGAATATATCGGTTTTAGCAATCAAGCTGTCGTCTTTTCCCTTTCTTGGAGGATTATGGCGTCAATCATTATGCATTAGCCAGTATAGATTAAAAAAAACAATAGAATAAAATACAATAAAGCGGCCTAGATTCGAAATGATGATCAATTAAATATTGTTGATTATTTTTGTTTTCATGTTAATATTATGCAACAAGTCATAGTCAAAGTAAGCGTAGTAAGTCACAATTGAGCCCGAGTCTTACAGAGTTAAGTTTTGGAAACGAAACTAGAAGACAAGTTTCACCACACACACTTCACACACTTCACTTCACTTCTGCACGTAATATAGGCGCAATTTTTTTCCTAAGGTGTGAACTTTATAATATAATAATAATAATAATTTATTTTCCCATTGAGTTTGTACAAAAATTTAAATTTTAAGGAATATCTAATGACTCTTAAACATAGATTGTCTGAG
The DNA here is from genome assembly GCA_905404285.2 of Erannis defoliaria. Classification (NCBI taxonomy): domain Eukaryota; kingdom Metazoa; phylum Arthropoda; class Insecta; order Lepidoptera; family Geometridae; genus Erannis; species Erannis defoliaria. The sequence goes on from FR990072.1 coordinate 928,769, forward strand.
CTGTACCATTGGGCCTTGTATAGAGGTTATTAGGCCCGATATTGGGCCGCATTATAGAGCTTAGATTATATTTTAACTAACTGGTGATTATGATGTAGGTATGCAAACGATGTAGCATCGTCGCACAAGTATCACTTTGCTTAAAGAAGAATAGTGATTTGCAGAATACCTCAAAGTGTCATTGTAACTGCGACTAATATATTAATAATTTTATTTGATTTAAGTATTTTATCATTTGCAATGTCAAATTGTTGACATTTTGTTTTCATTTATTTTTTATAATTATATTGTATACAGCATTATAAAATTGAATACAGATCCACTGTATGAATTATTATTTTTATTATTTTGGGTGACTTGTAAATTTATATTTATAAAAAAAAGACTTTGACTTTGTGAATGATCACTTTCAAATAGGTACTTCGCGACGCTAAAAGTGTTTGAATTTTCTACTCTAAAGTTGACAAATTGAGCAATTGTTCTTTTACAATATATTTACGTAACGTCGTCCATACTTAGGCGCACATTTTACTTTATGGGTTTATAGATATCGCATATATTATGACATGCATGCCATGAATAATGCATAAGAGATCATCGCGTGAATGGTCGGAATTGAGGTGCGTTCAGGATAGTGATTGGATCAGGATTTGGCTTTAGTTTTCAAACATTCCATTAATATTATGAGCTCATCTTTTTTTAATGTGTAAGAGAGCCTGGTCGATACAACATAAGTACATTGTTTGGCACATTACAAGTATGCCGCCAGCATGCTGGGTCCGCTGCCGACTGGTAGTGGGTTTGAACATTTGGATTGTCTCTAGCATTTTATCGGTCTGGATACTCTTGATTTTATGTAGTAGGTTAAGCAGTTTAGGACCTGGGTATGCCCTAAAACTGCATTCAGAACCACCGAAAGACGGGCAGCAGCGTCCTCTCGGCTAACGGCGGTGAGCATTCTACGATCCCTAAGCCGCCTGCCAAGCGTGGAGATTCGTCCAGCAGTGGACGTCCTATGGCTGACCACGAAGATGACCCCTAACTTTAAGATGGTATTTCTTTGGATGATATTTCGACGTTGTTATTAAAACCTTGCAAGCAAATCTTTTTAAAATACCTAATAAATAATGTGATGAATAAGAAATTATAATTTGTTAGATAGTAGATAGCATAGCAGCGATAAAAGTCTAGGACATCATTACAATGGAGAACATTATATTGATATTTCCAAACTCATTTTTAAAAGGAACTGCTAAGAAGTGGAATGCTCTACCTGCCTGGATGTTCCCTATTACGCACAACCTGAGTTTCTTTAAGACAAGAGTGTATAGGCACCTCATGGAATGCATGCTCCATCGTAGACCACATAGTCATTTACCATCAGAACATGAACTGTGGTCAAACACTAAAAAAATAAGCCTGTAACCATCCTGGAGCACAGTAATGCTTACACATTATCTGATACTGCGATGCTACCTGCTCGTAACTTTCTGCGAAGGAAACCTTCTACCAAGAATTCAACATACTATTCAAACAATAGATTTCTTACCAGTGTAAACCCTTCCTTAAGCGTAGCATGCGTCACAAAGCCAAAACGCATCCGGGTATATATCGTCCAGGAGACTTTATGTCGACTTCATATTCATGGAGCAATTTTAGAAATCCTTCCTTCGGACAATTCCGGAGTTTTAGGGGTCCAAACGTATGCATGCACCCCTGGGGGATGTCGATGACCCTTTTATTTAGGCATAAAATGGACATCGCCAAATGGATTTATGGTTATGTGAAAAAATGTAGGGCTGAAACGCGTGGCCTTACAAAATATAGACAGTAAGGAATTTTAGGCAGTGGGAAAGGAATAAGGAAAATCATCATCGTCTTTGCTTTTAGTATACATGACGGCGTCACATATTGTGCATAACATAGAAACCGGTGTAGTCTAATCGGGAGACCGCTGGATTTTAAATCGGAGGTCGCGGGTTCAAATCCCAGGACCGTTCCAATGAGCTCTCTGGAGTTTATGTACAGATTTGCATACCACTGGCTTTTTGGTGAAGGAAAACATCGCGAGAAAATCTCCATAAATCTGTATCTAGGCCAGCGCAGCGTGATAGATATGGCCCAATAGCCTATATAGGGCGGGCCAGCAGCAGGCAGTAGGCAGGGTAGGAGGGGTTCAGCAGCACTATTAAAACGGCTGAACAATGCTTGCAAAAATTATAATTTTTATTCTATTTTTTTAATTAGCTGGTGTATATTTTTTGACAAATGTAATATACATGTATACCTAGGTAGGTTCAAAATTCATTAACGTGACACTGGCAGAATGCACAACGTGCGATGCCAATAACAAAGAAAAAAAAAAAAAAAAAAAAAAAAAAAACACACGCATTGTAGCGATAGTAAGTACTTAACTACATAAATACCTATCCCTCAGTCACTATTGCATTGGATGCCATTTACCAGTTAGACATAAGTAGCAATCGAAGATACATCTCCATTTAGCAATGTTGCTCAGTTGCACAAATCTACAATCAATTGCTCGATTCAAGAGCAACGTACCGTACATTGATCTGACATGATGATAAAGTCATCATAAATGCAGACGTATCTGTACCAAAATGCATAGTGCGTCTAATGTAAGTAAATTAATTATTTATTTCATGAATACACAACATTTTTCATTTCTCGAAAAAACTTTGGGCAGCCTCTAAATTTTCTTTGCACTTGCAACTCGAAGGACAATATTGTGAGATACTAATTCACCTCGCTACCACAGTGAGGATTGGCGGATTTACATATGACATAAAAAATATCGTGAACTAAAGATTTCATGATTTAGAGGCACTTTTGCGCCCAATAGGTAACCACGACTTTGGCTAAATTCTTTTCTTTTTCCAAATGGATTTATGGTTATGTGAAAAAATGTAGGGCTGAAACGCGTGGCCTTACAAAATATAGACAGTAAGGAATTTTAGGCAGTGGGAAAGGAATAAGGAAAATCATCATCGTCTTTGCTTTTAGTATACATGACGGCGTCACATATTGTGCATAACATAGAAACCGGTGTAGTCTAATCGGGAGACCGCTGGATTTTAAATCGGAGGTCGCGGGTTCAAATCCCAGGACCGTTCCAATGAGCTCTCTGGAGTTTATGTACAGATTTGCATACCACTGGCTTTTTGGTGAAGGAAAACATCGCGAGAAAATCTCCATAAATCTGTATCTAGGCCAGCGCAGCGTGATAGATATGGCCCAATAGCCTATATAGGGCGGGCCAGCAGCAGGCAGTAGGCAGGGTAGGAGGGGTTCAGCAGCACTATTAAAACGGCTGAACAATGCTTGCAAAAATTATAATTTTTATTCTATTTTTTTAATTAGCTGGTGTATATTTTTTGACAAATGTAATATACATGTATACCTAGGTAGGTATACATGTATATTACATTTGTCATTAGGAAAAAAATAATTTAGGATTTACATATTTTTATTGTATGCCAACAAATAAGATAAATGTGACAACATTATCTTTTACTTTGGTGTCAAAACTCCCAACATCAACTTACTCCTTATACCAGCAGCTGCTTTTCTACAATGCTGCGTTTGTAAGGAGCAAAACACTTTTTAGTTATAGTCAGGCTTTTGAGGTTCGAACTCCGAAACTCAATTTCTGTTCATGAACACCGTTTCTCGTACTTGAAATTAATCAAAATAACCCTTAGATATTTAACAGATCCATAGAGTGATCTTAAATCGCTTAGAAGGGTCCATATTGAGTTATCCGGTGGTTGGACCTGAGTAATAATGTATGGGAAGGGTGAAACGGGCGTTTTAGACCCTAATACTAGTTTGATCGAGATTGCTTGTGCAGCGAAGGGTTTGTAGTGGTGGAAAATTAACTTATTGGAAAGGAAATTTTATTGATTCAAGGGAAAATGTGGGAAATTGACAAGTCTCTCCTGTCAGGACTGGGTGATTTAAACATTTTCGATGGCTCTGTTCGATAGTATCGACTGGATATGCACAAGTACGTATATCTCCCAAGTCGCACGCCGACTTCGTTGGTGAACAGTCTTATTCGAGAGTAATGGTGCGTGGAAGTAACTAGAGAACACGGCTAGAGAACAACGCAATGCATTTAGATGAAATTTTAACAGATGGCGCTTATAATAATAGTCCCAAACTAATAACCTGATATAAACGGGCAAGACTAATTCATAATTATGACAAAGAAAAACATAGTATTTATACTTTTTCTCTAGAAAAACGATAGAATATTCTATAGCGGCCAAAACCGCAGAGTACAAGCTAGTGTGTTGAGTTGACTAGTTTTGGTTGCCGACGCTACCTCACGTCTCAGCCGGCGGTGAGTCCAGACCATAAGTTGTCGGGATGCGCCGAAACCCGGGTGCGGTAATTAATAATGATTGAGATACTATTATAGCTATGGAGTGCTGAATAAGGGAGGTTTCCGTGGAGGTGCCTGTGGAGTGCATTTTTCACGTGGTAGTGTAAGATTAATCATATGGATAATGTAATTTATTGTCAGTGCGTTAGTGCGTTTTGTGATGAAAACAAAATAATGTGACCAATACTCGTATAATTTATACGATATTACATCATCATCATCATCATCAAGCATATAATATTATTGTACTAAGCAACCCGAAGTTCCCAGGGGTAATTTTATTTTCAAAAAACGTGACTGCGCGCCGGCTTCACTTCTCGAAATGGTATAATAAGCATTTACATTCGACGTGGCAATGTTTGGATTGCCTCGAGATTTTAAGTTTTTTATCTATCTATAAGCTACACAATTATTTTTTTCATTAGTACATAGATTAGGTAGAGCAGTTTTTAATTTTGTACGGTTGCTTCCCTTGAAGGGTAATAATTGGACTATAGTAGGTATATTTTCGGTATTATTATTCTAGGTCTCCGTGTGAGCAGTGAAGTTATTTTTAGGTATTGCTTTCGAGTGACAATACGAGCGAGACGTTTGCCTGGTGGTAAAGCGTCATGCCTGCCTCTAACGGTAGCAGTGAATTATGAATACAATCCTGCTCCGCACTGTACTGCGCTCGTCACCCTGAGATATTAGATTTTAAATGTCATAATACCCAGTAATTTTTCTGGTAACATTGCCCTTCAAACCGAAACACAATAATGCTTGCACACTACTGCTTGGCGGTTGAATAACTGGCAAAAGTGTGGTACTTTCCTAGGCGACCCTGCAGTAGAGTCACAACACTACAAATATTTACAGGTTTTTTGATTTCTCATACAGATATTATGTGCTGGTTTCACAATATTTTCTTATACCAAAAATGTAATAGCATGAGCTTTGAATTCGGTACGCCAACTACGAAGAAATCATTGGCACGGACCTAATAATGGAACCTACAACCTTACGATAGTGAAGCGCGTCTAATGCCAAAATAACTGTGTGTATGGTATTTTATTAAGATTTTATTTATTTTGTATGAGTGAATAATTCATCGTTCCTATTAAAATTTCTCTAAACATAAATTATAAATTCAGTAACAATATGAATTTCCATCATTCGTCTGATTCAATCGCTTGTCAAAGTATTACAAGCCCGTAAATTGGAATAGCAAAAAACCTGTCAGTGTTTCCACCCTTCCGCGTTATAATCTCCGATTTGCGCCGACTGATAGCGGATGCGGGTCGCGTACGGAGCCGCAGTTTGCTCATTGTCGGCGGCGAGTCGCATGCCAAAACGTTTGCACTGACGCAGGTTATTGAGGCAGATACACAACTCGTGCTTTTGCAGTCTCTGAAAAGTCCTTTATACAAAGCACAGTCGATTTGTGAGTGAGTCTTAAAAATATGTGGTTCCAAAACAAGACTTAGTTTATATACCTAAGCAAGTACGTCATTTTTACGATTGAAGACATTTATGAAAGTTATAATTGTGAGGCAGCCGATGAATTCTATGGATAAGTCCTTAGAAGCCTTAAGTTAAAATTTGATTTCCACGCGATTTGTAATTAGAGAGATAAGCAGAAGCTAAACCTCTATATAGGTACTGACAGAGATCTTTTATTGACGCAGTTAAGATAATTTACTGCCTTTTGTCTCTCTTATTAGAAAACATGACTGACAGAGTTAACTTGATGACATCATCATTTTGATGGTGGCTCAATGCATTGAGCGCTTAACATTAGCGTTTGATTGCATTTTGTTTACCCAGGTACAAGCTCCAGTACCAGTAAGTACCTACAAGTAACCTTGTGACATGTAATATTTGCTTCGATTAGTTCAAAATGTCACTTCTAAGATCTGATACCATGACTTCTATGATATTGTATCAACATGCCGAGTAAGCTGCCAACTGTGACTGGTGTGTAGCATTTGTATTGACCCTAGATTTATCGGTCTGTATTCAATCCAAACGCTTAAGTGTTGTAGGTAAATTATATTAGGTAGATAGTTTGTACTTATTTTATTTTTGTGTTTTACTCGTATGTACGCGCCTTCACCTTTATATCACTACCTATTTATAAATAATCTAGGCGCCAAACACGTAAGTTTACTTTACTTTGAAACTATGCCTATGTACTAAATGCTGTGTGTAATTTAGGATAGGAAAACTGACGTTTTCAGCGTTAATAAAGAGGACCTTTCAACCAATGTTAAAGTAATTGAAAGTTTAGTTTCTGTTAGATTATTCTGTGTCACCGGCAGCGGACACACGGCGTGTCGTGCGCGCGTGTAAATGATTTAACGAGACGTGGCTATTGCGGCGCTGTGTGTAATGATGAACTGAAACAAAACACCGCTTTATAGAGTTTACCTATTACATTTGTATTGGGAATTCACAGTGGTTTTCTGAATTGTGGTGCGCTCAAAATGATAGGTACTGAGTTTTTAGCCCTAATGTGATGTACTGTCCCCACATTGTATTTGTATTGAAAAAAACATGTTGTTCTAATGACGAGCGATGATTTTCGTACCGTAGGTCTGATAACGTATCGGGAAGATATACACTGACCGGACAGATGGACTTATGGCAAATTAAAGATCCCTGCAGCAAAACTCGCTAGTTTGGTAACAAAGAGCAATTTTAAATGCGAATAATCGAAGCTTGATTATGTACATAATGAGATAAATAATTGGGTACTCACCTGGAACTCCCGCAAGCTGCATAATCCATGGTAGAGAACTACTTCTAAATATTCGATTATGGGAACGAATGCAATTGCTCAAATATGGCAACACGGCGTGTCTTTAACGAGCCGGAAGGTGCCTCGTGTAAGATCTCCTCCACATTACTGGACATGACCGGACTTGACCGTGACGTGAACAGCTTGAATCTGGCAAAATGAACTGTAGCTATATGTGATTGATTCAGGCGTTACTTCGCGGAAGTCCATTTAGGTGAACTGTAGCTATTGTTAGATGTATAAACGAAAACATACCCGTACTGAAATAGATCAAAAGTTACTGCACTGTAATTCAGATTGTCAAATATTTTCGGAAAGCTCCTTAGCATTCAGAAGCGGGATCGAAAGCAGTTGTAGCAGAACGCTTTACGTCGCACGAATTTTAATAAGAATCCTGCGCGATCCGAGACAATGTTCACGGAGTGTAAAGTGATACATATCCGTGAGGAATACGCTTTTGGGTGGAGTTCGGATTACAGTAGGTACTGCTTGGCATAGATTTTTTAATATTTGATTTCATAAGATTGTGTTTGACCGTTACTTGACCAATAAAGTGATATTATCCTGAAGTTTGTTTTATTACTCTGGGTACTGGACCAATGGTCATTGACAAACGTTATCACTTACCAACAAGAGAGCGTCTTTTTCGTCTCATTATTTATAACCGTTAAAAAAACGACTAGAATCAGAAGTCACATCTAACACTTTTTAGCCAACATCGGGAAATGACAATTAATGAAGAATTAATAAATAATTTTAATCCTACTACACCTTCACGCCCAAACGGCTTAACAGATTTGTATAAAATTTGGTACAGACGCAGCTTATACCCTGGAATAAAACACAGGATACTTTTTAACCCATTAATTGCCGGTGAAATGAGCATAAAATTGACAATTTGTTAATGTCGTCTAAAAGTTGTCTATAAATGAAGCTAGAAAAACAGTCACTCCAGTCATTGTTTCCAAAAGTACATTTACAATAGTGATAGATCACAATGTGAATACACGAATAAGAAACCTTACTTAACTAGTGAAAACCACTATTTTAGAATTTCGCAGCTATTTAATACATTGAAAATAGTCATGATTATAGTGTCTTTTTATTCAGAATAGATTTGTATTTAACACACCCAGCCTACTTTAAGCAACGGTGGGGTATAAAAAATGGAGAACGCTTGGAAATAACTGTTAACTCTAGATTGAAAGACACTCATATTGTGAGATACGGGAAACACAGACTCCGGTAGATTGTTGCACAACCTCGCTGTATGAATAAAAAATGTGGAATCGAAACACTTTTGTGCGTACGTGGAGAATGTCCACTATGTACAGCGCTTTGGACGCTATTTTCTTTTTATCGACATAGCAAGGGTTTGCAAGTTGTAGTGGCAATGGGCAATTGGGCAGGCCACATCGCTCGAAGAACTGATAACCGATGGGGAAGATCTTGAGAGGCGACAACGAACCACACGACACGACCACATGACCAGTGGACGTCTCCAGGTGGACTATGATGATGATCTATATGGAAAAAAGAACCACATTTGTCCAAGCTTAGAGTCTGTATTTTGATTTCGGCGAATAGTACCTAGGTACTGTTACGGTACATAATTATAGACAAATCTAGCTTTGGCTGAACTAAAGAGCATTTTTTTTCTCTTTGTTTTTGGCATCACACTTTGTGCATTCTGCTAGTGTTAAGTATATTATGCATTTTCAAGCATATCATCAAGTCAAATATGTCATAAAATCACAGTTAGTCACAGTCAAGTCCAAGTCATACCCAAGTAAAGTAGCGGCGACTTTACTATAAGCTTTACGAAGTTTTAAGTAAAAAACAACAAGAAAATACATGTTTCACTACATTATATCACTTTTTAAATATTTTGGCAAAGCAGTTGGGACGGAAACCTTTAGAGACTGCTCGTATGAAGGTTCGAGTCCTGCCAGAGGTCATAATTTTATTCTTGTTTAAGTTTTAAAAACGTACTGTAATCACTTTCCTATACTCGTGCATGTAATTCAACAGTCAACTAATAAAACACCACCATTTTAATCATTAATTCGCGAAAAAACACAATTTAAAATAAAATAATTGAAGTCAGCAAAATGATTTTTCCGTGTTCCCGCCAAATCCGAAGAGCATTTGCTTCTATTTCACCATAGACAATAATTTGCTTCTCAACTGCCGAAGCTCCTTCTCAGGTAGAGGTGAAGTCACACACCAGTTCTGATTTACGTTGACAGGGCACCCTTCCGCAATTACTTTTTCGCTCCTCGCCCCTGAACAAATAATTTATAATATCTTCCTAATATTTCACCAACAATGGCCTTTTTCACGGAGATAACAATATAAATTTCATAGAATATGACACAGCATACTTAGCAATTTTTCGAGTTTTATGGCTTTATTACTGGTCATCAGTTGGTAACTCTTGAATTTACGGGGTTTTATTACGCTAAGCCATGACAGAAGCTTTATATCAGTCTAGAAATTATGTCGTTATAAGCGACGCCAAATTCAAATTTTAAAATTTTCTTGTATTAGACAATAGACAATAGACAGTCGTTTATTATGTACTCGTATGAAGAAAATCCAGCCATTCGTCCAGCAGTGGACGTCTTCCGGCTGTTGATGTGATGTGATAAAAAAAAAATATTGCAAAATTATATATTTTTCTCAGCCATGCTGTTTAGTTTCATTTTTGCTCTTAATAGTTACTTAATAGTCGGTTGGCGGTATCGGTTTTAAATAGTAGATTACTCACCTAGGGAGCAAAAGTAAAGAATGTCTCCTCAGCCTCAGATCTCATGTATGTTGTCTCCCGAGGCGAAGCCGAGGCTTCTTTTCTTGCTCCCGTGGTGTGTATACGATTTTACGTGCCGCTGCGGGGATGAAGTGGTTTAGCGAGGCTAAAGTAGCCACTTTAAAGAGTTCTTTAAGACCATTAGCTATCTTTGTTGTAGATTTCACCACCGGCTAAGGCAAACATGCATGTCAAACCGTTTACAACATGAAGAAGCTAATTATGAATATAGTACATACTCACACGCATACAAACTTACTTAAGTTCAATGCAATAACTCGAATAAAATAACAAAATTGACAAAATACATACGGAGACAATGATGACGTCACGGAAAATCAAAATGGCGTCGCGTGACATGCGCCAATGAAAAGGCCCCGTTCAATTATGGAACGTTTATTAACCGATGTTTAACGGGCGTTAACTAGATAATCATGGTTTTGAACGCTGATTAGCGGTACAACTGGGCGATTTTAAAATTGTGTCGTGTTTTTGACGTCGATTATACGTAGATTACTTAGTTTTGTTTTTCTTGAAGTTTAATGTGTTTAAGTTTATTAATGCCAGGTATATGAAACAGGTTAGCCTTAAAATGTGATGGTATCAATTCAGAGAAAAATTAATACTTTTATTTTTACCAAAAACGAAGTACCTTACATTCAGTAAGATTTACCTGAGTACTTACAATGCTATTTTAAAAACGTCACCGAAGTTTCAGCGAGCCCCAAACTAGGCAAGACCTATTGCGGATACCAATCCGCAATTTAGGGACCCTCTAATCCATCCTACCTGGGACCTGGGTTGGGTTTGTCCTAAAACTGCATCCAGAACCACCGGAGGATGGGCAGCAGCGTCCTATCGGTTAACGGTGGTAAACAGTCTCCGATCCCCAAGCCGCCTGCTAAGCGTGGGGATTATGGCAACCTCTTAAGCCTTCGCTCAGCAGTGGACACACTGGCTGTTGTGTGTTCTGGCTGTTGATGATAGTCCATGCTTGAAGAGAATTCATATTGTGTTGACTCTATGTGACACTAGCTGCGCCCCGCAGTTTCACCAGCGTGGTGATGAAAACCGGTGATAAAGATGATCTTCTTCTTCTTCTTCAGGTGCTTCTCCACTACTGGAGGTTGGCCGTTAGCTCAGTGAATTTCTATCTATCTTGTGCCAAGCGGAATAGTTGTTCAACGCTGGCTATGCTGGTCCATTCCCGGATGTTGCGTAACCAAGACTTCTTCTTTCTTCCAGCGCGTCGTTTTCCTTCAACTTTGCCCATCATAATCAACTGATTAATAATGATAATGATGATGATAATAAGTAGCCAGTAGTTTCATCCAAATATTATGTTCAGTAATTTTGGCGTGAAGAGGTAACAAACATACACACAGTCACACATACCGACAAACCTTCGCATTTATAATAATATTCGTGTGATGAAAATGCTACCATAAAAGCATACATAACACGTATTTGATAGCAATAACAGTTTACTTGGACAGGCCGTAAAACTGTAAAAAATCTTGACATGATACTAACCACAAGGGCAAATAAATTGACGGTAAAAAAATTCGGATACAGACCACAACTTTCACAAACTTGTAACTTAACCAAATAAGCCAATATAGTGCAAATATCAAAGCTAAGTTACTGAAGGCCGAATGCAACCAATTTGATACAACACAGCGCCTCAGGGTGTCCACTGCTGGCTTTGGAACTGCCACTTCCAGCAGACCGGTACCGATAGCAACAACAGAGAAGTGCAAACTGATACTAAGATTAAAAATAGAAATCTCTAAGGTTGATATCTCGAAGAGCTCCCCGAAAAAATCGAGCAAAGTGCTTTGATTCCTTGCTCTATGACATCATCATACTCATTAGCCTGGAAACGTCCACTACTAAACAAATGCCTCGTCCTTAGTCCGCCACACTGTACGACAACCTGCCATTTACATCCACCACCGGTTGCCCGTGATTTTCACAATGTCATCGGTCCACCTAGTAGGAGGCCAATATACGCTGCGTCTTCCGTCTTCCGGTTCATGGTCTCCACTCATTTTATATTATTTATATTTGGATAAACAGACGAGGGTAGTAGAAGCTTATATAGAGTGTTTGACGCGGAAAGGGTAATTGTACTTATCACTGTGAACGTCTTTTACTATGGAATGCGTGGAATGAAATATAATGCTGTGTAAGCATGAGCTAATAACAATAGAGTCACAAAAGTGCAAAAAAAAACCGGCCAAAACTCGGCGCACACCATACAGTGCCCCGACTTTTTGAACGACTTGAACTACGATAAGACACAAGGGCTCAAGCATACATTGAACACTATGCAAGCCACATAACGTCTAAATTCGAAGAATTGTGAACTATACAATGCACGTGTAGGTATATACAACGGCACTCGGATGTTTTTTGACTGTTTTCACTTAGAGATTGTGACTCTTTAGATATTAGCTCAATGTGTGTAAGCAGTAAAGAGCTTTTTCACAGGAAAAGATCTTTTCACGTTGACCCAATGGTTAAAGCTATTTGCAATGATGAGTACATTTTTCGCTCAGTAAACTTCAAGCTTATTAATAATGTAGTACAATGAACTATTTTGTCCGCAAAAAAAGGTTCTCGTATGATAAACGGTTGAAACCATGGCGCAATGCTAGTTAGCACATGAACAAGTAACTGAATGCAGTTTCTTCCCATCCGTACTGTGGGGCAGACGGGGCAGACCACGGGCTTCCAGAGCGGACATCCGGGCGCGGGACAGGCGAGGGTCCTCGCTCCAAACTTATTAATTGCTTGCGAGACCAGCGGACACTTTCACGCGTCTCGCCTCGGGATGCTTTTGTGCTGACTGTACTTTGACTGATAGTGATTACAATAATAATCGTTGGGCAGCAGACAATATAAACTTTGTACACATTAGACTTCAAATTGTAGATAAAATATATGATTTTTTTATTGCGAACTAGTTACTCCGCAATTTCACCGACGATTAAACAATCTGATGCAGAGTTTTTTTGTTTTATTTAGGTATACGGCATTAATCAAGTTTAATTAAGTCGGATGATCCGACTGTAGTTTCGAACACATCCGGTTACCTTTTTCAAGGAGTGAAAATAGAGACCGACGCCCGTGCGGCTGCGTCCTGCTCCGATCTTAAGATAAACGTAAGTAATCCCGCATAAATAAAAGAAAAATGTGCCAAAACCATGCACGTCAGCTTTCATAATAAAAGTGATGAAAAGTGGTCATAATGATAATGATGGTTATTCATTCCCAGAGTTTCAGCTATCTCTGTGCTTTGGCACAAGTGCTTTTTTGTGCTTTTCCTTATAAAATTTTCATTGAATCTTGGTGAATTTGATTTACCAAGACAGCCGATTTCGAAACATTTGAAGAAAGACCAACAACTCCCGTGCTAGTAAGCGATGATGTGCTCAATAATGAAGCTAGCAGACTGCATTTTGGAAAGATTCAGTTAATTTGATACAAACGCAAACACTTGACTCAATCAATTATTTGAATTTTAAATTGCAGTTTGTTTTAATAGTAGCTTGCAACATAATCGTCTCTAAATCAAGGAAGATATCTTTCAAAACAGATTCAGAAATAGCCAATGTTACCCGACAATCATAATTAGCTTCCACCCGAGGCGTCGCGTGCGGTGCGCGCGCGCATGCATCAAAACATCGTTTTGTTTTAAAAGGAAAATATATTTTACGGCACCAACATGTGCCGGAGTTTTTGGGATGGATGGGCGGTAGTGGAAATAAGGCAGTAAGTGACGGCAATACATTTTTGAAAAATAATTAATCGAAATAAAAATTTGCTGTGCTATTTGGGATTTTACTAGCAATTTTCTTTTTGTGATTTGCTAGAGTGAATGTAATGTTACTTGAATAAATATGGTTTAGGTCCAATTTAGTATGTGGCTTGCGCTTATAACTTCTCTGTAGTGTTGCAAAGTCCCTAAGACTTTACACTGTACATTATGTTGGTGTACTTTCAATAAATACATTTCTACAAGAGTTGATTATTCTTGGAAAGGAATATTAATGCGAGTGGTTGGGCCATAATCTAACTTCGCAGTCCCTTTTTCGTCCTTTGACCGATATTTTTTATAATATAACTTTAGTGTAAATAATAATAAGAATAACTCTCATTAAAGGACTTACAAAAACAAGCGTCATGTCTCGCTTGGCTCGATAGACAAACATGTCCCACTCTAAATCTACACTGTGTCGTTCGTCTCATGTTGTAAATTAATGAGACTGTATGTCTTACCAGACGTCTCCTCAGCCGTGAAATCTGATTGCTTTTTATTTATCTGTTTGTCATTTCGTGTTTCCTTTCCTAAATTAGATGATGGATGCAGAATGATTGAAGAATTTGTTGTGAAATTATTTCGATACACATATTAATAGCGGTACGTACGGGTAACACTGGGTACCTTTAGATAAATAGTCTTATTATCGCTTAAGTATGCCCTGAAAGGTACGGTCTAGTAAACCATCATTCTGTATATAAGCCTGTCTCTTGCTATCTCACTCGTTCTTAAGAGTTGTGACGTATCCGATACGCACGTGGTTTAGTGATAAAACTCTCTCACATAAGCGACTGGACCATAATAGGCTAGATGACTGGTTTTTATTTATTCCCTATTAAAATGTGGCCCATAAATATAGCTGATTAATGAAAAGAAAATTAAATTCTGATCAAAAATAAGCAACATTTTAATATCATGCTAGACAGAGAGGCGAAACAGCAAAACGTTACGTCACTTCTCTGTACGCCATATAAATTATATTCTGACGAATAAGGTCGTGACGTCATTTTATGTTTTGTGGGAATGGGACAGAGTTGTCTCTTACAAATACTTTAAGCGCTCATATATCAGAACATTCTTAACCGAATTAAATATATTTTCAATAAACATACAATATATACTTAAATTCTTCATCAAAGCTATTGGTTTCAACGGTATAAACATCAGTCATCTACTCTATTGCTATATGCTTTTAGTTGCTCAACCCGCGATGGGGGCAATATCATCGACCCATCTCACAACAGGAGGACCAGTATTTTGCTTATCTTGCGTCTTAATATATATTAATTCCTAAAAAAATGCAACCTAACTTGGATAAATCTAAAGTTTGAGAAGAATAAAATACACGAGGTAACACAATAAATATATCGGAATTGAAGCCGAACACAAATAAAAACCAAACTGACCACTCGTCAGTCAATGTCATTGAAAAACAGACGCGCACAAAAACCTAGCATCACAACAACTTTGACAACCTGATTAACTTTGATATCTTCTAGATTAGTCCGAGTAACATCTAGTTACTATTCCCAATGACTTAACAACATGACTAACAAGCCTATAAAACTAAAGTACTAAAGTAGCTCCTCAGAGAGACGCCATAAAAACTAATTCCGCAAACTTATACCACTATTCAGTACAATCAGGCCGTTAGAGCCGCTTTATTGATTATGAAGGTCCACAGCCTCCAGGCCCGAGATAAAAACTTGCTCCGCCGGCCTCCAGCTTGTGTTATCTACCAACTTTAACTTGCTCTACCACTGTAATTTTAAAGAGTATTTCACTGATAAGAGAACCATTACAACGTGGAGTAATTTTTTTAAAGAGTTACAGTTCCATAGAACGAAACTTTAGGTAGTACATATGAACTAGAGATAGTACCGCGCATAAAAGTCCCGAATACGGCCTCGCACTACATTTTTAAAGATAGAAAATCACCAACAATCTTCATGAAAAATCACAATCAGTGAAATTGTTAAGAATATTTTTCAAAGTTTCTTCAAAATAATGTTTAAGCATTCATTGAATTCCCAATTTATTAAGGTGATATTTCACCACATTTCTCACAGTTACTCACCAGACGTTCACTGTTCACTGTCATGTATTGTGTTGTAATAGACGTACAAAAGCCCGGAGTGTACTACTAATAGTATACTTTTTTTTCTGTGGTACTACGCAACCCTTATGTTATATTAAAGTGAATAAATACTATCTGTACGTAGTGCATCATATATTTATGGATATTACCAAAACCAATATTAAACCAATTATTCTGTCTTCCGCTACGAACTGCTAGAAAGTTTCGCAGATTTGGATACTGTGTACGAAGTAATTCTTTCAGAGCAAAAATTGTATCAATAATTGTTACTATATCGTATATCGTTCTTCTTGACGTATCCGTCATTGCCTAACCTTGCTGGTGAGCATGCAGGTGGCTGTCGAAACCAAATTTAGCTAGAAAGTTTCTAGTGCAGTTGAGCATCAGCGTTGTAGGAGTAAATAATAGGAAAGCTTTGAACGGGTCTTATTGAAAAGGCGTTTCACGTCCAGATCTCTCCAAAGTTGTCTCGATTCTTTGTATTAGGTGACACAGTAAGAACACATGATTTTGATTATGTTTAATATGTTTATGACCTAGACTTATTGTTTATACTTTAAATTTGATTTGATTTGATTTAATTATGTTTTAATGGCCGAGACGTCGGTGTCATTAAGAGTAAATAGGTTTTGCGCGATTAAGTCCCCGTGATAATAAATATTTATATTCTTACAAAGCTTAGGACCTGGGTATGTCCTTAAACTGCAACCGGAGGACGGGCAGCAGCGTCCTTTTGGTTAACGGTGGTGAGCATTCTGCGATCCCCAAGCCGCCTGCCAAGCGTGGGGATTATGGCAACACCCCTCTATAAAGGGGCAGGCCTTCGTCCAGCAGTGGACGTTTTTTGGCTGACGACGACAGCTTTGTAACCATAATGTTTCAAAAAGCATTTCACTTACTATCAATAACTTATTCCTCAGACTATTCATTTACCTGTAAGAGTTAGTCCATTATTCCTGTGGACTCTACAATCTATGTAGAGTTTCCAATCTACGCAGCCCCGGGCTATTGGAAAGAAGCAGTGCTACCGGCCCGATTATTGATAGAGTATGAAATATGTACCTAGTTGGACGAAATTCGTTATGAGAACGCGATTCCTATTCGAGATTTATAAGAAAAGTTGTTTGTGAGTTATGTCTCTGGATTTTATGGGTAGAGTTTATTTAGTAAGTTTTTAAAAGTTGGATAGGTTAGGTTTTGAGAGTTTCAGAATAATCTGCGATCAGTTATACAAATAATATTATTATTATAGTGGCTGTATACATATATTTTTTTACTAAAATTAAATTTATTACAGCTTTTAATTTTACTTTTAATAAAATAAATAGGTACTTATTGTGTTTTCTTGGGGAAAGTAATTAGTAAATGCTTTTGGCTGGATTTTATATTATTTGTATTACCTACTTTGGAATTTGCTCTAAACTCACACGAAGCTTTTGTGTATTACTTTTTATACGATAGAAAAAAACATCAAATAATCACGTGTAGCAGGCAGGTAGCAGTCTGGTAAGAGTCCTATTATAAAGAGAAAAGAATTAAAATGCTGCAGATAATGAAGTATTTCGATATTATGTTTATTGTTCACATAATAAAGGCACTTGCCCACTGAAAAGCTTTGCAAAGGTGCGTGAAAATTTGTAACAACGTGGTCGTAGTTACCATACAGCGCATTTCTCGTGTACCGCAGCGCAGGATCGCAGGCTGGCTGCATTATTGAGTGCCACAGAGTGACGAGCTGCGCCCGGTGACTGTTGGAACTGCGATACACACTGGAATGGTTCTTTGTGTGATTACCTATACCATTACCTACTACGCACGGGGATGCTATGCACGTGTACTTAGCTTGGCTTTCTATCAATATTGAGATGTCATCAACTGTTAGCCTTAGATCAAATATACTATAGATACACAGTCTCTATGAAAATCAAACCTCAAAAGTGGCCCCGCGCCAATGCTTACTTAAACAGCATACCTCTTCAGCTAATATTAAAAAGCCCACAAGCGGATTATTATTTCATTTGAATAATGAACCTTAACACCCTGTAATAGCGTTGTAAAACATTTGTGAGTGTGTAAAACATTCGGCATCGTAGCACGTCACACGCGACTGAGAGCAAAACAAGGCATATTACGTTATTTATGCCTCCTATTGACGGTGCCCTTTTTAAGAAGCGATCGGGGTTCTACCCTATATTTCATCGCGCATACAGCCGTGCTACGCCGTACGCAACACGGCCATGAACCACAGTGGATGTGTATCTAGCAGTCATACAAATGACCCCCCCCACACAGCTAACGTGCGCAGCCTATACGTCAACATCGTACGTTGCAATTTGGGGTTTTTGTCAATTCGATACACGTGTTTGGTGCATCCATACAGAACGTAAGAAAAAGCGCGTGAACAGATAGCCATTGCCCTGCGGTATTATTAAAAAAAACTATTGCGTTTCGAATGTGCAAATTCTTATAAGCGTAGTTTATCTGGAATATAAATCTTGACTGTTGGTGTTATAGGACAACCGAGATTCATACTTACTAAAACATATTTACTTTCCCGAAGAATAACTGGAAAATAATCTTTACTAGGCAAGTCGACTAAGCCATGTAAACGCAGCACAGTAAAGTTTCAGGCTCTCTGCGCAACGTAGAGTAGAGCTTTCTCCCCGGCGCTACTGTAACTGTGCTCTGCCTTGTGTACTCGTATATAGTATTAGGAATAGCTACAGCTATGCAAAACTGAATTGTATAATTTCACTTAAAATGAAGCCTCTTTTTATTTCATTCATTCGTATAGAGGTTTTGCTTGAAAATGTGTCATACGCATGGTGCATCGATGGTCATACGTGTTTGCCTCGTCCTCCGCAAAATTTGGCAGCTCCAATGGTGTCTGCTTGAAGGTTAAGCCTGTTTATTTTTAGCATCAACCAGCTCAGTAACGACAAATAGAATAGAATAGAATAGAATAGAATAAAATTTTATTGTTCATAACTGTGCTTACAAAATTGTTACTGTTTGGATTAACCTCTTTAAAAATTAAATAAAATCTTAAGCATAATAAGTGGGATTATATTATAAAGTCGAAATACATTTTTCATTGCAAGCGTCAATGTCACACCTGAGCCCAGCACCCTCCCATACAAACACCTGGGCATTAAAATGTATAAGCGCGTATTACAACCTTGAACTTCCAGTGAGGCGCTACACCAGTGCCACTAGACGCGTCTCAAGTGGTCTGCTAGGATCTAGGTACGGTGCACAGAACAGATCTGTCTAAACTTGTTGTATTGTAGTACCTACTTTATATTTTTGCATATTCCTACAAAGACATAAGCGGCAATCAGCCAATCAGGTCTTTGGCCACGATATAGTTTATCGCTATCTTCAGGAACTGTATTTTTTGTCTGAGATATTCATGCAGCTGTATCCATGTAGCCTTTTGAGAAAATGTTCCAGCCTTGTTAGGAAACAGAACGAAAGAGATCCGAAAACAACAAGTGTGGGTTTCCTGATTCATAGTATTGTGTCGTATAATTTTGCGAGAGCAATTGAATAGGGAATATGCATAATTATGAATATGCCTGTCAAGAATAAAAAAATGCAAACCTGGAAATCCTCAAACGTACGGCTGTACGGTTTTGGCTCTCATTACTTCTGCGCACTTGCCAGATGAGGGATTGGTAATTGGTATTTTTTATTATTATTTAAACTTGGAAGATTTTCGTAGAGTTACAACATGATATTTTTTTCATCTATAATAAGTAATTAAGTACTAGACTGCAATAATAGTGTGTTGCTAACCATACGTCGCGTAGTGTGAGCCGGTGAGGTACTCAGCACTTAGTACCAAACGAGATAGGACATGGACTAGAGATAGTGTCTTTGCTGCTGCAGCGGTTTTCAAAATTTCGTCTGAGCTATAGCTTGTTGGGACTTTTGTACTAAGCTGACACCTTTGTAGTTAGGGACGCACATTTCCCGAGGCAAGGCGAAGGTCTGCATCGGGGTATGAAGCATGGAAGAAATAACACTCAAAAATAAAAAACGCCATATCTGTACGGGGCGTTAGTTTAAACACCGTTATCCTTCTAGGATATCATTGTACTCATCATTATGAACAACTTTTACTATGGGGCCAACATTGAAATCGCGAAAAAAATATCTGCTGTTCCATACATTTTGCCCAAGATCGATGAACCTTTTTGTATGGAACAGCTGTTTTTTTTTTGTGATTTCAGGGTTGGCCCCGTAGTAAAAGTTGTTCATAATGATGCGTACAATGATATCCTAGAAGGATAACGGTGTTCAAATTAACACCCCGTATTTAAGTTAAAAAAGTGCTGAATTTTGGAAACGGGCCGAATTTCTTCTGTACGCGGACGAAGTCGCGGGCGACCTCTAGTAATAATAATACGGCCCGAATTTCTCCCGTACGCGGACGAAGTCGCGGGCTACCTCTAGTAATAATAATATAAGGCCGCCATTTGTGGCACTAGTTCTTAAGGTACTTGTTTTACATTTGGAGTGCACAATAAAGTGATTCTATCTATCTACTCAAAACCTGTCCGGCGCTTCAGAGTTGAACATTATTGACAATCTTATCAACTGTTACGCTGTTGGTAAAAAGGAAAAGTAGGATTTTCGCTTTTCTAACAGCACCGTGGTGATCCAGTTGGTTAGTTTCGGGATCTTCAGATATCTTCACGATCATCATAAATATGACACTAGGGCTGGCCACTCAGCTTATACGAGCTTACTTTTATCATAAATATTATAAATATTAAATAGTTTAATAAAGGCCTTGGAGGAGTGAGCTTCCTATCTTAAAATGTCTAAGATATCCGTAGTTAAGAATTGAACACTTGTTTAATAACAAACATAGAGTAAGTAAATATGAAAACAACAGGACCAGATTATAAAACATGTTTATACATAAAATACAACCGACTTCAACTTCGAATACCTGGATGACATCTTCATATTTTCTAGTAATTTTGATTTAAAAACCAAACAACTGAACCGATTTCGATAAATTTATACGGGACCACCTCTGAAGTATTTTACCTACCAAACAAAAAAATTATCATCAAAATCAGTTCATAATTGGCGGAGTAATCGCGTAAAGCATATACAAAAAAAAATATACAGTCGAATTGAGAACCTCCTCTTTTAAACTATCACGGTTGTTTACTAAAGTTCTATTATTATTAACGGGATATTTACCGTGATTATGTTGTGAAATGAGCTCCCGATACACAACACACAACACACACATTTCTAAACTCACACACCGTTAACAATCCCGTTAATAATAATAATAGAACTTTATATATTTTAGCTTATATTTTTATTGTTTTTGTTTCATTTTAGTAACTACCTTTTGCTGATTTTATAAATGCAGCATCCTCTCGTGTAACGGTTGAGAGCTTTCTGCGATCTCCAAATCGCCTGCCAACCCTAGCAAAGGGGTTATAGACAGAGGAGGCTTCGGCCAGCATGTGGGCGTCTTATGGAGGATAATGTGATGTGATCAATGCGACTGCGTTTGTTGATTGTTTTAGCCTCTTTCACACAGTAAAAGAAAAACATCGGCTAGCAGATAGTATTACATGTTTGGATAATTCATTTTATAGCTGACATTCGGTTGCATTTGAAAAATGAAAGAATTTGCACAACACTGTTCATTAAAATAACTCTTTCTTTCATACAAATCTTTGTAAACTCTATGGCTTACATTTTAAAGGTTATTATTCAGTGAAATAGTAGCTTACAGGTGCTAAATTAATTTGGCTTCTACTTTAGGGGTGCGAGATGACAAATTGTGTAATAATTACAAAATGTGTAACGAGTATTAAGCTAAATAGTCAACGCGTTGGGACATTTTAACAGCTTTTTCCTACACCAATTTTAGGTGTACAAATAACTTTAGGGTGACTACTTTCTGGGGATAAAAAGGTTTGGGTTACTGACATAGGTTTACTTATAGGTTCCCGTTAATATGGAAACTTTAAAAGAACCTTCGGCTTAGTTTTGATAAATCACATGTACATTGCCATTACTTAAAGACTTTCCAAGCTTATCACAGAAACGTCCAACGACTCAGCGCATGATTATGTAAATATAGCTCAAATAAATTTCTTATTATAACAAAATAAATGTAAAGCTAAATAAATTTGGCACAAATACACAACATTTTAGACAGTAGCTAAAGTAGTAACGAAATTACGCGTGACCTTGGGAACAAATCATTTGTTCTTACGTACCCGCGCCGTATTGGGGAGCGGATGAGCCTGATTCTCTATTTATTCATTTTATTTCGCGTAAGGCTAGTTATTTGACAATAGACAATAGACAATATTTTATTTGTAGAAAAAAAACACATTTTGTACACAAGACAAGACAGTAGAAACTCATAACAAATCACCAATCATCATTTGGTCACAAGGTCATGCATAATTTCGCTACTAACTAGCTATTTTCTATAGTTATGGTAGTAGTGGCTTTAGGATTTATGGTATGATTGATTGATTGGTTAACTCTTTATTGGTATGGTGACTTATGGTATCTCTGTGAACTTAATTCTAAAATGATTTTAAATTTAATCGTTTAATGGTCGGTCACGGTTGTTTGATCTATACCCAACAACAGGCAAGCCATGCCAGAGGCTTTCGGGCGGCACAATGACTCTGACACTATCAGCCTATACGAACTTACTTACGAAGATCCTTTACACTTTTTTTATGTCTTTCGTCCTCAGGCATCTTTACGCGCGCCACAGTGAAACATGTGCGACAGGACTTGAATTTGTTTGTTAGTATTCCTAACTTGAATACTGTCAAGCACAGATAATATAATATTATTCTAGTAGTCTAGCAACATTCAATCAAATCGAATGGCTATCTGTTGGCAAATCTATGTAAAGGATACATCATACTTGAATAGATTCTTACAATAAAATCAAAAACAGATACTGACATTGTAACAACACATGTATGCATTGAATAGGTGAAACCTAATGCTAGTGTCTTCTAAACCCATACTTTTCCTTTCGTAGAACAAATCTGTTTTAGAACTGCCTAAGTTTGCTAAGCTTTGTCTCTTATGACACTTAGCAGGAGAGGAAATGCTGTATTGTTGATAATTAGTGCAACACCTACAGCGAGCTGAGGCAAGGTTTCCTGCTGCGTTCTGCATCACGGCTCGTCAGGTCGCAGACTGGCGATTCGGTTGATTTCACACAATTCAGGGGCAATATATTGTCACAATTAGAGGGTGGGTTCAGGACTGACAGTTGTTGGAGATGCGCTATGAATAACAACCCGAAGCGAAGATCTCAACAAGGCGTCAACGAGAACAAAATTGCTTTTGTACAATGTTCCATGTATGACTATGCTTTTGTAAGAGTGTTTGGTTATTTGTATGATTGATGAAGTTTGAATTCTACAAACAAAAGGGATATTTTATTTCGTTTTTTTTTAAAGTAAAATAGCAGATGTAGTGATTGTGTAAGTGATTGTCGTCTATACTATATATTTTTATTACTTTATAGGCTTGCGTTTGACTGCCATCTCGTCTGGTGCTAAGCAAAGTTGCAGTCTACGATGGAGCACGGTTAACTAGAAGAAACCGACCGAATTAAACAAAAATATAAATTCATCGAAATCCTTAAACGCATTTAAGAACAAACTGGATAAATGGATAAAAAAGGAGGAGATAGACTTAACAGACAAATACTGAATTTCAATACTGTTTGATATAGGCACACCAGCATAATGCTGCTCATCATCATCATCCCGGAGACGTCCACTGCTGAACGAAGGCCTCCCCCTTAGACCGCCACACTGTACGACAACCTGCCATTTGCATCCACCGGTTGCCCGCAACTTTTACAATGTCATCGGTCCACCTAATGCTGCTCGCCTATCGTTAAATAAATAAATAAAAAGTTATTCCCATAGGCTTACATAATGTATTTGTAAAATAGAGGTAGCCGTGAACCTAGTCAACTGTAAAAAGTGTAGGAATTTTGTTTTTGAATAAATATTAATGGACATTTGAGGCAGCGCCACCTAGCCCCAAACTAAGATAAACGTCTACTATGGGATCGAAACAACACAGAATAATAATTTACGTGTATATTTTTTTTTAGTAAACATATTCCTTCTTAAAATATATACCTAAAACAAAGTAAAAAGAAAAAAAAAGTGATTTTCGTAAAAGTTTTTATTTAAAAAAAATACATAAAAATATCTTCGAAAATCGCATCCACTGGAAAACTGTCCCCCAATCATGAATGGAAACTGCAAACTAGATATTTAAGGGGTGTCTGCAGGTAGGGGATACAGGGTGCTTCCAATCAGTCCGGAGGGTAAGCGGACGGAAGGCGCCCTATTGTGCGAGTTCGAATCCTATATTGATTTAATTGGAGTGCTATTGCTGTGGTGGAACTTGATTAGGTGGAAACGAACGTTTGGCTAATTTTAGTTTCGACCCAAACCCAAGATATCGGTATCTGCTATAGAAAGTTAGTTATAAAGGAATGGATGCCTTCAATATAAGGCTGTCTACACATTTTACTATTCGGCGGCACATCACAGCGGGCTAGTGTTGGCGGGTTTGTCCGACACACGAGAATTTGCTGGTAGTACATGAGCAACAGTATTTAGACAATCGGATTTATTTTGCAACAATTTTTTCGTTGAACAACTGAATAGAACGCAGGCTACCGGCACAGAGCCTCGGCATACCGGCAATTCTTGGTTAGCATGTATGAAACTGCGGATCGAACCCTGACATGATTGTTCCAAAATAAACCTTGGGTCGCCGGGTTTATTTGGAACCCGTTGCCATGCTACCTAACTAATAGTCTGTCTACACCCTTAGTAAAACAAAAGATTAGATAAGCATACTCAACCGGAGTGGAAACTCAATGACTTTACGGTTGCAGTTTCAAGCCGAATAAAACGAAAAATAGAAGTTTTAGGTATAATAATAATGCCAACTTTCTCTGGAGTGTCCGGCTCAGGCATCTACCAAAATAATTAAATGTTATTAATGATTTGTTACTTTGCGCGATAGAATCCGGAACTAAGATATTCGCCAAAGAGTCAAATTTACCGATATAGCTCACAATCTATCTAAATATCTATATAACTAAGTACCTATATATTATTAGTGATACCTACATCATTTATATTTATGTGCTAAGACGTTATTATTGTTGTTTTTTACCTGATTATTGCCGTATAAATAAAAAAATACATAATTTATTAATGTCTCGAGTATTGCCATATACAACCAACGTGGTTTTGACATATTTTGTTTTATTTATGCGGGACTATAGCTCGCAAGGTTTGCAAGTTGAAGTGGCAATGGGCAGGCCACATCGCTCGAAGAACTGACAACCGATGGGGAAGAAAGGTTCTTGAGTGGCGACCGCGAACCGGGCGACGCAGCGTACGCGCGGCCTCCCACTAGGTGGACCGACGACATTGTACAAGTCGCGGGCAACCGGTGGATGCAAATGGCAGGTTGTCGTACAGTGTGGCGGTCTAAGGGGGAGGCCTTCGTTCAGCAGTGGACGTCTCCGGGCTGATGATGAGGATGATGATTAATTATTTATCTCAAAAGACTTGTAAATATAACAATGATATAACATGTCTTTTGAGATAAATACATTTTATTCAATGCAATTTTTATAATAATTGTAAATGCCTATTCCCTCATTAATAACCGTGTAATTGCATCGGAATAGATCGGCCATCTTCTCTCTTTTACTTTTTCAATCGAGGGATAAAGATAGAAGACGGATAAACTATACAGAGGCTATACTCCGCGTTCATTAATAAGACTGTACAAGTTGGTGTACAAAATGAATTATTATGTACTCACCTTGGTTATAATGCATCACTTTCTGCAGCACTGCTTTGCCATCTAGATGTCGTTTGCATCCAAACACTCTCTCACTTAACTCACCTGTGAACAAACAAAATACAAGATTAAGATATTTTTGATTAAGGAGAAGGAAGGTGGATTGTTATAATGGCTAACTGGTCTGTTTAGTTTGGAATCATTTATTTTTTACCTTTCGATTCACATCATAACGAGACTCTAGATAGAACTTTATATAGGCAAAAACAACATTAAACATTTTTGTTTTATTTATAAAACAATCCTGCAAAAAATCCTGCTTAGCAGGACGCAGCTGCACGCGCGACGGGCTCTGTTTTCACTCTTTGAAAAAGGTCACCGGATGTGATCGAAACTGTAGTCGGAGTATCCGATTTAATTAAACGTGAGTATTTATTTCGTGAGTGTTTTATTTATTTCTTTTGGCACAAATAAACTATTGCCTATTGTCTATTGTCTATTCCCGTATAAATAAAACAAAAATGTGTCAAAACCACGTCAGTTTTCATAATAAAACAATATTAAACCTTCATAGATCCTTAGTAGACGAGCAACCTCGCGAATTACAACCAACCATGTCGTGTTCCGGAGACAACAAAGAACACATCCATACCGGTTGTAAGTATAATATATTATAGAAGAGATGGCTACGAAATTTCTCCAAATAGTTCCATTTCCTCCTGACTAATCAGTAAGGAATAAGGACCTGACTATGTCTTAAAACTGCGCATCCAGAGCCACCGGAGGACGGACAGTAGCGTTATTTCTGTTAACGTGGATAAACATTCTTCGATAACCAAGCCGCCTGCCAAGCGCGGGGATTATGGCAACCCCGCCCTATTAAGGGGGAGGCCTTCGTCTAGTAATAAAGTAATTTTCATTACTTTACTACTGGACAGTTTTGTACACTTTTGTGGTAAAACATGATGATCGTTACTAATGTTTTAAGATCTTCACCTGTACACAAATGTTTTGACAAATAAACGTATCCTGATCTTTATCTTCGTAAAAACAAATTAAACAATGGATATGAAGCCTTAATCCTGAAAACCTCAAACTTTGACTTGGAACTTTATGATAGCAAACTGTATATTCGATGAATTAATATTAATTTACTTTGTTGAGAACAGATTAATCCCACGCATGTTTTATTAAGCTAGTTCTTATTACTTTGTTCCCAACGTCTACGCATTTTTCATTAAACGTATTATTATTATTTTAACGCTTTATAAATCCGCATCAAAATAGCGATAATTTTTACTCTTTTCTAAGCAATAAATAAATTGTACGATCCAATATTCGAAGTTATTTTTATTTAATTTTTTGGGTACCGTACCTCAAAAGGGAAAAAGGAACCCTTATAGGATCACTCGGTTGTCCGTTTGTCTGTCTGTCTGTCAAGACCCTTTTTCTCTGGAATACGTGGAGGTATCAAGTTGAAATTAATATCAAATAAGTCAGTCCACAGTATTTTAGATCTGTAAAAAAATCAAGCTTCTAAGTCAACGCAATACAAAATTACGGCCATTTTATTGAGTTTTTTAGAGTGAACATCAAAATCTAGGTGCACCAAAACACCCAGCAGCGCTGGGTGTTAAAACTCGCAAACGTTTCGTAATAAGTTTTCACCAGTTTTTTTTAAATCTTGCAGTTAGCGTTTTGAACGATAGTAGAAATTCCGTCTGTCTTTTATCTGTTAAATTATCTGTCTGTCTGTCCATCTATCTTTCCGGTCTTCCCTGACCTATAATCTCGTGAATCGTAATAGATAGCCGGTTGAAATGTTTACAGAATATTCGCTATACACTTAACTATCGCGGATTATCTAGTACTTGTAGTGAGTGGTACGGAATCCTCATTGTCCGAGTCCTCAGATTTGACGGCTTTATTTAAAACTACGTTTGTACTAAAGCTAACCAAACAGGTGTATCGAGCCAAGTGGAGCGCATAAATATCGAAAACGTAAAGTTATCGATGCCACTAAGCCGACTTTATTGACTACTACCGCATCACTAGCGTAACGACTTACCAGGAAAATGTAACACACCATTTTGAACTTTATTCGTCAGGCAATAATTCTAAGTTTTGTTGGGTGGTGTGCGTCATGTTTTGTTAAGCATAGGACTACTTAGGTTTTGCAATAATGATGCAATGACAACTGCAGGGTTTAGTTATAAATTGTGTTTCGAACGTTTCATGTTTTAGATCTCCCTGGCTATTCTAGAGCATGCGATATTTTTTGTTGTCCCCGTCGCTTTTATGGCAATTTTAATAGGAGTGACAGGTGAGTGGAATAATATAGTGGGTAAGTGATAGGTGTTGTAGTACTTATTATAAGTATGTATTACCAAAAAATATATATAATTATCAGTCAGTCAGGACTATGAATTTTATACATTAAGATAGGGTATTCTATCAGCTATCTAGGGGTCTAGACAAGAACCACTTTCTGTTAGCGTTAACGCTTGCGGAAAGATAAAATTGTATGAAAATGACATTAGCAGTCACGTGACATTTTTCAAGCTAATGTCATTTTCATACTATTTTATCTTTCCGCATGCGTTAACGCTAACAGAAAGTGGTTCTTGTCTAGACCCTCTAGTTCCCATAGTACAAGCTTTGCTTAGTTTGGGGCTAGATGTAAAAATGTCCACAAAATATTTATTTTAATATCACAGGTCCTGAAGCAGCCCAATGGCCTGGGACTAATTTAGAATAAGAACATTTGTAAGTAAACTACACAAATAAGTTTAATTGTAAACCAGTCGTCACGTAACTTTTTGCCGTTATCAAAACAATTATAAGCCAAATTAGTCAAAGAGCTCCGAAGATGTTATTATAGAGTCGCGTGGTCTCAGTTCGCTGCGAACTACTAGTACAGCCGGTGCAGCAGTGGGTCATCGCTGGCGCTGCTGACGATGATTATGACAGTGTTACTATTGTTTTATTGATACGTCCTACAAGCATAAACTCTGCCCTTACACACATACCATAAATTAAGCAATGGCAATATCATTTAATTTGTAATGAGTCCGATTGGTTTTACGAGTGCATCAACAAATCTACCTTGCAGCCCTACAGTTCTGCCTAACGAATGAGACTGCAAGCCCCTTGTATTAGGTACCTACGGCTCTGATGAGGCAGTTCGCATTCTCGGACGAGCCGGCTCCTCGATTTACGTCTGGTTGCAGTGTGACGTCACGGAGGGAGAGCATTGTGCCATGCTCGCGAATGAAGAGTTTGATTGCGCGTGAACGACCGCTGTAATGAAAATGACAGAAAAGGCGCTGTATGATACTGTAAGTACTTACCTACATTTGTTAATAGAAAAACTGAGGTATAAACACTTAAATAAATATTGGAGGAAATTTTTACATAGCGCCACCTAGCCCCGAACTTAGCAAAGGAACCAAATAACTGATAAAATACTTAAATAATGTTTTTTTTGTGATTACACAACAACCAGACACAGAACAGGCATCTTCATCACATAAATGTTTGTCATGGGTGGGAATCGAACACTCAAAGCAGATAATATACTGCCAACTGAGCTTTATATCAGTATAATCTATAATCTTAATATGAGAGAGATTTTGAAATCAACACTTTGGGAGAGGCGTATGCATATGACAAAGGGAGGATAGAATAAATATAAAAAAGTAAAATACCATTGGAAAGTCGTATTCATTAAGATAGATCAAAATTAACAATCCTAACGGTCCATGATAGACCACATTTTTTTTTTTTTTTCATTGCACATAATAATGGGAAAGCTACAAAGACGTGTATATATTGTATATTATAATTATGATAGACACATGATAGACAAGAATGATTACAAAATATAACAAAAAAGAATGAAACCAGAAATTTCTAATATATTATTTGAGACAAATATTGATATAATACGTATAATTAATATATAAGGGCCAGCATTGAAATCGCAAAAAAAAAATGTTCCACACATTTTGCTCAAGGTCGATGAACTTTTTGTATGGAGCCACTGATAATTTTTTCGCAATTTCAATGTTGGCCCGATAGTAAAAGTTGTTTGTTTTGATGTACAAAATATGCCCTTAAAAGGATGCTAACTGATTAGAACTAACCCTGTATAATTAAACTAACTATTGAACGAATACTTTTTATATAGAAAAAAATATGTTTCATATATGAAAAAAAAAAAAACAAAACATCTAAGAATTAGGCACACTGCCTAATTCTGGCTGATGTGTGATGCGTGTGTATGTGTTGTGTAGTGTATGCCTAATTATTGTTAGGAATTTGGTCAACGTTTAAGTGAAGCCAAATAAGTACTAAGTTTTATTAGTTAAAATAAACATCTAGCAACTACCAAAATATAAGTAGTACATGATCTGTAAATTATTGGATGTAGGATGGTTTTCATATCAATTCCTTTTTTTTGCATCGTGCAATGAACGGTTTTTCAATTCATAAAATTGTAACAAAACTCCGTATCTTGTATCTGTACGAGCGATAGAAAAGGGCGTGCTTCCCCACAAATCAAGGTCCCCAGAAACAATACAAACAGAGCCGCCTAATCAGGCAGTTTGCATTCCGCGGCGAGCCGGTCCATCGATTAACTGTATCGCACTTTGAACACATCTGGATACAGTGGCGTTATGGGGAGCATACGCACAATGCGCTCTGTTTATGTCACTCTGTTTTGTCTGCGTCACTAACTTTTGTTCGCTTTGACTTCCAGTTTACAATGACGTTCCACGGGTAAAACTTTTCGCAGATGGCGCCAGCGGCGGTCCAGGGGCCTCATTTTAAAATCGTACGCAAGAGTAGCGCATGCAAAAGGAGCCGACCTTTGAACGATGTTGTTTGAAATAAGGTTCAATATTGTTTGAAAGTCGGCTCCTTTCGCATGCGCTACTTTGCGTACGATTCAAAAATAAGGCCCCAGATGTGGCAAATCAAGTTTTCTTGTTAATCGTTGCTTGTAATGTTGTTAAGTGAAGGGTGCCCTTCACTTAACTTTATTATTGTTAACTTGACTTTGTGTTATTAAAAAAATATGAATTAGTATAGAATGTGAATTCCTAAAACTTGTATCGTCATATCCGTTATCTCTCGTCAGCCTAAAGACGTCCACTGCTGGACGAAGGCCTCCCCCTTAATAGGGAGGGGTTGCCATAATCCCCACGCTTGGCAGGCGGCTTGGGGATCGCAGAATGCTCACCACCGTTATCATTTTAACATAATTATTATATTTTTTGTTGCACTGAGTATTATTTTTTTGAGAATTATAATTATAAAACTTTTTTGTGTTTATATTGTCTTAATGCCTTGGCCATATCCACCAATGACAATGTTGCTTTTTAATCACTTAAATACTTAAAATATTAAACCACATTAAGTAAAAAGTAATAAGATTACATCGTCATAATCTGCAGCTTTTCATTAAGTTCCCGTCATCACAGGTTTAATAACCCCGGAAAAGAAGTCTTAAAACTCTCCGCTGCCAAGATCCGCGTACTTAAGAGGTTATGTCCTTGCCAAAACTTAATTTAATAGCAATCGGTATTTGCTGAAGTGGCTTGGCTCTCAAATGTTAGGCTCAAGTAGTGTTCATTGGATTTTTGTTTTAGATAGACGCTTTTTTCAGTCTTGAGAATTACTAACTCTTTTTTTTTTACTTGTAATGTAATTTTTCAGAGGTTCGAGTTTCGTGGTACTATTATACGATGCAGGAAATCAACCTATTATTAATTTCTGAATTTTTTTTATACATGTTTGTGTGTGAAGGCCTGATTTTTTTTTTCAGGAAAAGTGCCACTATCTTCTGCCAGAATACGTCCACTGCTGGTTAAAAACCGCCCCCTAAATGCATTGGGTTTCCATGATGCATGGTCATAAAAATGGTCGGGATGATTTAAAGTGGTGAATTTTGGGAGCGGGCCGAATTTCTTCCGTACGCGTCCGTTAATTTTATATTAAATCAAATATTCTTAGCGATATTTTTTATACTAATTTCAAGTAAGTACCTTTATTATGAAAACTGACGTGGTTTTGACATATTTTGTTTAATTTATACGGGGATACGGGTATCCGATTTAATTAAACGTTGGTATTCCCGTATAAGTAAAACAAAAAGTAAGTACCTTTTTTAATCGTTTTTTTTTCTACTTTATTTTTTGTTATTTAATTCTGTCATTACAAAATCAATAATATTCGTATCTATTATATCCTTATTAATTATTTCTGCACATTTTTTTACTTAAAGTTTGCAAGTAAGTATTAGTAGTCGCTTTGTAGCGTAGGCCTCCTCCAGCAGAATCTTGATTACTGCACTTTCCTATGCTAATATTTCTTGAACAAATTTTTTTTCTCTGTCGCTACGTAATTATTTATGTATTACGTTTATGGCATTATTATATTTGTTTAGTTACATAATGGTAATCGGCTTCTCCTTTCTGTTTGTCTCTTCTGCTGGGGGATTTGGTCTATTCCTCCACGGGGCCCAACCGGCTTGGAAGAGGTTTTGTTTGGTATATCATGCACATGTACGTATTTTTGTATTACGCCACACAAAAATGCCATAATAACACTTATTTTGTAAATATTTCAAACGTCTCCGGCGGAAAAAAATGTAACGGATTACGGTACCAAAGATACAATCCTTTAGAGGTCTGATAGATAGACGGACCTCCGTCGAACCTTATATAACATCTCATCGGGCACACTTTGAGTATTTAAATCTAAATAGTTTTACAGAAAATAACAAATGTGTTCCACCTAGCTAAAATGTATAGATATACTATACAAGATGTTGTGTTCTAATTTTTAAAATAGTGCACATAAGTTAAAATTTTCAGAAATGCCTTTCATTGCAGCCTCAACATTCCCACAGAGATATAGTCCAAGAAAAGTGGAACGCTATTAACCTACTTCCCGCCTCAAATACCCCGAATCGTACCTACTATATAGGTACTTGCTTTATATGACTAAAGGTCGGCTGCAACTCGTACTGCAAAATAAACTTAGATTGGCGAGAGATTGCAGTGTAAGTTGTATTAATTTTCATGTTTCTTAGTTTTGAACTCAAGGTTTGCAGATTCCTTAGAGGAGACAGCTCTCCGCTGATACTAAAAAAAGCCTAGTTGGAGGAGAAAGATTGACCTACTATCTACTATGATGCCTTCTACGTAAGCAAGTGCAGTTTTTGTCCGGGTGAATTGAAAGATTCTACTGGAATGTGTTGACGTCTCGTGTTGGTATGTAAAAATATATTGATGTCGTGGGGTTGTGGTTTGAGGCAAACAACCATATGCATCATTTTTTTTCATTGTGCGAACTGCTAAACAGTGGAATAAGCTGCACGAGTGCGTACTTTCCGATAGTTACAATCTGGGTGTCTTCAAGTCGTGAGTGAATCGGATTCCTTTACAAGCGAGACAGGCGTGCTCTATCTTAGACTGCATCTTCGCTTAACATCAGGCAAGATAGCAGTCAAACGCAAGCTTATATTCCATGAAAACATGTTTCATTTCTTTGTAGACTGCATCTATATATGTGTAAGATCATGACGGCGAATGATGATCGTGGTCCAACGCAAGCCATAAAAAATATGTCTTATTGTCAAATATTCAGACAGCTTGATGGAGCAATTCTGCTTCTCGAAAGTAAACAAACAACTCTTTAAAGTCATTGAAGCAACAAAACAACAATAAAACAAATGAAACGGCTCGTGTTGGAACAACGGTCCCGGTACATCCACGTATGATCCATCACGCGGATCACCCCGCAAGGAATACCTAAATCATGGCGCTTGTTTTGCCGAGAATTAGCTGGCGTGTTTAATTCGGTGCTGTTTCACTGTCTTTTGAATTGGATTTCTTCTTTGGTTGTATTTGTGTTTGTGTTTGGTTATAACCGTGATGTTTATGATAAACTAGTTGTACCGGCAAATTCGTTTGCGTGAAGCGTTAGTTAGAATCTCCAGACCAAATTACTGGCTATGATTTTGTTTTGTTTTCTTTTTATAATTGTTTATTAGCTCCGAGGATTGCGGGTCTGTGTCTTTTGTCAACTATTACAATTTTTATTAACTAAATTTTACATTTAATAACTTAAAAACTAAAGGATTTACAAAATCAATATACCAAAAGAACCTAACTAAGTATTATTACCTACTACTGCAATTGCAATATTTATCATAGTGCTTCTGTGTTAACAATATTCTTGGTAACATATCCTGGAGCGAAAGGTTAGGAAATACTAATACTTTTTTGACCCCAAATTCAAATTCGGGGACAGTTAGGAATTTTATTCCCGTTTGTCGTGGGTACAGGACGACGGGACAGGCAGGGATAACTCGATATTTTTTTACTGAGTCTTGGTGAATTTTTGGGACACATTTATAACGAATAAGTATTTTAGTATGCACACCTATTTTGTTTAATGTTTATGATATTCAATTAATTTACTTCGTGCATAGTATTCGATTCAAAAAAATAGCATGTAGTAGCTCAACGTGACTTTGATTATCGTCATCATAATTAGCCTATCTTATTCCGCTATCCATCGCAAGATAAGCCACAGTTTTGTTTGAATTTGAACAAATTATACTTCAGGGCTGTGAATATATTGGGGTACGACGTTGAGTAAAATTTGGAGCGAGAAAAACCTATTACCTCAATTTCCAAAAATAACCCTTGAATACGAAAATAAACGTGAATGATTATCTAACAGAAAGCATTCCTAGTGCAGAT
This sequence comes from Erannis defoliaria, assembly GCA_905404285.2. Taxonomy (NCBI): domain Eukaryota; kingdom Metazoa; phylum Arthropoda; class Insecta; order Lepidoptera; family Geometridae; genus Erannis; species Erannis defoliaria. The sequence goes on from FR990072.1 coordinate 963,333, forward strand.
GGATAAATGTAACGGAGTCCTGTGAGGCCTCACAAGTGTCAGACGCGGTGCTGGCGAGAATTCACACATTTCAACCGTTGTAGTGCGTTTGGTGACGTTAGAAATAATAGAAGTGGCTTAAGGTTATGTAATCATATTTCATCAATGCTGCTTCACTTGCTGCAAGGCACTAGTTTGAATGAGTTGGAGCTGCTTTAAACTGATTCAAACTTAATGGCGGCTGTGAAATGCGCTGCAAGCGAGATTTTGCTGTGCTGTACGCCTATTTTTTGATACTGCGCAGGGTCTTGCGCCTAAGTTCACAGCCGCCATTAAGTTTGAATCAGCCTGTACCGATGAAAACATCGTGAGTCAGTTAAAGCAAGGCGGTAAGATGCACCCTGGTACTCGAGACCTACGGGCTGGCTACCAGTTGAACCACATTAAATTTCCGCGTCCACAGCCAAGCACTACCTTTTTCTTTTTTCGTTCATGGAATTTTTTTAATGGATACCACCGACACCCGGGAGAGCAGAGTGGTTATGTGGGGCTCTCCACCAAAAAGGTAACCATACTAAAGGTACCCATGTTCCTTCTCGACGGTTTTCGTCAAGATAGCGGCACAATAATCAGTACAAAGACCTTCTTTCGGCTTAATGCTACCGATCCGAATAGACCCGTATAATCGATTAGTTTAAATCACTATGTATATGTATGTGTGTTCGTATAGGCTGAGTGGCCAGCCCTAGTGTCAGAGTTGATGTGCCGCCCGAAGGCCTCTGACATGGCTGACGGTTGTTGTTATATAAACTAGAACAAACAACCGGGACCAACAATTTAACGTATCATCCGACCCACGGTAGCGCTCAGAAATAAATGCCACTCACGGTCACTCATCCGAAGACTGGCCGGACCGTCCGTTGCTTAACATTGGTGATCGTTTAGAATCACCTAGACAAGCTACGCCACGAGCTCTACATAAAAATCTAGTTAAAATCTAGTTTAAATCACTTAGTCATTTTGTAGGTAAGTATTTCGGCCAATTCTTTTTTTAAATTAGAATATTATGCGCGAAATCTATGTCAAAGGTTTGTATTCAGTGAGGTAGGGAGATAAGTAATTTGGGAGTATTCAAGAAATGTGTTAGATATTAATAGTCACATCCAGATAATTTACAATCGTAGATACAGACGAAATAAAAGTGGCGTTACAGGCTGTCTACGGCTTAGCTTTGTAAGGCTTCGGCGAGACGGCGACTAATTGTCGACGTGCTATTGTACTATTTGGATGAATACTTATGTCTGAGTCTGGCGAGGCGCGAGGTGCTGACGCGTTGGAATCTAGGTTTTAGGATATGAGAAAAGACGAGTTAGAAGAATTAAGGCGAACGTAAACTTACCTGAGTCACTGTAAATTCGCCACAAAGTAAACTTTTACACACTTTTTGCCATACTTTTAAAATGCCATACATCGAAAGTAAACTTGCCACAGTCATTAAAAATATTGTGTAAATTCTTCATAGGTAGGTAAAACTTATTGTTAATTCATTACAAGTAGCAAGTTTGCAGAAGGTAGCGTCAGCAAAGAAGGTTCAAAAAAGTTCTAGGTTTTAGCTAGATGCTAAACTACTTTTGTAAAATATGGCACGCGCGACACGCGCCGGATCCAATGGACTTTACACCAATTTAATGCTTAGGTACGCAAAGATACATATATTTATTTTTTTATTCACATGCTAGCTGTTTGGCTACATCTCACGTGATGTTCAGCCATGTCAGAGGCCTTCGGGCGGCACTTTAACTATGACTACCACCCATATGGCCCCATGGCTGGCCACTCAGCCTATACGAACTTACTAACGTGATGTTAAGTGACGGTGTAGGTAAAGATAGTAAACACACCTTGGAATGGGAACTGGCTCTCAATTGAGACCGCGGGAACACACCGTTAAGACCTTGGCGGCAGATATTGGTGCGGATAAAGTTGCGATCATAACATTAATATAATCTATATAAATAGAGAAAAATATTTGAGCAGGTTTTTTTCATGTTCCTAACTCAAAAAAAGTTGTTTAAACTTATCTCATGTTCAAAAACAATACATTGTTACAACGTACTTTAGTAATCTCAATGCGCTCAGGTTTTAACTAGCTCCATACTACGACCCCATCTCTATTATTCTTCATCATAGAGCTTGGAAGGCTCTATCCACTCTCCTAGACGACTATCAGCCAATACAAACAAGCTGTGCAAACCGTTTTTGCCCATGGCCTGTCATTATTATGGGCTAGAGTCATTTTGTAGAGCTTAGCTCAAGTGGGTGGTTGTTACACCGATGGGTAATGGCAAATGGTCATGCTATGGTTATTGCTTTTGAAACTGTTAGTGCATGTACGTTTTGATGCTTCATAGATAGCAAAATGTATTTGTATATAGTAACGCTCATGGAGTAACTCTTACAAAATTACTAACGCTGAACGTAAAATTTGGAGATACATTTTGTGATACATGAAAATTCAAAATTTTTGTACGTACAAGCTGATTTTCGCGCTTTTGCTTGCTATTATATACCTAATTCAGGAACCATAAAAAAGTACTGGGATAAACTGTAGCCTGTGTGTTGATAGTAGCCTAGGGTAGAGTTGTTTCGATTTACATTTTTGTTAAATCACTTGAGCAGTCACATCGTAAAGAACTAACAGATACATAGACACTCACAAGCTTTCGCACTTATAATCAACAGATAGGTACATATATCTTAGTTCAAATTCAAATTATTGTTTTGTCAAAGATTTATGTAGTGGCACAGAATAAATAATAGTATTAGGTACAGAAAGTTCACTCCGCATAGGAATTGAAATAAATAAGGACTCTATCTACTAGGCAATAAAGTAGCAATTCAACTCGCACAGCGCTGGATACTGCTTGCTATATTCACCTAGATATATCGCTCTCTTTCTATCACGTATGCTTAGTTACGTGCGACGAGGCTAGCGTGCGGGCGGCCACTGACTTCTGCCTTGCATTGTCCTACTGGACGGAGCGCCGGCCGAACATACCTTAACTGCGACACCCCCCTGGTAGTGGTAGAGAGAGCTAGATCCTCCTAGGGTAGGACTCTACTGTAGAGTCCGCCTGGGGAATTACTACACCTTTGCCAGTTATTCAAACGCCAAGCAGTGGTATGCAAGCATTACTGTGTTCCGGTTTGAAGGGCAATGCTACCAGATAAATACTGGGTATGAAGAGATTTAACATCTACTCGTAATATCTCAGGGTGACGAGTGCAGTGCGGCGCAGAATTGAGTTCGCAAAGTCACAATTCTGGCAGTGCTACTGTTAGTGGCAGGCGTGACGCTTACCACCAAGTTAATGTATTTCTCGTCTCGTCATTTTAAAGTATAATAAAAAAAAGATGCAATAAGCAAAGCAGTCACAAGCGCAACATTATGTTTTAGGTTTTATAACCCATTCCAGTTCAGCCAACAGTTCAGTTCTATTGCATAGTATTATGAATGAGTAACCTTGAATATTTTGTTTTATTATTAATTCTTTCATTACAAAACAGTGTAATAGAGGATCTACCTAGACTAGGCGTCTAGTATACGCCTATCGAGCCCAGAACAAACATTCACGTCTGTTTGCTAGACACGTCGGCCTTTGGAAGATGTTTTGTAGGATCACTTCGGCTCAAGTGTTTTGTGCTAAATTAGACAAGAGAGTGTATGGAAGCGGAGAAAAGGTTTACTATGACAAGTACTTAGGTACGTATGCACAGTATATAGTTGTATCAGGAAACAGTAAGAACATTATAATATTGGACGGTTGATTTTGTAACTGTTGTCAGTAGACATAAGGTTTTTAAAGCCTACCTTTTTTTGAGATATAATGACTACTGGAGCTATACAGGGTAACGGAATCATAGTGCTAAACCAGCGTGTCCACCGCACGTCCGCCACGGCGCTCGGGTGACGGACGTGCGATAGACACGCGGCTATAGTAGTCTATATATCGCTACGTCGGTGACGTCATCTCGGTCTCGTTGATGTCTCGGTGACGGCGTCGGTGGACAAACGGCCTAAATGTATGTAAGTCGTACTCATTATTGTGAATAACTATGGAACCACTCTGGAATTAAATATTCCTTATGTTTTGTTGTGTGTAATTAACAGTTTTGTACGGAACATCCGATTTTATTCGCAATTTCAGAGTTGGTCGTGCTAAAGTTATTTACAATAATGAAAGCAATGAGCCCCTTGCTTAGTACTGCCATTCCGTGTAACCTTGTTAAGGAACAGCAGTACCCCGTGGTTTTAAGGTGATGACGATCAAATTAATGTAGCCTACGTATTTTCCTAGCATTTCAGCTATCTTTAGACAATACAATAACTCTTTATTGACACCACAAAAACGATATTACAAAAAGAATACCTACACTACTGATAAGCACAAAAGGCGGTATTTTCCCTTACACTGATGTATTTCAGACAACCCTCGGATGAACATAAAAAAGTCAAAATTCCAATCAAATACAATATACCCATTAATATCGGCCAAATATTTAGTTTTATCGCGAAAACGCGATCCTCGTAGAATGCACTAATCTGTATCTTTGCGTCACATTAGACGTGCTAATGGTCAAACGCAAGCCTATATCTAATGAGAAGTAAGAGAGGGCCTGAAATACTTTCGCATTTATCGTATCGCTCTGAACTTGGTCCATCTCTATTTCGTAAGGCACGCATGACTTATGATGAAATGATATAAAAGTACTCTCATTCTTTAAAAGCTAATCCGAAACTTTATACCAGTAACCACATTTTTGCGGCAAATGTATGAAAATATATTCGTCGTGAAGTTTACAAAGCTCTTGCATCCGAAACGGCGCTGAAACAAATGTTGTCAGCGATTCTTTCTCACGGCATCCGACGGAACATCAGTGGCGTCTTACGCCTGGGTGGGGTATCCGCGACAGCAGTATAGCGGGCTAAGAAAATTATGTTTATACTGGGAGTTAACAGGGAATCCGGTTCGCGATTCTCCAACCTAATGTATTCCCTTATTTTCTTCCTGGATAATGCCTCTAGAGCAATCAATATTTTTTTATAAAATATAGGTCTACTGTACGCTCATTTCCTTCTAATCATGTCACTTCCTTTTTTCAGCAACTAATAGTTAATTAAAAATATATACACCCTTTAATAACCATTTAGAAAGCTTCATAGTGATTTTTGGAGGGTTACATTTTGTGATTTACCTCTACGTTTCGACCATATTTAGGCCATTTGTGTTCGGCACTGAGATATTGTAGTAGGTACGTCAGTACACTATGAATTAACTTGTCAACTAAAATTCGCCTGCCTTGGGCATAATGGGCTGTGGCCATATCTTAAGGCAGTTTATTTAACAAGACTACAACAAAACTTATAGCAGGTGCTAGAGATCTACAAACAACTTCCGTCCATGAATCTCTAGCGCCAACGTTTGTTTTTTGTCTTATACCATATTAGCGTTCACAGTAGTATCAGCTGTCTTCATTTAAACCTGGTGTTATAGTTATGTGGAAGCTCTGAGAGAAGAAGAATTACTGCCTTTGATAGCACTGCATTGGTGTTTAACATAATATTTAATGTTGATTAACTCATAATCCACCAGGCAGGCTTGATAAACACACACCATGTAAAAGATAGGTTGGTGAATGTTGGCAGATTTACAAAAAGCAATTAAGTAATATTGCTCACCATACTAACGTTATTGGATTATTTGGAGATGTTATTTCGTTCATAATGTATTTAATTAAAGTCGCATCGTTTTTAGCTTGTACCACCTAAAAAGTACCTCAAGCAAAAGTTGCTATTTTTCCCATCTTAAAGGCTTCTAATATCGCAGCTCCCGCCTCGGGCCGGTTGTCATTTGTCTGCTGCTCTGTAGGCAAACTTCGCTCAATGTTTGAAAGCACTACATTATATCCGTCCCTCTTTATCGTCTTCATAGAGATGGGGGCGGAGATATTATCGATAGAAAGATAAGATACGCTACTTATTACAAAAATCCTTGCTTTATTCTGCCTTCAAACTCTTGCTTTTCTCAACAGGTATACCTACTCGTTTTTAGTTCATCTCAAAAATAATAAATAAAGACATTTAGGTCATTTATCTTTCGTATATTAATCGAACTAGCTGAGATATTGTAAGCATAGATTAAGTAGGCGATTACAAATACAAATACAAAATTATTTATTTTGACACAAATCATTTCACAAATTTATGACCCATAGGCTCCCAAACTATTCCATAGGAACCGTCAACTACAACGAAATTTGCTGCCCCCATGTCTTACAAACCTCTTGCCCAATTTGGCTCATAATCGAACTTGATAATTATTAATGTGTATATCGGGCGAATGTTTGGCCTATCGCTGTTCTGTCGGTCGGTGGTTTGTCACTTTACTACGTTAAAGACTATCAATCAACTCATATTTGCATTGGCTTACGAAGAAATCGAACTAAACCAACACACAATGCACAAAGTGCGATGCCAATAACTAAGGAAAAAAAACACTTGAACTTGAACTTGTCGTTGATAATTGTCATAGAAAATTACGAGAGGTCTGCCATAACTTTAAATTTAATTAGCCCTGCTTACAGTAGTTACAGGTAATTATAATTAATCAAATTATTTGCCCTGAACTACAAACATAATTACGTTATTATCTCTAAACACCTCAGAGCACATTGCATGCACAAGACTGTTCGCTAAAGCTGCCATGTTAAGAACAAAGAATAATTCGTCTCAATTTTGTTACCTAAATACTTCAAAGGTGCCTCACATTCATTAACTTGATCGCAACATAATGAGGATCATTCCGGCAGAGCGTTAGTAAATTAAACGAAGGAACTTTTTAATTAATTTATCAGAAGAAATTCGAGGAAAACACAGAAAACATTAAATTAAACTGGTAACTGTGACAAACTCAATCAACTCTCAACTCAAATGTGAACACTCGAAAACTGATTTTATTATTTTTACTAGGGTAAAAAAATAATAGTTTTACGTGAATAATTAACCTTTCAATAATAACACTTTATCAGAAACCTTTTGTGAACACAAAATACTGCTGTAGAAAATATTGCGGTATTGATATCGTAAATCTTTTTATTCATAGTTCATAGGACAAAATGTATGTGAGGAATACACAAGTTTGTAAATGGTTGTTTTAAAAGTAAATATTACAAGCAATGAGTTACAAGTATATACTTGCAAAAAAGGTAAACAAGCGTGTTATTTGGTTTCCATTCACCAAACCATACACTTTTTTTAATTTGAGGTTAGATGGCCCTGTATAAAAAAGTCTTTCAATATTTTATTTTATTATTTTTATTATATAGTATTTTTATCCCTAAAAAGTTATTTGATTAAAACAGGGAGTTGCAAATTATTTAAGATAGTAATGTTGTATTATTTATGCCATATTATTATAGTATGTAATTGTAAAATATATCGATAAAATAGATTTTTCAACTCTAAAAGGGCAGCAAGACTCGGCACTTTCTTACACGACTCGGATTTCTTTTTAATACCACACATTTAAACTCCAGTGTAGAGCCACATGTCGCCAGCTGAACTTATGTCTATGCTACCTACTTAATATCTTACCGGGAAGTTTTAACTCGTCGTAGGGATGGGTCACACTCCGGACAATTTTTTGTCGGTTAGATAAATTATAGACATAAAACGGTATACGATGACAATAAAAGTATTAAGATTGAAATATTGCTTTATAATGCGGGATTTTTCGAAAATAATTTAATTGAATAATCTAGGTACCTAAGTACCTACAAAAGTAATGTTGGTAAGACACTGTTTAGTATTTAGTGGGCTAACGATACAGGGATACGCCTAATGGTAATACTAAGGCGAACGGAGGTTATTGTATTCATCATAGTGACCGAATTTTAGCACTGGGCCAACCCTGAATTCGCTACAAAAATTTGTTGTTTTAACAAAATGCCAGTCACTTTCGACAACTGTATGAAACAGCTGGTAATATATTTAGTGAGTTTAGGGTTGACCCCGTGTTTAAAGTTGTTCACAATGAGTACAATGGCCTTTCGGCTTAGTAATACCAATATATGTAACCCTGCATAACATCTCTACTTTCGAGTTGAAAATCTATCACTACGCATCTAACGGAATATTTCAGTACCATGACTAGAAATTCACTTCTAAATCCTGGGTTAGATAATTATGTTTTACATATTCGAATACGCCATCATTTTTATGTGGAAAAGCTAAATATTAAATGGATTATTATTTTATATTGAGAGTTTATTATCAAGATACAATAAAATTCATGCAACGATAACAAATATAAGCTTATAATATTTGACATTCCGATGACAGTGACAAGAGTTTTTTTAGTTTACTTACAATATCCAACACATTTTAATCAAACACACAAACATATATGTCAAACAAACAAAAGAAAAGGTTAAAAAAAATACCAAAAATATCCGGCCTCTACCGGCCAGTCGCTCTTGCATTTCATCCCTAATTCTAAGCGACCGGATCTAAGTAACCAAGAGTGTTCCCAACTTAGTTAACATAAGTTAAAAAGTCTGCGAGTCCAAACTCTAGAGTGTGTATGCGCGGATTATACATAACTTCCTCGTAAAATATTTAGACGCCATTTTCTCACCATTTTATCGTTCAAATATAGCATGGACGGTTACTATACTATACATTGAGAAAAAGTGATAAAAAAATAGCTAATTACCTCGTTTTATTTTCCCTGTTAAAAAAAAGCTTTTACCTCGTTTTTTTCCCCAAGTCGCCTGCCAAGCGTGGAGATTATGGCAACCCCTCCCTAATAAGTGGGAGGCCTTCGTCCAGCAGTGGACGTCTTCTGGCTGATGAGTGACCTCGATTTTTAGTACTGCCATAGAGTACATAATAGTATATGTACAGAAGATTCACTCCGCAAAATCATTTAAATAAGTAGTGACTCTTGCTATGACACAATAAAGTGCAATTCAGGACGGGCTAGCGCTAACTACCAAAGAAGTTGCCTTTCTATCTAGCGTCTAACTTTTATCTCTTCTGACTGAATTATTTCCACTGAATTGGCCCGTCTAGACGGGTCCGCCACGTAGGTAATGGCTTATGAAAAGCTTCATACATAAACTTTAGTGTGGAATGCTCCAGGCCTGGTACTGCCAGATTTCTTTGAAATTACCGAATAATATATTTTTAACATTAATATTACTATGAACCCTACAAACTTACTAAATCCTACTAATATTACTAAATCTTACTAATATTATTAAATCCCACTAATATTACTAAATTCTACTAATATTATACGGTACCTATACCAAAGTTTGTATGTTTGGATGTTTGTTACTTAATAACGAAAAAACTACTAAACGGATATCGATGAAATTTGTCATAGAGTAGCTTATACCTGGGAATAACGCATAGGCTACTTTTAATCCCACAATTTGCGGGTGAAACCACGGGGAACTGCTACTATTTTATAAAATAAAATCTTCTTGTTTGTGATTAAATAAAAACTAAAATACTAATTGGAAGGGATTTGTAAAAATAACGACCTACTGTTTTTGTTATATATTTCTGTCGCCAAGGGTCGGTGTTGCCCGCAAAACAATAAACTGTCATAAATCAGGGGTGGGGGAGTTAATAAACCCACTTCCGTTTCCGGGTAAGTTCACCCCACTTGTATGTTGCATTTTGCTAGTTTTCCCTGCTTTATTCCAGCTGTGGAAATTTTAAAGTTTACCTTGATATATTATTCGGCGATAATTCTTGAAGTATTCTTGTTGTGGGGTAAAAACTTGTAGATTTAAATAATGATTATGGAGGATTTGTAGCTTAAAGGGACACCCTGATTTATCTACTGGAGTGCCTTGCTAATTACGAGAGTGATAACATCTACGGAATAGGGGAGTTGTTTTGGCATTTTTTTTTTTAATGTTGCCTACACCTCATTGGAATTCCCAAAAAATTGGGTGTCATAAACACGACATAGTATTTTTTTTGTGTTTGTTTTATTTAATGGTTAGGATAAATTAAATAGCTAGAGAGTGAGATAAATATTTTAGTCTTGAACAAATATTACATAATACGAGATAAAATATTCCAAACTCATCAAATTAACCAGTAATCTAATCGCTAAGAGCTCCTACATGGTTTCTTCAGAATAAAGAAATGTAATTTAGAGAACAATAAGTAAAAATAAATTTAGAAGTACGTAGAAAGTTTTACAGAAATTACGTCAACGTCTCAAAAAGTGGTTAGTAAGTAGGTAGTACTTTTCCATAATTTAAGATGTAAAATTTAGAAACGCTTTATAATTTGATGATGATTTTAACATTGAGCTGAAAACTCCACGTACAACGCGCACCTAAGTGCGACCACAACGTTTTTCCACAAGAACTAATTTAAGAAAACTAACGTTGCCAGTGCAAAAATCTTGCCTTTAAAAAAGTTCAGCTTCTAAGGAAATAACCAACTCCTAGCATAATCCAGCTAGTAAGAGAATTTTCATGGAAAAGTCTAAAGCAAGTAGGTTTCCTGAAGCGCGCTCCTGTGGGACTTGAAACGTTTCTTGAACTTGAGAACATCTTGCGTCCGCACGTTTCTTCAGCATAGCAGAAATATAATTTGCGGTAAGTAAGTAAATAATTTTTAACTTCTGTGGCACAGTTGATTCTTTGTCATCATCATCAGCCCGGAGACGTCCACTGCTGAACGAAGGCCTCCCCCTTAGACCGCCACACTGTACGACAACCTGCCATTTGCATCCACCGGTTGCCCGCGAATTTTACAATGTCGTCGGTCCACCCAGTGGGAGGCCTTCCTACGCTGCGTCTTCCGGTTCGCGGTCGCCACTCAAGAACCTTTCTTCCCCATCGGTTGTCAGTTCTTCGAAAGATGTGGCCTGCCCATTGCTACAACTTGCAAACCTTGCGAGCTATGTCGGTAACTTTGGTTCTTTGGCAAATATCTTCGTTCCGGATTCTATCGCGCAAAGTAACTCCGAGCATAGCTCTCTCCATTGCCCGTTGTGTGACTCTAAGTTTCTCAAACAGGCTAGCAGTTAAAGACCACGTTTCAGTTCCATATGTCATCACTGGCAACACACACCGGTCGTATACCCTTGTCTTCAGATACTGCGGGATTTTGGACGAGAAGATATTACGCAATTTCCCGAACGCTGCCCATCCGAGTTAGATTCTTCGGGCGACTTCTTTGTCGAAGTTGGACCTACCTAACTGAAGAATCTGTCCAAGGTAGTTGTATTGGTCAACAACTTTTGGTACTTTGGTAGTCTAGATGTCTGCCTTGAGAGCTGTAGGGTGTAGGTTCGAGTCCAGAATAAATATTTATATGGCGAACATAAATTACTTATTACACATACATACCTACATTATGCATTATGAACATCGATGTTTGTTCTGTGTTTGGGTGTTGTATTTATTATACTTAAGGCCGGGTATTCCACGTTTCAAGCACATTTTTTAATGAGATCAATCATTAGTCTAAAGCTGTATCAGGTAGAGTCACATTTAGCGGAGCAAAAATATGGCGGTTACGCAGATTCGTGCGAGTCAAACTTCGGTTTTTGAAGATTTTCTCAGATTACTTGAAAAGTATAGAAATTAATAACTTTTGAACCACAGTATGCTCTCCAAAATACTATTAACTTATAATACATATTTTTTTAATGTGACTATGTGCTGTAATTAGGACATAAAACTGAAAATGGTTTAAAAATAGACACTGTTTCGGTATTTTTTTCTATCGAGGAAAGTGTAATCAATCGTGTTTTCATCCACAAAAGTCACTAAGACGGATTCTTCTGTAACATTTTGTATTTTTGGGCTTTAAATATAGTAATTTGACTAAATAAATTTGATTTTGCGAGGGGCAAATTTGGTAAATACAAGCCATAACTAAGCAATAACAAAATATATCGTATTTTTTTATTTTAGTTTTGTTTAATTAGATAGTTTAAATTATTTATAATTATACTTCGTAGTTAGTCCAACAATTAAGTACTAAAATACAAACAAAATATTATAAGTGCATCAGGTAACTGGTTCCATAGTACAAGCTTTGCTTAGTTTGAGGCTAGATGGCGCTGTGTAAAATGTCCACCAGTTTAGAAATTAGAGCTAGATCACGGTTTGGATTCCCATTCAGGTAGATATTTAAATGATTTTACGCCATCTTCCAGAAGAGTCCTGGATTAGTTTTCCAGCCGGGTAGAAATTTGTTAGATAAATGTATGCTCTATGCGATGGCGTATAGGTACCATACTCTGGGAGTGGTGTTAGTTGCTTCGATTTCTGTGTGTGTTGCTTGGAACCCCTCGCATTAGGAAGTTTTTAGTATAAGCATTATGTTTTAATGTTTGTTAGGCTAGGTGTTTTACCACGTCTTGCCTGATGATAACTGACGACGTGGTCGAACATGGTAAGTATAAATACATAATATAATTATTTTATTCGATCAAGTGACGATACGAGCAAGACGTTCGCCTCGTGGTAAGCGTAACGACTACCACTAACAGTAGCAGTGCTATAATTGTAAACTTGCGAACAAAATCCTGCGCCACACTGCACTGCGCTCGTCACCCTGAGATATTAGATGTTAAATCTCTTCATACCCAGTAATTTATCTGGTAACACTGCCCTTCAAACCGGAACACAGTAATGCTTGCACACTACTGCTTGGCGGTTGAATAGCTGGCAAAGGAGTGGTACTTCCCCAGGCGGACTCTGCAGTAGAGTAGAGTCTGCCTACCACTATATAAATGTATATCTAGCTTGGATTAATACCGCTGGCGAAATACACCGTAACGTACTTATAGTGGCAAATTTTCAACATGAGGGTAGAGAACTTGAGATTTTCAACTACTAGTTAGTATTCATCAGCTAAATAAGTACTTGAACCTTTCAAACTAACTCAACCTTAATGCTATGCTTTTCTCACGATGTTTTCTTCACCAGGATTTGAACTCACACTTTTCGGCGTCCAATTGAACGCTAACCCCTGAGATATCATTGCTACAGATTTTTTTATTAAAGGTATTTAAATAATTATTTGATATAGAGCCATGAAATAAGCAAAAGTAGGTGAAGAGCGAAAAATTAAAATATACTGTGAAGAGAATTCCGTTTAAATCGGATCCGAATCCGATACGTTTTGAAATTCTGTATAATTTAGAATTCATGCGAGATTATCACAGTAATTTTCTATACAATATTAGTAACAACTAAGGTGTTTACGCTGGTCACTTTAAATTATTGACTGCTACAGTAGTAAAGTAATCGCCACACAAGTTGTCAAAAAATGGGGATGCAAAGAAATTGTCATTAAACTTATCAAATATACTGCACGGAAGTGTACACCACAGAAAAGCGAAGGCCCTACTTCTTCTCTCTTCAGTGGTGTACACGACGTCCCTGCGCAGGCTCACCCCTTCCATGCCGACAATTTGACAACTTGTTTGGCGACTACTATACCAGAGGATTATTTATAGATTCAGTATAAAATCCCTTTCGAAACAAGAACGAATTTAAGAGTTTACCCACCCTTACAAAACCTATAAACCAGAGCGTGGAAAATTCACACCCCATACCAAAACCCATACAATATTCAAGAGATCTTATTATGCAATGGGACCGTAAGAAGCAAAATCAATATGCCTTTTGTGTTACCAAAGATTTCAGGAGCACCTTAGTCATAAATATTTAATAGGTGTCGAGTTGTCTTGCTTTATGGAAAATTGATATTTTTTGGAATATGGTCCCTGATGTTATAGGATTAGAAGATAGGAAGACTGACGACAAAGAAACCCAATTTTTTAAGTCTCAGTTTGCTATAGTGAAGTGTTCATCTAAGTTGATACATTTTTGCTAATTACATCACCATCATGAAAACTGACGTAGTTTTGATACATGTAAGAAAAAAAAAATCTGAAGATTTTTCTTATTAAACTAATATATTCCAGAAATAAAATAAAAACTACTTTACTCACTGATGCAACTAAAACATTATAAATCGACCACTCAAAGATTTGCAGTAGCGAACGGCTCTAAAACATTAAGAATAATCTAAGAACTTACCATCAAGTAAGTGACTTGCTTATAGTTGCATAATAAAATATTTAACATCATATCATCAAAATATTTAACAAATTACCTACAGACCTAAGAAATGAAACAAACCCTAAAATATTTCAAAATAGTAAAAAAAAAATGCTAAGTACTATGAAATACAAGAATACTTAAACAAAAAATGTTTCAAGATCGTGTAGATTTAGTTCAGGTGTCATTTTTTATTTTGTTAATTCTAATCGTTATCTCTTATTCATACAAACCTAATAGTTATTGTTGCAACTTGCGACACCCTGTAAGGTATAATGTTTGTAATGAGTGCATAACTTATGCAATTTCTTTCTTTTGTATAAACTTTTGTGTGTGTATCTATTTTTATTGTCTCGAATAAAATAAATTTTCTTTCTTTCTTTCTTTTTCAATTTTCTATAAAAATTATGATAAAGTTATATTATTATTAAAGGGATATTTACCGTGATTATGTTGTGAAATGAGCTCCCGGTAAAAAATAAATGAATATCGATGAATATCGGGAGCTCATTTCATAATAATAGAACCTTAGTAAACAACCGTGATAGTTTAAAACAGTGTTTTAATAAATTATGTAAATGTATGTATGTGAATTATGAAATGTATGTAAATATACATTATTAAAAAAAATACGTTTGATGTAAGTACATGTGTGTTGTTTGTGTTTTTACCACGCTAAAAGTTTAGTCCCGTATTATATAAAAATACCTTTACGTACAGAAATATAGAAAAGAAACTGAGTTCCAAGCTTGGACGATTTAGCTCTCTCTCTCTCGTTTCTCGTTCCAAGTTTGTCCATAGTTTCGAATAACTCAATAAAACATAAATGAAAACAACACTAAACGTCCAGATCCCCATTCATACACTTACTTCCACTCCATTAATATCAAAAACTTATCAAGTGCAAGCTGGACTCGTGCCCCGAGGGTTCTGTAATCTTACCGATACAAATCAAACATTGCTTTTGGCTCATTCATATTTAAAACAAAACACTTGCAGTGTTTTGTTTTAAAGCTCTTTAATCACAAAAGTTTGATGGTTTTATAATTTTACTGTTATTAATAATGACCGAATAAATAAACAATAAAAATACGTTTATTATGGTTTCACCGCCATTTGTTTCACTCGCGTGGTGATGATGATAATAATAAAAAGTAACTTAATGTAATAATTATGTTGTATTGTATTTAGCCTGTTGGATCCCACTACTGGGCAAAGGCCTCCCCACGACTTATTATGTTAATAAGTTATGTTATTCCGAGAAATAATCTCCGAATTTTATCCAAATCAATTCACCCGTTTTGGCATGAAAAGGTGGCAAACATACACACACAAACCAACAAACTTTCGCTTTTATAATATTAGTGTGATAGAAAAGGATATAATGCTATATTATAACAACACATTTTCTAGGTAGAAAATTCGAAACTGCTTCATAATTATAAAGGTTCTTCTCTTACAAAATCTCGCAGTGCCTGAAGAAAAGAGTCTTCAACCAGTGTGTGTTGCCAGTGATGACATATGGAACTGAAACGTGGTCTTAAATGCTGGCTTTTTGGAGAAACTCAGAATCACACAACGGGCAATGGAGAGAGCTATGCGGAGTTACTTTGCGCAATAAAATCCGGAACGAGGATATTCGCCAAAGAACCAAAGCCACCGACACAGCTCGCAGGGTTTGCAAGTTGAAGTGGCAATGCAGGCCACATCGTTCGAAGAACTGATAACGGAAGATGGGGAAGAATGGTTCTTGAGTGGCGACCGTGAACCGGAAGACGCAGCGTAGGCAGGCCTCCCACTAGGTGGGCCGACTACATTGTGAAAGTCGCGGGCAACCGGTGGGTGCAAATGGCAGATTGTCGTACAGTTGTGGCAGTCTAAAGGGGAGACCTTTCTTCAGCAGTGGAGGTCAACGGGCTGATGATGGTGATGATATATTATTGTTCAAAAGATAACACGTCACGATAAAAACACACACATGACACTTAGAAAATAAAAATACAGTGCAGGCTAAGAGGCTTAGCAAATGGTCTTGTGTTGAACACCTTTCAGGTTCGAAACCCTAAAAAGTAAAGTATCACAACCTTCGCAAAATCGCAAACAATTCGCGATACGCGCGTTCCAAAAATATTTCCATCGTATTACAAAAACTTGGAACTCTGCCCCGCGAGCACAGAAAATGAAACCAGAGAGCCAACTCGGTACTAAATCTGCTTGACTCAGAAATGTTTGTAATTTCAAGTCGCGCGATTCGTTTTGCTGAAAGTGCGCTGCATTTTGTATCAAATTAAAGCTTTAATCTAGTTTTTCAGCTCTTTGCTGTTAGTTCAGAGTTTGTTTTACTTTACGCTTGGTTTCTTTAAACTAAATGTTTTGACTAAAATAAACAAGATAAAGTTGATTTTCGCCAAAATTTAGAAGTGTGCTGTTTTTTTCTAACAAAAAGTTTGTGCTTAAATCATTGATAAGAGTCAAATTAGGCTTGATTTTTATTTGGTAACGAAATTTCGTCACCTTAATTTTTTTGTACTTATTTGTAAAATTTAAAAGAAATGGCAAATTATTGTTTATTTTCAATTCTGGCACTGCTAAACAGATACGGGGAGGCGTGATGCTTACCACCAGGCGAACACGTAGGTACACCTCTCGTAACTTCATTAAATAAAAAAATAAAAAAAATTAAGAACCTGTGACATAATATTGAAGCATCTATAAAACAAAATAAGGCATTACGTATAAATAAAACCTTTTAGTTCTCGACGCTTGTCAAGCGTTGAAAGACAGTCCCCGGCACGCAGGCACGTCCCGATCGATCCGCCGGATCCGGCCTCGAGGCTCCGTCGATCCTTCCCGTCAGGTCTCCAGACGTGGTGCCATAAATTCCGGCGTCACTTCAGACACGGAGTAGAGCTGATTTCCCAGGCGACGCGGGAACTCTTAGAATTAGCTCATTTGTATCTGTGACCTTGACATGGTTGGATTGGTCGGGTCAAGTTCATGATGGAAGCTATAGATCTAACTAAAGGAACTTTTATTTGATTTTAAATTGTTTCCTGGGAGATTCAAAAGTCTTCAAGCTTTTGAAAATATCGTCGCTTACAATGAGCAAGTTGTTGTGCATTGCGTTTCTCCATTGCTTTAACTAGGTTCGATGGCTTTCTGTCTGTTCCAAATTTAAATGCATTAGGTCCTCCTTTTGTACATTAATGTATTTATGTGTGCATTAAAGAATTAGACAACAAACAAATTTTGAATTGACATAAAAAAAATATCAGTTGCGTGACATTTGATTGAATGACGATTTATTATTATGTTTTTTTTTATTTTTATTATTTACGTATTTTTTATTTTTATTTGTGGAGGCAACTTGAGTAAGAAACCAAGAATCGGCTAGAGTAGCGAGTATTAAGAGACCAACAGTGGACTAGTTGGGCTGGTAATGATAATCCTACTAATATTAAAAATGCAACAGTTTATCGGTGTCACATCACATCATCAACATCAGCCAGAAGACGTCCACTGTTGGACGAAAGCCTTAGTAGGAATGGGTTGCAATAGTCCCCACGCTTGGCAGACGGCTCGGGATGGGGATCGCAGATTACTCACCACCGTTAACCGAGAGGATGCTGCTGCCCGTCCTCCGGTGGTTTCAGATGCAGTTTTAGGACTACAGCATACCCAGTATAACCCAGGGCCTTTTACAGGATAGTCGGTGTGTGTGTTTGTTACTCCGTCACGTTGTGAGTTTTTGTAGTGGTAGGACTCGACTGCGGAGTCCACCTGGGAAGTACCACACCTTTGCCAGTTATTCAACCGCCAAGCAGTAGTGTGCAAGCATTACTGTGTTCCAGTTTGAAGGGCAATGTTACCAGAGAAATTACTGGGTATGAAGAGATTTAACATCTAATATCTCAGGGTAACGAGCGCAGTGCACCGCGGCGCAGGATTGTGTTCACAAGTTCACAATTCTAGCACTGCTACTGTTAGTGGCAGGCGTGACGCTTACCATCAGGCGAAAGTCTTGCTCGTATCGTCACGTGACAGTAAAAAAATAATTTAAAAAAATACGTTGAAACGGCCGAACGGATTTAGATGAAGTTTGGTATAGAGGTAGGTTATAACTTGGAATAGAGCATAGGCTACTTTTTATCCCAAGAACCGTGGGTGAAACTGCGGGGTGCAGTTAGTGATACCTACATAAATAAATATTTGTAAGTGTCCCATAATGTTTGGATAAGTTAGTACGTGCAGAGATTTATGGCGATTACTTACTTAGCTCGTGAATATTTAAAAGTTTGATTCGCTGCCGTGCGTAAACTTAGTTAATAACAGATCCTACAGACGACTGAATTACTAAAAATAATTGTTTCATCGTATCAAATGAACCAATAGAGTTCAAAAACTTCGTATTTTCGGCAGCTTGGCGTGAAATTTCATAATAATCACTTATAAGTTTTCTGATTTTCTTGGAAAACAATAAAAATTAAGAGGGCGCGCCCACTCAGCGCTAATCAGCGTTTCTAAATGTTAGCTCAAGACTCGGCAACTTAATTACAAAGTTGAAATCGTCAGCGAACTCGGGACGGGACCAACTTTTGGGAACGCATACGATGGATTACCGACTTAGGCGAACGACACGATTCTCAAAATTAAATTCAATAAAAAAGTGTGCGTGTGTAATAAATTAATATGTTTTTGAGACAGAATTAAGGAATAGAAAAATCTATCGAATCTTATTATAAAAATTGACACGGTTTTCACACATTTTTTTTTACAGTTTAAAATTGTAGTCGGAGTATCCAACTTAATTAAACGCAAGTAATCTATAACTATAAAAGGCTTTGTCCTGACTGACTGACTGACTGACTGACTGACTGACATATAGACAACGTACAGCCCAAACCGCTAAACGTAGAGACTTGAAATTTGGAGGGTATGTTTTTGGAGAGGTGTAAACGCCCACTAAGAAAGGATTTTTCGAAAATCAACCCCGAAGGGGGTTAAATGGGGTGTTAAAGTTTGTATGAAACTTTTTATTCTCTGGTTCGATTGATACAAAACTTGGTATACATATTCTACTATAAAAATAAGAAGATACGGGTGTCACAGTTTTTTCAAAATCAGCTCCCGTTAGTATAAAAAAAAAACGAAGTTTTAGTGATAGTACGTTTGTTTCTCCTTAACTTTGTAACGGCTGTACATATTCAAATGAAATTTGGTATAGGGATGGGGATAGATGTGGGGATGGGGGTGGGGGTGGGGGTGGCGATGATACTGGGAACGGAGACGGGACGGAGATAGGCATGTTAATATTAAGATTACAATTGGTATCGGGATGGGGATGGGGATGGGGATGGGGATGGGGATGGGGTGGGGGTGGGGTGGGGATAAGGATGGGGTGGGGATTTGGTGGGGATGGGATGTGGATGTGGATGAGGCTGGGAACGGGGATGGGCGTGTCCATATTAAGATGAAAGTTGAAATCGGGATGGGGGTGGGGATGGGATGTGGTGAGGATGGGGTTCGGGATGGGGATGAGGGAGGGAACGGGGATGGTGACGGGGATGGGCGTGTTCATATTAAAATTACATTTGGTATCGGGATGGGGATGGGGAAGGGGCCGCTTATAGGGATGAGGCTGGGAATGGGGACGGGGATGGGCGTATTTATTGGTCGGCTGAACAGATGGAGCTGCATTTTTGGATAGGTAGTTATAGCATAAGGTTCGGAAACGGACATAGGCAATTTTTTTGTAGGTCCACGCAGACGACTGTTTGACGGACATAATTACTATAGATACTGTACAGCCTAAGCTGCTAAATTATTTTTTAATCTATAACTATAAAAGGCTTTGTCCTGACTGACTGACTGACTGACTGACATATAGACAACGTACAGCCCAAACAGCTAAACGTAGAGACTTGAAATTTGGAGGGTATGTTTTTGGAGAGGTGTAAACGCCCACTAAGAAAGGATTTTTCGAAAATCAACCCCGAAGGGGGTTAAATGGGGTGTTAAAGTTTGTATGAAACTTTTTATTCTCTGGTTCGATTGATACAAAACTTGGTATACATATTCTACTATAAAAATAAAAAGATACGGGTGTCACAGTTTTTTCAAAATCAGCTCCCGTTAGTATAAAAAAAAAACGAAGTTTTAGTGATAGTACGTTTGTTTCTCCTTAACTTTGAACGGCTGTACATATTCAAATGAAATTTGGTATAGGTATGGGGATAGATGTGGGGATGGGGGTGGGGGTGGGGGTGGCGATGATACTGGGAACGGAGACGGGACTGAGATAGGCATGTTCATATTAAGATTACAATTGGTATCGGGATGGGGATGGGGTGGGGATGGGGTGGGGATTTGGTGGGGACAGGTGGGGATGGGATGTGGATGTGGATGAGGCTGGGAACGGGGATGGGCGTGTCCATATTAAGATGAAAGTTGAAATCGGGATGGGGGTGGGGATGGGATGGGGTGAGGATGGGGTTCGGGATGGGGATGAGGGAGGGAACGGGGATGGGGACGGGGATGGGCGTGTTCATATTAAAATTACATTTGGTATAGGGATGGGGATGGGGAAGGGGCCGCTTATAGGGATGAGGCTGGGAATGGGGACGGGGATGGGCGTATTTATTGGTCGGCTGAACAGATGGAGCTGCATTTTTGGATAGGTAGTTATAGCATAAGGTTCGGAAACGGACATAGGCTATTTTTTTGTAGGTCCACGCAGACGACTGTTTGACGGACATAATTATTATAGATACTGTACAGCCTAAGCTGCTAAATAATTTTTTATATTTAATTTGATCATCCTCAAGCAAACTTAAAGACTTGCAAGCGGCTTGGAAAAAATGCAATAATATACGTATTTTAGTGATTCAATTGAGTTGGGCCCCGATTTAACCGAATTCCAGTATTCAACATTACTACGCGGGCAAAGCCGCGGGCAAAAGCTAGTCCAGTATAAATAAAACTAAAATTCTGTCGTACCCTTAAAACTCTGGCAAACCCAATAAAAATGTTTAACTTTTTGGTCTTTGTTTTAAAGAATTTGTTTCCATTCAAAACGTTTCCATTTAAAGTTAAGTGATATATTTTTTTACCGTTTGATGTTAATTCGTATTTTTTGCCTACTCGGTATTTAGAAAAAGACAATGAACAACCAGCCTCTCTATACGTAGACAGAACTGAAGTTTTAGTTTACTCTATATTATGTGATAACATTCAAAGTTAATATAGTTCATTATCGAAAACAATAATCGTGATTTATAAACAGTCTCCAGGGTTGTCACAGTCACAGCATCTTTTCTGTTTATTTAAGCACTCCGTGTTTTCATTCGCAACTTTCGTAAATAAAATGCCTGGGTTATTGCAACCTTGGGAGTTTTCAACTGCGGATACAGTTTCAGAGGTTTTTTTTATTTTTGTATCTCATAAGTAAGTAAATTGTTGTATCAGATATTAAGCCGCCAAGATATTTGGTATAAACATTACTGTGTACCGGCTTGAATGTGGGTAAGTAGTGCTACCTAGGGTAAGATTATGTAAAGTACAAAAGCAAGGAGTTTTTAATAAATTAATAATGTACAACAAGTTGCCAGTTGCATTAAGAAACTTACCTATTCTTGATTTCAAACGAAAAATTAAACCCTTCTTTATTCAAAACGCATTTTATAAGCTTAATGACTTTATGAAAATTATCTTAAGCGAACATTCCTTTACATACTCTGACTGTGATAATGAATAATACTCTTTTTTTTAAATTTACTATTGGACTGTTTAACATTTTATAATTTTAATGATATTTTAATTGACTTTTAAATTTTTACTTAATTTTAATATTTTACCTTAACTGTATTATTCCATTCAAATCTTTATTATTGTATCCATTTGACCTACCTAATATAACGCAACATTGTTATAAGGTGAATAAATAATCTGAATCTGAATCTGAATCTGAAGTAGCTGGTGAAATAGTGATCTACGAATCATCATCGTCATAAGCCTATTCTATGTACCTAAGCCAAAGTTCTAGTAGAGTCTCGTAATGATGTGAATCGAAAGGTACAAAATAAATGAGTCCAAACTTAACAGGCTAGTCATTAGCCATTATAATAATCCGCCTTCTTTCTCCTTAATCAAAAATATCTTAATATTGTATTTTGTTTGTTCACAGGTGAGTTAAGTGAGAGAGTATTTGTATGCAAACGACATCTAGATGGCAACGCAGTGCTGCAGAAAGTGATGCATTATAACCAAGGTGAGTACCTACATAATAATTCATTTTGTACACCAACTTGTACAGTCGCGCATCGCGGAGTATTATAACCTCGGTATAGTTTATCCGTCTTTTATCTTAAACCCTCGTTTAAAAAAGTAGATAGATAGATTAATTGTTTATTGCTCACACCAAAGAAACATACATACAAAGGATTAAATAAATTAAATACTAGTGCACAAATGGCGGCCCAAAGTTCTTAACTATTATGTGGCCTATACCCACTTGACTGCTGAACAAAGGCCTCTTCTGAAGCCTTTACTCATCAAAATCTTCAGCTGTCCACTTCCAACCACCTTGCCGACCTATATAAGTCGTCACTCCACCAAGTCTCAGGGCGTTCTACGCTACGCTTACAAATTCGTGGTCACCACTTTAGATCAAGTCTACTATATTGAGGATCATCATAGAATATCATAAAGTAACGAGCGTCCGCGCAGTGATGCCCCCCCCCCTCCCCCCTACTGAATCGATTTCGATAAAATTTATATGGGACCACCTTCTAAAATATAACCTACCAACCAAAAAAATAATCATCAAAATCAATTCATAATTGGCGGAGTAATCGCGAAATCAAAATACAAAACAACCAAAAAACACATACAGTCGAATTGAGAACCTCCTTTTTTGAAGTTGGTTGAAAAACCAGCAGTCATCAAATGTTTCTAGTACGAGCTTCTTTTCGTATTTTACTTAAAAGGCATGTCCCAAAAATACATCAACCCAAACAAGCCACATTACCATACAAATCCTTGTCCGTCTCATCCTGACCTAGCCATGCCCATTAAACCCGCCGTTTGTTTGCGGTAGGCCATCTTGTGTGGCGGAACCGGAAGCCGCCATGTTCGGTGACACGTGACGTGTCCGAGTGACGTCGATGATGGGAATGACGACGACAAATTTATCTCCGAGTGTGGAAAGAGCAAGATTGCCATTGATGGGTGTGGGTAACGAACGTCTTGGTAATCGTTTCTATGGATGTTTCTAGTTGACAATAATAGCTTAAAGTTGTAAGAATCGGAGTAAGTATTTTAAAGTTGTGAGTATTGGCTTTCTTGAGTAGGTATTCCATCTTCGTCGTCGTCAGCCATAAAACGTCCACTGCTGGACGAAGGCCTCCCCTTAATAGAGGGGTGTTGCCATAATCCCCACGCTTGGCAGGCGGCTTGGTGATCGCAGAATGAAAATGAAAATTAGTTAGGCGTAAATGTAAGTAATAATATAGAATGAGTGGGATTTACCGGATTTCCGATAAAAAACAAAAGGAATTTTACCTGGTATTCATAAATTGTATTAGACTCTTAAGGCTAGTTTTATCTATAGTCTCACAAAAGATGCCTCTATAATTATTATTATAAATAAATCACATTTCACTAGTATTATAATTTTATTTTTTTGTCAAATGACATGACCTCTCTTAATACACACAATTATATATTTAAAGTTTATAATATGAGATAGCTTACATAATAATAGATATGAACATAATAATTGTTGATGTAACGTGTGCTTACTTTATCATAATAATAGCAATAAAAATGTACGTACCATAAGATAACTGTACACTATAGTTTTGTACTGTAGCTTAGTACTTCTTATTTTATTTGTCTGCTCCATCGATATACATCTACTACGTAGGTAGTACATACTTATACTTATATCGATGGTCTGGTCCCATACTTGTTAACTGTGTACTTAAAACCTAACTACTAATAATACATTATTATCTTACTTTTAAGTAACTTTTGTTAAGAATATTCTGTATTTTTCTCGCTAAGTGAATTGTCATATTATTCTTTGAGAAATAAAAATCTTAAACCATATTAGGTCGATTGCCGGCTCATCGCTTCCATTCGGGTACAGAACTCTAAACACGAAACCATACAGACAAAAACTAATGGGTTGTTGGATTGAATACGCCATAGAGTTTCTTCTAAGCTTTTACGATGTTTTCCATAACCGAAAAGCCAAAGAAAGAAAAGTGGTATGTCAATCCATAAATTAACTCCAAACAGCTCGGGAAAGAGTACGGGCATAGAACAAATAATAGTACTACATACAGAAAGTTCACTCCGCAAAGGAATTGAAATAAATAAGGACTCTATCTACTAGGCAATAAAGTAGCAATTTAACTCGCACAGCGCTGCATACCGCTATATTCACCTAGATATACCGCTCTCTTACTATCACGTATACTTAGTTACGTGCAACAAGGCTAGCGTGCGGGCGGCCACTGACTTCTGCCTTGCATTGTCCTCCCAGACGGAGCGCCGGCCGAATATTCCTAAACTGCGAAGTGACACCCCCTGGTACGAGCCCGAATTCTTACGGAAGAATCGTAGAGCTAAAAATAAGTACTTACTTACTAAATAACAACCGACTTCCATTTTGATTGTCTGGATGGCATCTTTTTGCAGTTATTTTGTTTTAAAAACCAAACTACTATACTGATTTCGATAAATGTTAAAAGGGGAAACTTTTGAGGTATGACCCACTAAACAAAAAAAAAATACTGGCGGAGTCATCGCGTAACAAACAAACAAAAAACAAAAAAAACACCTAATTAATAACCTCCTGTTTTAAAGTCGGGTGTAAGCTAATAAGCTTCATATCTCTACATCCAATAACCTTTCACGTGGAGAAATATAGAGCAGCTATTTACCTATATAGCTACTTAATATAGATAGAATATAGATAGACAACGTTATTAATGAATTCATTACTTGCGACGCGTGTAATGTCAGTTTGGCATTCGATTAATATAAATTAATTACGTACGTCTGTCTGCAGGTAGTTGTGGCGTGACGAATTAGTGCCGTTGATTGAATGATTTTGTAGCAGTTGCTCTAGGTAGGCCCTGAGCAGAATATAGGTCAATTATTATACCGTAGAACCTTATGAGATTGCCTAATCGACTTTTTGCCTACGTAAGTATTTTCCAGAAATATTGTTAAAAATGGCAACAGGTTTTAGTAGCATTATTTTTTTCCTTGATAATAGGATATTTATTGCTAACAACAAGAAACTGAGCATCAGTTGTCAATTTAACTGAGGCTAGATCCTCCAAAATTTCACTTCAGTTGAATGTGAGAATGTGTCAAAGTTGGGTGTGTAATTTGCGGGCCAAATACCGTACAAAAAAGTTTTCTGGAATTCTGTTATTAATTTATAGCAGGCAAGACATATTTGGACTACTATTAATTATTTAGTTTTCAACAAATAAAAGTAGATATCGATTATACAACACAAAATCTCTTAAGATTTGAAAAAACGAAGGTGGGCAATGTTAGAATACTTTTTATATTGCACTGTTTCCCTCTTTGCCCACAGAAATATTGCCCTCAGGGTTGTCCAGATATTTTTACCCAATGAGACTGGTTTAGGGTGTGTGTAATAAAACATTACACAAACGAGACGTTTACATAGATGAGACGTTCTCCAGGTGGTGAGCATCACGCTTGCCCATAACAGTAGCAGTGCCGGAGTTGTGAACTTGCGAACAAAATCCTGGACCGCACTGCGCTACGCTCGTCGCCTTGAGATAATGGCAACTACAAAATATTTACCGTTAACATCATTCATTATTAATATTGATAGTACCTACTGATAAACAACTAAAGATAGTTTAAAAAAGTGTCTCCTTTAAACCGTGTTTTAAAAAAGAGAAACCATCACACATGGTAAATGACGTCACAGAGTACCGTCGTCATAATCAAAACTTGAACAAAGTTGCGCGTTTGTTCGCCAACAGAAGACAAAATAACTCAGTGTCCAAGCTTAGTTACAATGTTGCTAGTAACTATTTACGCTTTCAGTCAAATACTGAAATATATAACTACAATAAATACAGGTCGCGAAACGAAGAACGTAAATTCAGAAATTTAAAAAAAGAACTTTATAAGTTCCATTGTATTAATGTTGAAAATGTAATAAAAAAGTAAGTTTGTATGAGCTGAGTGGCCAGACCTAAGCAGAGTTAATGTGCCGCCCGAAGGCCTCACTCTATGTTACGGAAATATAGAACAAAAACGTTAGTAAGTCCATCCATTGGCCAAAAACATTTCCAAAACGCTTGCATAATAAATAGATTGATATGCTCGTAGTTAATTATGCACCAAGTGGAAGCAGTGTCTTACGTCACAGGCGGTAGGACTATAGAGTTAACTCCCGAGCGTAGCGAGGGCGTTTAAACTTTACTCCCGAACGAAGCCAAGGGTTGGGTTCAAGCCGCCCAAGACGAAGACAGGCAGACAGGTTATCCCAGGGGTGAATACTCTACTTTCTTTCATACCTTCTGCGAAACAATAAAAACCCAGTTACACCTTTTTTTTTCTTTTTAGGCGGGTGTGGGTATTTTTGGGTCTGCATAGGCAGACCTAAAAAACCATAGGGTCAATTTAGGGTAAAGATTTTCGAATACATTTTCTTTACAATCATTCCCGAATCAGCTATGTTAGAGTTTTCGTACGAATTTTAACGTTCCGAATTCAAAACACATTATATCCCTTGGGATTTTCATACAACATTATATGCGACCCTTGGGATATAATGCCTTGCTTTACGTTGAGATTGTGTAATATGTAATTGGACATTGTCGAGCAGGTGGTATGAAAAAACCTTTATTATACCTACACAAAAAGAAATTATTACAGTCATGATAATCACAAAAGAAAAATGAACTAGACTAGAAATGAAAACTAGTGTCAAACACAAGTCCCACTACCAGTCTAGTGTTTCAAGTGAACTAGCACCTGTAGTTCTGTGTGTTATCATTCTTTACTTGTCACCTTTCTCAGTAGTTTATCCATACGCTGCCCTTCAAAACATGTATGACGTAAGCAACTGTTTTCCACTATTCGGGCCCACGTCGTCACAATCAAAAGCGGTATAAAGTCTTGCGCGCACGTTTTATAACCGGCATTAGGCAGGCGACACACGTGCGACATATTAACGTACACCGCGGCTACGTGACGCACACTTCTGCGATTCAATAATCTGTTCGACTGCTTTGCTTTTTGTTCCGTACTTTAAGGAAAAGCTGGGGGAAAGTACCGCAGTTTTGTGAAAAGTCAATGCCATTTAATGTGTTTTTTTATGATTTTAACACTTAGAAAGTAGGGATTTTAGCACATAATGTAAGCACTTCGCTTTTCTGTTTTAGAATTATTAAAAAAATCCAATAGATATCGATATTATGCAATTTGTTTACGCCAATAAATAAATTCAAAAGCAAATTGAGACGTGGCTTCAGCGCGTAAAAGTTGAGCACGCCGCCATGACACTTCGTGATTTATAACCGTCGATAGTGGCATATCGCGGCCATCTTGGATATGCGACGTTATGTTTAAATGATGGTCCTTCGAGCCGGATTTACGTCGTGAATTTTCGGATATGAACAAATTTTATGGATCGTGAGCGAGAATTTGTTTGTATTTTTAAAATGTATCGAATGGTTTATTTAAAGTTTTAAAATAAACTATTAGAAAGTGTTTTATTTAGATAAGCTAATTTTAGACTATTATGTTGATTAAAACCTTAATAGATGTCAAATAAATTAATGGAAAAATTAAAATGCTATTTGTTAGTTTTTTACAGTAAAATCACTAGCGGGCCAGCCTCTAATGTATATATTTCAGCCGGCAAGTATGGAGTAGGTTACAAAATGATTAATCAACTTTACTTTATCAATATTCCCAAATAATCTATCGAGAACAATTTTTCACTTAGCATAACTATTTGCTATATACTCGTATTAACTTTTCTCTGCATTGTAGTTTTAAAATTCTGCGCAGCACTGCCTTGAGTGAAAGTTAGAGCTTAGGTAGAGTTTGAAAGCAGTTTTCAGAAAAATACTATTACAGCATGTGGTTTGGAGCATATAATTTATTATAATAAATATTATGTTAACAAACAAATTACATTGCTTTTTGTTTATCGTATCTCGCAAAAACAAAACTAATTAGTTATCCATAAGGAGCTCAAAATTGTATTTATATCAAATCAGATTTCTAGAGTAAGCTTGAAAAAATGGCTGTTATTCTTTCGACAAAGGGGAGAAACCTCAGGAGTGGGCCTGAATATCTCAAGCAAGAATAGTAAGTGAGTTTTAGATAATAGGCTTAAATAATAGTATTTAAAATGAGCTTGCGGAAAGTTGCTTCAATCGATCGAAGTTATTATTTCAAATTATTATATTACAACAATTAAATCGTTTAGAAGCTTTATTTCCTTTCTATAATTAAATTTGTATTAATTAACGATAGCAAGTAATAATTATTACATCCTCAAGGTTCCTGTGAAATCTAATACAAAGTTATTTTGAGATTGTTGGCACTTCTATGTTGGCCGTGGACTAAAATATGATATTACAGAACGTTGTAAAGCAAATGTAAGTACTTTATTAAAACGTTTACAGTATCGAAATACACAATTAATTTTATTGATCCCTTACAAGAGACCAGTTGCTCAAGTTTTAAAATTAATAAATATTTACTCAGACTAGAACCTTAGGTCAGTCGGAAAATAAAAAAAAACGATTTGCAATAACTTACTAGTTTATCTAATGAGTATTATAAGACCGCTTCCAGCGGTAAGACCGCCAATTGTGGTACTAGCTCACAAGGTTTTTGTTGTATTTTTTCTATTGTAGTTTATGTTTGGTCCACAACAAATAATTTCTACCTATCTAATGATCAGGATTTCGACAAAGAAAAGGTAGCATCCATTTACGCTCGCAACGGGCGTTGTTCCAATCTCTTGCTAAGTATTTTCAATAATATCTATGATAGGGGTAGATCGTGTTAAGTTAATACCTAAGTACTTAAAATTAGTCAGACACTTTTCTTACAGCGCTTGTATGGTAATTTCAGTCCGCTGTTTAGGCCATTTTCTAAACGATAAATTAACCGATGACCTACGGAATAGTGACAGTCACCAAATTAGATGAGTAGAAAATAAACTAGCACAAGGAATATTATTTATGACCGCCGTACTTCCAGACATAGTCAAAAGTTACCAAGCAGCTGATAATACCAGATGCTAGTACTTTTCACTATCTTCTGTGCAACAAAAACAACTAACACCCCAACAAATCAAGTTCTCGACACGCTAAATTAATTCTCCCCCTTTTCAAACCTAATAAAGATCAGTCTAAGAATCGCGAATACTTGGAGTATTTCGAAATCTCAATGAAATTAACAACAAAATAAAGGGAGACGGGATTCATAATTGGGGTTGATTTTTGACGTGACGACGCAGTCTCAGGGTTTGTGCGACCTTGGCTCACCCCCTCAATCGGTAAATATTTGTGAGCTGACTTAACTCGAGAAACATGAGGTAAATATGAAAATAAAGCAAGGGGTTGGTTTGAAGTTTAATGTTTTTTTTTTTCTGAAACACGCAGTTACTTTAATCAAATAGTGGTACACAGTATCAAAAAATTGTTGTACAATCAAGGTAATGCGAATACTTAGATCATAAACAGCCAGAAAACATCCACTGTTAGACGTAGGTTCCCTCTTAATAGGGGGGTTTGTCATAATCCTCACGCTTGGCAGGTGGCTTGAGGAACGCAGAATGCTCACTACTGTTAACCGAAAGGACGCTGCTGCCCGTCCTCCGGTGGTTCAAAACTTAGATAGTAGATGTAAATTTAATTTAAAAAAACTATATTTACTTGTTTGATGACAAGTAAACAGATCATAAGAAATTTTAGCCTCGTTGGTGAAGTTTTGTGTAGAATATGTCTTTAGTTATGACAAAAAAGAAAAAACATACATTATATAATAATTTGCCAAAAAATTTAACATTTTATGTTAATATTTATTTTCATATGTAATAAACATTGTCATAATATGCGACTCTGTTATTTTAAAAAACAGCAGTTACCACATTATTCGTATTCTATTCGTGCAATAATGAACACGAAGATAAGTTGTATTAATAATATCAAAATAAAATCGCTTAGCCATGCCATATGATATTAATAATTTGTTATCCGAAAGTACTTGCAAAAATATTTATAAAAACGATTTAACATGTTTGCTAAGTATTTTGATCTAAAAATCGTTACAAAAGTTTACTTTTAATGCCAAATGACATGACGCACCTAATTTTACCCTACACACCTATCACGTCAAAAAGGCAATCGAATCGAAGTCACCATCTGCCCAATGACTCGAAATGGGACCACTCACACGGAAACCGGCGCCGTTTTTCACACCTGATCCACCGCATTCAACTTTGAATTCACCAATATAAGGGATAAATCAACCCTCAGCGATACAGAGAAACAGAAAATGGCAGGACCAGTTATAAAAACAAGTTTTGTCTAAATAAAACGCGCTTGATATGCGTTCGGAGTTTACTTCGTCATACCTTATATATTATATATTATATATTGTGGTCAATTTTGAAGGCGATAGTTGACAGTTCTAAACTAATTAAAATATTGCTGTCACTTTTTTACTAGGCATGTTAGCTAAGGACAGAAATACTTTAGTTAGTCTAGTTCTGTCAACTTAAACCTTCAAAATCGACCACATTATCAGCCAAAAGACGCCCACTACCGGACGAAGGCCCTTATTTGGGAGGGGTTTCCGTAATCCCCACGCTTGGCAGGCGGCTTGGGGATCGCAGAATGCTCCGGTGCTCAGTTTTAAGAAATACCCAGGTCCCTTATTCAATAAAGTATTTAGAAACTAAAGAACACTTAAACCTTTTCGTAACTTAGATTCCGTAATTTTAGACAGTAAACCACATGATAACTTACGTGTATAACAACGACTACAAATTTCATAGCACATGTTTCAATGCTTATTCTTAACGTTGTCGTTCAATGATTTGTGTTGCGATGTATTATTAATTATCTTTCTCTCCAAAATGATGGCGTTTTTGCTGGCTCACCGCAAAGTCCACCCATTCAATGTGGCAATACCAACTCAGCATGCTGACTATACCGATTGGTCCTCGTAGTGGCTTTATTAGACTGTCTCTAAATTTTAATTTGATATCTTCATCATCATCATTTATTAATTTATTTAGAGTCCGGCTCTTGTCGGTGGAGTAACTTCTATGTTTCTCTCTCTCTTCCATCTTCTGTCAGTTCCTTGACCTCTTTATACGAGATTACATTGGCTCGCTCTGTTATGATATGACCCACAAAATTTCCTCCTCGATCTTCCGGGTCCTCGCTTTTCTATGCTGTACTTACGTATTCCAATATTTTATGTGTAGTAAATAAAATAGGTAGATAGACTGGGTAGATAATACTTATAGCTATTTTGTTATAAAAATACATGTAACATTTTAGTGTTCCAAAAACTCTTTCTAGTCCAAAAGGCTAAGTTCCCTCACTATCCAAAGCTTACTGCGTCACAGAATTCACTTGTAATTTGGGCCCCGATGTCACGGTTGCCATGGCAACGGATGATTTATCTACCCACGTCACATCTTTATTGTTCAGCGTGTGTCGGACAGGATTTAATATTTCGCGTGATTGTTGCCACACTGTGTCTTGAGATGGGTCTTCTATTGTTTCGGATTAAAATTCGGAGTTATGTTACTCGGTGTGATTAGTCTGTGTCATGTCATGTTTTATTGTTTTAAAATGATTTTAAACTAAATCCGATTTTAGCAAGTTTCAAAAGTAAGTTTACATAATGCTGTGGCCAGTCCTAATTTCAGAGTCACTGTGAAGCTACTGGTTGTTGTCATCAGTTCATTCGACCCATGGTAGCGCTCAGTTGTAAATTCTATTCACGGTCCGATTACTGGCTGGGTTATCTGTTCTTTTGCTTAAGCGACCTAATATACATATTTTTTTTTATAAAATAAAAAAATCTTTACAAAAAAAACGTATATTTAAGAATTTTGCTTATATTTTTGTCTCTTCTATATTATGTTTAGGATATATTAAGACCTAAGGTTTGCTTAATTTGTGATACAATTGCGTCCCAGAAAATCTGCTTGAAAATTTAGCGCATACATCTATTAAAATACTTATTATGGTTGAAGTGTGCTGGAAGATGATGAACTCAGGACGTAAAAAACGCTTGGGCAATTGGAACGGGCTTCCTAGTGAGTCTATTGGAACACATTTACATATCCACCATGTTGTCGCATCTTTCTTTGCAACTCTATCACACTTCTCTCCTTCTACTAATCTAGTACATTCCATCGCTTTCTAGACAATCATTCATTGATAAAGTACATCTGGGTGTTCTGAGTTAACACTGGCCATTACCACACCACCTCCCATTACAACAGTATTATTATCTTTGGTATTATTGAAAATTACGAAGTTACTAATATTTCAGACGATGCCTCAAAACTAAAAATACGTAAGCGTTCCAAAAAGTAGCTTTCAGTAAGCGTTCCAAAAATCGAATCAATCAACGCAAGCCGCCACAGGACGGGCGAAAGAGGTTAAATACCTAACATTATTGCCAAAAGGAACACGTCCAAATCTTCGTTTTGGGAGAAAAGTGGAAAAAACCTCGCCACGTGATGGATGGCCGGCTTCCTTATTAGTGCTGGTTTACTGGGCCTCAGTTAGAGAACGTTCAATTTTACTTTTAAACAGTTTCTCTTCTTTCGTTGCTGTTTTTGGACGTTAATGAGGGCCTGTGTTTGGGTTTCTTTTAAATTTTGATTCTTTTCAAACGAAAGGGTCTTTTACTCAGATTTTTTTATAAAACTTTTGGATTTTTCATGTACGTCCTACGTACCTAGATAATTATTTACTACTTTCTCATTGAGCTGGACATAAAAAAGCAATGAGTTGAATAATAAAATTTTACAAAGGAAACAATAATTAATAAATGTGGCCCATGATAGTGACGACCGTGAATGATGCCGTCTCTCTTGATACTTTGTTGATGAAATACAGATTAATATGGACAAGTAAATGGTAGAGGGCCAGTAAGTAAGTAAGTTCGTATAGGCTGAATGTCAGGGCATTGGCCAGGCCTAGTGTCAGAATTTTGATTATATACGAGAGAGAGAGCTAGATCCTCCAAGTGTCAGAGTGTACCGTCAGAAAGCCTCTGACATGGTTAGACTGTGAAAATTCCATAGAACCTTTTTTCAACCGACTTCAAAAAAATAGGAGGTTCTCAATTCGACTGTTATTATATTTCATATACTTTAAAAATAAAGATACGTTAATTTCACTTCTGTGAACTATAAACTATACCTATACTTAAAACTATTGTTTTATATTTAGTTGCATAGCATCATCTGATAAAATTGGAACATCTTGGTACATCTCAGTGGTCCTACCTCACCGCTATGCGTAGTAAAACCAGACCTTTTTTTAAGCATTATTTTTCTATACCTAATTCGGAAAGTGTCTAAACTTCGCGCAGATAGGGTTGAGACAAGAATCCTTCCGTCGACGTGCTAGTTATAAATGATGGCGGAACCCTCGGTGCAGGGCTTACGGACCCTTGTTTCGCCGGGTTTTAGGGTTAAACTAAGTTTTTTGTTTGATCATGCGTGAATTTTATTTGTGCGGGAAGCTAAGCGAAAAAATATTTCTTGAAAACAAACTTGGGACATACACACATGGGAGGTCTTACGAAAAAGGTGATATTTTACTATGAAAACTGCGTGGTTTTGGTACGTAATATTTTGCAGCCCACAGTGTGAAGCAGGACGCGGCTGCACACGCTACTTCAACTTGCACTTCTTTGTTTCCAATCCTTGAAAAAGGTCACGTGGCCTGATCTAAAGTTGGAGTATCCGACTTAACTAAGCAAGACTAATTCTGTATAAATAAAACAAAAACAAGGTAATATTATTTACATTTTTAATATCAATAATAGAGAAGGTATACGTTTGGCAAACTCGTGCGTGACCTTCCAGGCGCTGGCGGGGACGAGGTACTCTAGATGTAGGTAAGCGGGGGCGGGTTGTGTCGCGGGGAAGGAAAGCTCAACCACCACGCGCCAAAACCGGCAGGCGGCGCCGCGCTCTCGAAGTAGCTAGATGAGAGTCGTCAACGCCATGATCAAATTTAAAGGATACACACGAGGCTCTTTATCTGGAAATGTATCTCAAGATGAATAAACTTCTATGGCTAACCATTTCATAGTCGTGTTTGGATACGTTCGTAACTATTTATTTGTATCTTTGGATTGTTAATTTCTACTAACACTTAAGACGGAGAAGATGAAGCTGAGCAAAAATATCAATAATCGTACTCGTCAGCCAGAAGCCCTTAATAGGAATGGGGAGGGGGGCGGGGAGTTGCCATAATTCCCATGCTTGACAAGCGGCTTGGGGATCGCAGAAGCTCACCACCGTTACATTAGGACATACCCAGGTCCAAAAATATCAATGCGACATAGAAATGGGATGTTGTTGAAAGTTCATTTGAATTGAAACCCGGTATTTGTCTTCTGGTTTATGTAGGCTGCTGGCTGCTGCTGGCCTTTTGGAGAAACTTAGAGTCACGCAACGGGCAATGGAGAGAGCTATGCTCGGAGTCACTTTGCGCGATAGAATCCGGAACGAGGATGTTCGCCAAAGAACCAACGTTACCGACATAGCTCGCAAGGTTTGCAAGTTGAAGTGGCAATGGGCAGGCCACATCGCTCGAAGAACTGACAATCGATGGGGAATAAAGGCTCTTGAGTGGCGACCGCGAACCGGA
This sequence comes from Erannis defoliaria, assembly GCA_905404285.2. NCBI lineage: Eukaryota > Metazoa > Arthropoda > Insecta > Lepidoptera > Geometridae > Erannis > Erannis defoliaria. The sequence goes on from FR990072.1 coordinate 998,423, forward strand.
AGACGCAGCGTAGGAAGGCCTCCCACTAGGTGGACCGACGACCTCGTAAAAGACGCGGGCAACCGGTGGATGCAAATGGCAGGTTGTCGTACAGTGTGGCGGTCTAAGAGCGAGGCCTTCGTTCAGCAGTGAACGTCTCTGGGCTGATGATGATGATGATGATTTATCTTCTGTAAATATGGTTATACTAAAAGTATTTTGTAAACATTATATTGTTTGTCAATTTTAATAACATTGAAGGGCTGAAATAAAATAAAATGAGAACTTAAATGCATTCGCAGCCAAATTTTATTTGTATTACATACGTTTTTAGTTATCGTTATGATCACATTATACCTAGCAGCCACAAAAATCTACCCTAAAATATAACTTGAAAAAAAAACTCTATGTGTGTAGCCGTGAGTTACCATGACGTCAACGTACTATCATCTATTCTATGATGACATGCTACCTTGCTTCCCCCTACGTCTAACGCCCCGCAGGAGGGACACGGACGACATTGCCAAACTAATCCTGATTGTCAATAAATTCTGTAAATAAGTTATGTGTGACCAAAAACTCAGCATCGTCTGTACATCATAATTTAACCAATAGGAGAACATTATTATTTTGCTATAGTTAATGTCCCTATGTGTTAATGGTTTTGGCCTTGCAGATGTGCCGATACATTTCTAGACCCACGTGACCTGCTGGTTTAGCCTGTGCGTTGTTTCATCATGTAGATGGTAAAAAACACCGCGAACAATTTGCATTGCAACTGCATTTCCATAGCAATCGAAATTAAAAAATTAAAAAAAACGATAAAGTCTTTTTTCACAAAAAAACACGACAACCAACCGAAAATGACACACATTCTGATAAAGAAAGCAGAAAATGAACGCTAAAATTGTCGCGTCGCGTCGGCTGGATGCGATCGCCCGCGGCGGCTTCCTGCCACGTGGTGTCGCGTGATGTCGCGTCGCATGGCATGGTACGGCTGTCGCAGATACGACACGACAAATGCCGAGAGCGAGCCCGTACATGACGTGACGTTGGATTTGGGTTTTGGTGTAAAAATAGGAGTGCATTTATGAGTTTAAAAGTGGGTGAACTAAAAATAGCTTTTGCAACCGATGTATCTATTTCATTTCAGTATTATTCTAACTCCTTTTAATTTATGCTACAGGCACCGCCTACACCGTCAAACAAAATGTTTAAAAACAATTTTAAAAACTTTCACTTATTGAAAATACAGGCTATTTGAGCCATTAGTTATTGATACAGCCCGTTTGCAGAGGCAGTGAAAGGCTGAGCATCGAGTCTTGTGACTTTAGGAGAGGTCTATGTTCAGTAGTCCACTAAGTCAAACAGATGATGATGGTAAATAAATCTTACAAAGCGAAAAACATTTTGATTTTCAAACAGCTGTTTAGAACACATATAATATCTCCGATACGTAAACGAGATAATCGTAAGTACAATTAAAAAAGGTAGATAAATTGGTAAAACCACCTCAAAAATAGTAACAATATAATGAAAAAACAGCAAAACTTATTTAAACGTCATGGATGGGGAGATGTTATACTATCAAATTTCTACCTTACTAAACCCTAAATCCTGAGCTACCGTTGATTATCACGAGGATTCATTGTAGTTAGGGCATTTTCTATCGGCCGGCTACTAGCTAACTAACTAACTAACTTTGTTAACATACAAAATATGACAATCTCCATTTAACGTATATAACCAAAAACACAAATCCTGTATCCATCGATCAAATCCGCAATAACCAACGTGCATAACTGCATTATTCACAATTTGTCACCACCCTAGCGAGCTCAGGGATACCAAGCATTGGGGACATTTGATGAGATATCTTTTGATCTAGCAAAGCGACGCTGTTGAGGATTGAGGAGAAAGCGACTGAATCGTTGATTGCCATTGATAAAAGAATGTGTACTTTAGTTCAAGTCTAATTAACTTTGCTTGTGCAGTGACCCCTAAACGTGCCTTGGCCTTCGATACCAATTTTAAATAACTATCCGTCTCTATCTCTGTTTTACCTACCAGTAATTCACGCTAAGTATCGGCTTCAAGTTCCCGGAAGGTTTCTGCCAGCCCTTCTTTTTATTTGTACTTTGGCATATCTCAGCAGGATTTACGTTAGAAATGTGTTGCCAAGCATCTAATAGTGTTCTGGCAACCACAAAGTACCAGTATCCTTTCTAAGAGTTGATCATATTAAACTACACCATCACTGAACACCAAGATAGCTCTTGTCTGCTCTAGTCTGCTATCTGATATAATACGACTATGTCTGTAGTCTGTTATCTGTCAGTCGTGTGTTATATCTGTCTATAGTCTGTTATCTGTCTGTAAAGTATGTTATCTGTATTTTTTTTATATTCTTTCAACCGACTTCAAAAAAGAAGGTTCTCAATTCGACTCGCGATTACTTCGCCAATTATGAACTGATTTTGATGATTCTTTTTATGTTTGGTAGGTAATGTTTCAGAGGTGGTTTCATATACATTTTATCGAAATCGGTTTAGTAGTTTGGTTTTGAAATCAAAATTACTATAAAATATGAAGACGTCATCCAGGTATTCGAAGTTGAAGTCGGTTGTTTTTTTTTATCATGTTAGTCTTTCCTGGGCCACTACTCTACGCCACAACAGTATTTTTATAATAAATAGTTCTACATCTCTTCAACTTCATGTCCGGCTAGCCCATAGTATCACCTTTTACAACGTGTGGCCACCCCATGCGATATAAATTATAAGATATAAATTACGGTTAAGAACGATCAATCAAAAGCGACATTGTTTTGGATGAAGCCAGCGACCATCATCGATTAGTTCCAACTCTGTCATTACTTTTGGCCTAGATTTTAGCCCGCATCAACCGCGGAAGCACTCAATAGTAAAGCATTTATAACCCATAAACGATCTACTTTTGAGTGCTTCTTTTAGTATTACTCTTTGCACAGTGACGTTGTGCGTGAAATAATGAATTAAGTACATTTTTTTTTAATATTGTTCCTTTTTAGGATTCCGTACCTCAAAAGGAAAAAAGGAACCCTTATAGGATCATTCTGTTGTCCGTCTGTCTGTCTGTCTGTATGTCTATCAAGACCCTTTTTCTCTGCATGTATGGAAGTATCAAGTTGAAATTAATATCAAATAAGTCAGTCCACAGTCCCTTAGAACTGTAAAAAAATCAAGCTTCTATTCTAGTATCAGGTCTTAAGTCATAAACTAAAATCATGGTCAAGTCCAAGTCATGCCCTAAATTTGCCTAAAACACCAGCAGCGCTGGGTGTTAAAACTCGCAAACGTTTCGTAATAAGATTTCACCAGACATTTTTTTGAAATTTTGCTGTTAGCGTATTGAACGAAAGTAGAAATTATTTTAGGGTTCCGCACCCAAAGAGAATCCAATTGTACCCTATTATTAAGCCGCCTACCATGTCTGTCTGTCTGTCCATCTGTCGTTCCGGTCTTTACTGACCGGAATCGTAATAGATAGCCGGTTGAAACGTACACAGAATATTTGCTATACACTTAACTATCGCGGATTATCTAGTACTTGTAGTGAGTGGTACGGAACCCTCGTTGTCCAAGTCCTCGGATTTGACGGCTTTATTTTTTATTTTTGTTTCAGGTCTAAACGGTGTTGAACACGCCTTTATTACATAGTGTACGTTATCTTCTTGCAGAAGTTAGCTTTTTATCGTCTGTCTGTTCAAGTCCATCTGTAAATGAAACTTTTAAACTTTCGCGATTTGAACACATAATTATGTTTATGTTCAGTCAGCTTATGACCACGGCCATTGGAACATGGTCGAAACGTCGAGGTAAATAAAAATAAATTTATTGGTGCGCGATAAGTCCCGGTGATAAACATAATTATTCATCTGTAAGTTTTTGAAACACGTACAGTTTTACAAACAGTAATGAAAAAATTTAAGTGTAAATTTTCTTTGTTCAAATAAATACAGGATAGCACATACCGACACAAAGGAGATACAAGAATAACCGTCAGTACCTGCAACAAAAAAAGCAAATCGTTAGATTTAATTACACGAAGCAATGTAACCTTACGCAACCTGAAGCTGAGCCTACGCAACTGAAATTACGGGAACAAACAGACCGCCTGAATCAGGGGAAAAAGAAAAACGATAAATTTCCTTAAAACGGCAACAAAAACAGCGGTTATGGGCGTAAAGCTGGATATGGACGGAGCGACAAGTTGCCGCGCCACATTCGCGATAGAAATTCGAAGAATATTTTATATAAATACTTGTCTTAAGCCAATTCCAAACTTATTTACCTTTAAAGGCAAATTACATTTTATTTAAATCATTTAATCACAGCTAACTTCAACAAGAACGTCGAATAACTGAGTAAATCATCCAAAACAATGAGTAACGGTAGCCGTAGCCTTTGTAGTAGTGATTGATGCATGTCATCATGTTTATTTAGCAACTACAAGTTCGGTTTGATAAACCTTTATGAATTGTATCCAAAGTTTTATCAATCGAATTTGCAACACGCAGCTAGCTGGTCTCATGGCGATGGATAAAAACGATGGCTTAAATTTTATTTTAAATATTTAGTATTCAGTATCTTTATTACGCCAAGCATCTTAATCTAGCACAGAACTAACGATACATGGACCCTGTAAAGGTGTGGCAAAATAAGTCTTAGCTGGCTAGGTACATGTTAGATAAACAATATTTGTGTTAAAGAGTTTGAAACGTTTTTTCGTCTAAGTAATCTTTAATACTGTAATAACAGTTAGTTATTAAGATATTTTTAACTTTTTTTTGGAAAACTGATTCTGTAGGCTCGTTTCTAATCTCTTTCGGTAGTTTGTTATATATTTTTATTAACATCTATTCCAGTCCCTTTCTAACAATTACTACTAGCGGTTCCGGCGCCACGAGCTGGTTTTGTCTTCGAATAGAAAGAAAACATCCAAATCCTCTTCCCTCCAATATGGTTGAGGAGAGCGATGGCTGGCACATGCGTCAACTCGTGAACGGGTGCTGCTTGCGGGAGCTGGACTGCTCGGAGTATACACGCAATTCTAGCAATAATTAGTAATACTTAGTTAGGTTCCTTTGGTATATTATTTTTGTAAAGCCTTCAGCTTTAAGTTATTAAGTGTAAAATTTAGTTTATAAAAAAATGTAAAAGTTGACAAAAGGCACGGACCCGCAGTCCGTGGAGCTAATAAATAATAAAAAAAAACAAAGTGGTTTAGATTTTTTTTAAATTTATTTAATAAAAACAAAAAAGCTACATATTATGTGGTCATAAAATCGTGGTTATTAATGGTGTTTTCATTTTTAAAACGACAAATTGTTCAATGTATTCATAGGAAGGTAAGAATGATCTACATTCAAGATCAATCGTGCAGTGAATAGTCTTCCGTAATACTAATTAACCTTCGTTCCGGAACGCATAAATCGAGAGTAGTACATTCTTCTTCGTTACTAGTTCGTACTTGTACCATTTTTTACGAATACTAGTAGCAAGATTAATGGTCGTGTGTTTTAGGACGAAACATGTGCTTGTGTGTGGCATTTTGGTACTATTTTAGAAATTGATTCAGGATAGCAACATTTATGAAATCATTATTTAAAAATTGTTTTTCTGAACCTACTGAAGTAGCATTTACGAAAAACAATCCTGGTTACGTAAAGTTACGCATCAATTTATTGATACTGATGTAAAAATAATCTAAGAATTACTTGATGATTTGATGATGAAATGTATAGGTAGAAACGAAGGCCTAAGGGGGACTTAATAGGAAGGGGTTGCCATAATCCCCACGCTTGGCAGGCGGCTTGGAGATCGCAGTATTTTCACCACCGTTAACAGAGAGGACGCTGCTGCCCGACCTACGGTGCCCCGGAGGTATGTACCCATACCCAGGTCCAAGGTAATTAAAAATGAAAAATTTAGTGAGTCTCTCACTCATACATTTTCTGTAAAATATTATCAGTATTGACATATTCATTTTGTCGTTACCTTAAACTGTATAATATGAACATAAATAGTAATATTTTTTTTATGTGATAGCCTATTATTTTTGTCCTTTAACAGTGTCTTAAGATTCTCCTATAAAACACCGATAGCCTAGAAGGGGAATCAAAAGGCAGTGTTTGCCCCAGCACCAATTAGCAGCACATCGCGCCACATACATTGTTTCTAACTGCTTCGTGCTCCGGTGTAGTAGCGTGATGCTACATAGATACCAGTCCACTAGATAAGCCTTTGGTCCTGAATACCGCACGCCGATATCTCAAGGGCATATTTCAACATTTTGAAACGTTAAAATCAAAAAATGTCCTTAATTTTTGATTCGTTCAGACGTTACATTGCGGAAGTACATTTTAACCTGAACTAATAAATTTACTATACATAATTATTTATAGTGTATTTCCGCTTCAATATCGTTTCGAGTAGTAATAGGAAGATGGGACAAACAAGAGGAGAGGAGGTGAAGAGGGGGGGGGGAGGGTTGTGTCGGCAAGGGAGTACTTTAAAGAAAAAGGATTTAATAAAACTGTTCGTTTGGATTACTAAAAGTTGTTAAAGGTTAATAATAAAATTATAGTTATTTTTTGCAGGTACATTAATTGTTTGGTCCAAATGAAATTAATGATTTAGTTTTAGATAAAAAATAAATCTTATTTTATGTTTATTTATGTTTTTGTTTCAGTATAGGGCAAATTTTAATACTATACTAGTATTAGGATAATTAGGGTTTACGTTAATAATTACTGTAAAGTGAAAACCAATATTTTTTCCATTGTTATTATTTGAAACGATATTAAAGCGAAAATACACTAGAGATGATAATGTAAAGCAGTTCAGGTATAAAATGTCCAATAACCACCAAACTCATAGAATTATTGTCTACACCAAGAAGACTTACGTTTACAACTTACTTACGTTTCTTAAACCCCATCTCAACGTTTCTTAATCATCTCACATCACAAAACAAACTTAAAACGTTGCCGGGGCCAGCAGATATTTGTACAGCTGACGTTCAACATTGTGATTGATTCTGAGCTGTTATGGGAACCATGATGTTTCATCAGGCTAGATCCGTTACACTTGTACAGTCGCACAAAAATCTAACGTTTTTCTCTTACAAAAAGTGTCACTTCTAGTAAGACATCTCGTCGGCTACTCCTAGCCCGGGAGCTGGCAAGGGTTCATTATCACAAATAAACTCAAGAGCCTTTCCGTTTTTATCGCACTAAAACGCCCGTCTGCATCGCCTCCTAGACTATTACACTCCAAATTGTGTCAAGCGATGTGCAATCGAAATAAATGATCTCCTTCAAGGTCCGATGCAATGTTGTTGTTTATTTTGTGCATTGCATTAAATATATTTTTACTTTGTGCTTGTATACGCGATCCAAGACGGATATCCATTGAAGATTTTCAAAGTTTGATTTGGTCGACAACGTGTCATTATATTGGAAAGGTTAGATATTTCAACGCATTCTAGCTCCACACAACTATATTCTCAACATATATCATTTACTCAATTAAAATTTTATTGAGATTATTATAAATGACCTTTGTAACGAAAAGAGATCTATTAAAGAATCAAATATGTTGTGTAATTTAACGTATAAATAGCGAAGCAAGAATCTTGTTGCCGGTCAAAATGAATCGTGGTAGAACCGGAAGACATAATAGCAAATAGTTGCAATTATGACAATAAATAGCATAATATAAATATAACGGCAATTATAAATAAAGCAATAAACAGAAATTAAAACAATAAAGATAACAAAAGATAATTTGCTTGAATTTATGAATGATGAGAAAGTTAACGACTAAATAAAACAGTGATCTAGCAACAAAACTCTACTGTCTGAAGTCTGAACCACAGTCAAAACCGCCACGTGCTAGAATCGAAAATAAATATATAAATTTTAAATATTGAGTGCCAAAAACAAATTAAAATGTAAAATTATTGAGTACTTTTTCTTCATGTTTGAAAATGACACCGTACAGCCGTCATATTGTTATTTTAAATATATTATTCACTTGGAATCATGTAAGGTCATTTAAAAGTTATGGTGAAACAAAGAAACAAAGAAAACATATACATGAACCCTAAAAACATAACACTTTTTTGGGTAGTCGTGTAATAAAAATGGCAATGAAAAGCAAACTGAAACAATTAAAACAATAAATGACAAACAGACCTCGCTGAACCTATCATGCTAAGGAAATTTAACGACTAAATGAAGCAGACACTCAAGCAAGAATACTCTAGTTGTCTGAACCGTAGTCAAAAGCGACACGTGCTAGAATTACCCGGCACGACGCTAATTCCTCAAACCGAGTTAACCCGAGACACGGAGAAGTTGCAAGGTTAAACTCGAGGTTTGTTATTTTATAACGGTAAACGCTTCAGGCGCCATGTCACTTGATTAGGAAGAATCTTATTTGGTGCGGAAGCAACGATTGTATATTATGTTGCTGTAAGTACTTGTAATTGTAGCTATTAAGGACGCTGTCTTATTGAAAAAAAAAGCGAGAACCCTACTATTTCGTTTATTAGATATATTCACATTTTTTTATCTGCATTCGTTAAAACTAAGTTATGTAATCTATCAAAATATACTATGTAGAACTATGCAGAAACAGCTTTAGATGGGAAAGAAAAGATGAAAGGCCAGATAGATGAAAAATTTTAAGCAACCAAAAAGAATTACGTATTTTAATCTTTGTAGATATATTTAAAGAAAAAAGTGCTAATCTAAGTAGTATATTATCTAGAAATTATCACAAATAATTTGATATGAATGGTCCAAAAAAATAATCTTCCTAAAATCTCGTCAAAATTGCGTGTCTAATTTTCTCTGTGCGTTTAAATTAAATAAAAGGGATTAAGGATCAATACAATCCAATTTCTTATTCGGGCTGGTAGGATCAGGAAGCTTTACTTCGAAAATTAATTCTCATATGACGTTGCATTCGTTTCATATATTGATACGTAATACGTATTAATTTTCGTTATCTGTGGGGGAGAAGTAATTTCGAAAGCCGTTTTGTATTAGCAACAGAAGATAAATACAACAAAGAGACGTACCTTGTACTTACTTCGACTCTAGCATCAGTGAAGGGTGCTAACATGTGTGTAATTTACTAGTCTGAATGGTTTTTAGAAGCTTCGATTGTAATTAAATAAGGAAAACAATTATTTAAATCGATCGGTGACTTCCATTGGTCCGATCAAGCTGAGATTTTACTACTTAGGTTGAGTGGTTCAAATGACGGTAAATTACGAGAATTTAAATTACGGAAGGTCTAGGAACCGACATAGCTCGCAAGGTTTGCAAGTTGAAGTGGCAATGGGCAGGCCACATCACTCGAAGACCTGACAACCGATGGGGAAGAAAGGTTCTTGAGTGGTGACCGCGAACCGGAAGACGCAGCGCAGGAAGGCCCACTAGGTGGACCGACGACATTGTAAAAGTCGCGAGCAGCTGGTGGATGCAAATGGCAGGTTGTCGTACAGTGTGGCGGTCTAAGGGGGAAGCCTTCGTTCAGCAGTGGACGTCTCTGGGCTGATGATGATGATGATGATGTTGATGAACTAGGAAAGTGTCTAGAAAGCTCGGACGTTTCTCATTTACATGTGGCTAAATGGTGTACTTGAACTCACAGGCCAAAACGTCGTAGGCTCTGGCGTAATATAACCTAAGGTGGCATTGTTAATGAAATTCTAAAACAGAGTGGTGGCTTGATGTTATTGAAATTGCTTGGCATCTTCATAAGGACCATTATCAAGATATTCATCTTCGTTCTAGGTAAACGGGCTCGAAATCTAGAAAAAATCGATTCACGAATTGAAGATACCCAGTTAGTATCTACCGAACCGTAAATACAAATTGTTTAACGATTGGTAAATACTTTTGTTTTATTTCATGTCTATCAATATACATAGTCATCATAATATTTGAAAAACATTAAGGATTGGTTGGTACGATTTGGTTTAATGGTACTATTTACATTTCCTAAAAAAATAAAGATATAATGAAATTGAACTGAAGTCATACAAAAACCAATATTCTCAATCGGAACCGAAAATATCGGAAGACTTACAAAGGTTTTTCCAACGTCGATTGATCCCAGCCAACTATCATACGCCTAATAGATGGCCGGATCGATGCGCCGGTTTTATAAGGGGTTGTGGTTCCCTGATTAAATTCTGGCTTATCCCTTACCCCGACGTGATGCCGTAAGATTATTGTCACTCCATTAATCCGACTCTGTTTAATTAGATTACGTTTTGTGCAAAGATCGGACAGCCGAGTGCCGGAGTTCCGACATTCGGATTATCAAAATCCGCGTTATTTGAGTTTGGGAGATTGATAGCTGTAATATTAAGCTTTATGGGAATTATGGGGCGAAGTTGTTGGTTTTGGATGATATGTGTGCTAGTGGGTCATATTTGGTAAGTATGTTTACCTAAATACTGTGAAAATTATGGTTGTATGATTCACTAAGCCAGTTTTGAGTTACCTATATTATGTATGAAGAAGGTTTTTTCTATTAATAGGCAGGTTACTCGTTAATTACCAGTTGAAATTTTACTGAATCGTTCCTTTTTGTTTTTTGTATTTAAATTTAAGCTATAGTACCAAAACTTGAGAAGCCAACAAGAGCAGCTCACTCGCCTGATGTGAACGATAAGCTTGCTCATAACTTACAGTCCAGTTTCAAAGTTTTAAATATTACGCAATTTGCTCGTCACCGTGGGATAACATTATCTACAAGATCTCTTCTAATAATGGTGATTACGTTGGGAACTTTGTATTATTTTTTATATTTGTTTTGGTGGCACACTAACAAATATCAATAGAATAACTGAAAAAAGTATGGGTAGTACTAGTCCCCTAGATAGTCTCGAAAAGAGTCTCAACTCTATATTTAACTAGAAATAAAAAAAAACAATGACTTCAAACAATTAGGAACCTTTTTGAATATTTTTGTATAAAGTGTTTCCACACCATAGAAAATGCTCGTAAGCAGGTTTGAGTCCTGCCGGAGGTCATAATTTTTCTTCCTGTTTAAGCTTTAATAACATATTAATGGGCCACCTCGAGATTATACACTTTCAAACAAAACAATTTTTTTAATCGATCCACAACTGAAGGGAAATAGCTGAACATACCTACTTAAAAAAACACATACCTACCTATGTACAGTCGAATATAGACCCTCCTTCTTTTTTGAAGTCTGTTAAAAAAGACGCAAGTTAAATATGCTAATTAGAATCCAGACAATTAAATAGGTATCAATAAATATATGGCGCCAGTCTTAACACAAGGTATTAAAGAACAATTTCCCTGAGACAAAAGTATTATTAGCTACCAAAATCGCGATGACATATTAAATACAGAAAGCAACAAATAAGCACATGTAGATATCATTAAAATTGTAACATAATAATAAAATGGGGTATTTTTATAATGGGAGTCGAATGAATAGGGTCCATTGTGTAGCAACAGTTGATGGGCAATTTACAGAATGTAGCTTAGGGTCTAGCGAGCCCCGCCAGGGGTCTGCATAAGGTTACATTGTGAGCGCTAAATTATAGTAATTCGTCAGTTATTTTGTAAAAGGGCTGCCGTTGAAATGATGTATCGGTTGATCAAACTGGCACTAATTTGAAACTTGAATTACAGTTAGAAAAATGTCTTGCGTAATTTAGATTTTAGATTTTTGTAGATGTAGCTTTCAAGTTATAACTTGGAATAACATTATAGGCTACTTTTTATCCCAGGAATCACGGGTGAACCCGCGGGGCGCAGCTACTCCCTTATCATCATCATCATCATCAGCATTATCAGCCCGGAGACGTCCGCTGCTGAACGAAGGCCTCCCCCTTAGACCGCCACGCTGTACAACAACCTGACATATGCATCCACCAGTTGCCCACGACATTTACAATGTCGTCGTCCACCTAGTGGGAGGCCTTCCTACGCTGCGTCTTTTGGTTCGCGGTTGCCACTCAAGAACCTTTCTTCCCCATCGGTTATCAGTTCTTTGATCGATGTGGCCTGCCCATTTGCACTTCAACTTGCAAACCCTGCGAGCTATAGTCCCGCATAAATAAAATAAAATATGTCAAAACCACGTTGGTTTTATATGGCAATACTCGAAACATAAATACTTAAATTATGTTTTTTTTTATTTATACGTGAATAATCAGGATTAAAAAAAACATTTACAATCATAACGTCATAAATAAATAAATATTGGGGGACATTTTACACACAGCGCCATCTAGCCCCATACTAAGCAAAGCTTGTATTATGGAAACCAGATAGCTGATAGAATACTTAATATACTTACGTATGTGTGTAATAAATATAAATGATGTAGGTATCACTAATAATATATAGGTACTTAGTTATATTGATACTTATATAAATGGTGTAACGTTATAGGTACTGGCATTTTCAATATTAAACAAAAATATTCCTCATCTCGGCAATTTACTGAGATCGGTATACATTTTTTTCCTCTTGAAATTGGCAAATATGTGCGTATGTTCGGGTATGTTATTAAATTCCATATTGCTCACTATTTAGCTATATTACGGAAAGCATGTGACTAAATATCAGCGCATTTTATGGATGAGAGGCACTGAAATATCAGCTCCGGTATTTATTTATAGAGCATAAGAGACTACAAAACACTATAAGGAGCACATTATGAACTGGCATTTATCAGTTTTCAGATAGTCAGTGAAGATATTACGCAATTTCCCGAACGCTGCCCATCCCCAGTTGGATTCTTCGGGCGACCTCTTTCTCGAAGTTGGACCTACCTAACTGAACTATCTGTCCAAGGTAGTTGTAGTGGTCAACAACTTCGAGAGTATCGTTCCCAACGACAACCGGTACGGGCACAACATGGACATTGAACATGATCTTGGTCTTGTCCATGTTAATTTTGATGATGACTAGTTGAAACCGTTCCAGTTCAAAAGCTTGAAAACGTCCTCCAATGCGTTCGTGAACAGTTTCTGCAATTTGGTTGGTTTCAAGCTCTCTTCCTGCAATCGGATTGACATGGTAGCGTTTCTATACAAACACTTCAGCGCTTCGATATACCTATAGTCAATATGACATCGCTGAAGGGACTGCAGAACTGCCCAGGTCTCGATTGAATCGAAGGCTTTTTCATAATCCACTAACGCTAGACATAACGGCCTATTATACTCCTCAGTCTTCTGTATAACCTGGCGAACCGTGTGGATGTGATCTATGGTGCCAAAGGCTTTCCAGAAACTGGCTTGTTCGGGAGGCTGGAAGTCATCAAACCTGCGTTCGAGACGGTTCGTAATGACTCTCAAGAACAGCTCATGATTGAGATGGGTCTATAATTCTTCAATAAAGTGCTATTATTACCTTTTTTGAAGAAAAACACCACTTGTGCCATGCTTCAGGCGTATAGTACCTTCGTGAATGACGGAATTATATAACTTCTGGAGGACTAAAAGTACCGGTTTTCCACCCGAATTCCACCACAGGAATTCGTAGATATATCAAGGTAAAACTTACATCAAATACCTATTTAGGTCTACGATCCCGTAAAGCTGTAAAAATCAAGCTTCTAGTCAAAATACAGCCAAAGCACGGTCATCTGAAATTTGACATCAAATAGGTATCTCAGGCAGGTAACGAGCGCAGTGCAGCACTACGCATGATTTTATTCGCACGTTCACAAATTCTGGCACTGCTACTGTTATGGGCTAGTGTGATACTTACCGCCAGGCGAACCTCGCTCCTCTCATCAATCTGTTGCATTAAAGCATTTCTTTTATTTAAGTTTCGTTAGAGACCAGCTAGATTAGCTTCGAGCGCTGCGTTCCTCGAATAAGCGCCAATCGGAAGCCACCTGGCCGTTCCAATTCTCACCGATCGGACATCTGCTCAATCATGTGCTAGCAGCGCATTGGTGCCATCCGAGCTCCGCGTCACGTGACAAGCCCCATAGAGGCTGGATGATGGATCGGGCGGCGTGTCATCGCAGCTACAAATAAGGGTCCCATTCAGGGTCGCCGGTATTGTGTTAAAATCAATTTGGATCAGCCCTAACGCGTGTACGTAGTGATGGGCCGGGTGTCCAAGTCGATAGTTTTATCGATGTTTGGTAAAGACATTGAATACACTATCATGCGTCATTATGCATTGTTACAGATTTTCAAATTATTGCTGTTTTTAGTAAGTTCGCTTATTCTCATTGTATAGTACTATTGCCACAGTTTATTACCGACCTGTCATACCTGAGGTTATCGAAAGATTTACAACTGATGCTTTATCTCCAAATGCTTATAGTTCTCACTTTGCGTCTCAGTAATAGTCATGATTCTTTAGGGAGAGTGTCGTAATCAAGTAAATTCATTACAAATGTAATATGTTACTCTCTTTACCCGCCAAACTTACAATGTATACCTACCACATCGGATGCAGTTCCAACAAATAACACATTAGCACTGATTAAAACAAAAGAAAAAGATACTAATTAATATTATTTTTACTCATATTAAATTTACAAAACATGTATTATAAGCTTTTGCAAACATCGATGCCTCAAGTCCCATCACTGATAACATCTACATTTGACGCCAAGAAAAAATAGTTTTAGGGCTTACCACCCCACTGATAGTCAGCAACAGTATACTATAACAAAAGTCAACCTACCCCAAAACGCAACTAATTTGAGACGAGCCCGATTTTTACTTTTTGAGGGTTCCAAATATATTTTTTCTAAGAGTGTTCGGTTGCAATTTAATAGGAACTTGTTTTGTTGATTTTGTCAACGGGTGTAGAGTTGAAGGGGCATTTTAGTCGTTAATTTGATCACAATTTATTTAAAAAAATAGATTGTATTCTAGCTACCTAATTATTAGCTTCTAGTTTCAAAGCTCACGTCCTTAGAAACATTAACATCATTGAACAAATATTATTAAATTATTATACTCGACATTTTAAATTCCTACGAGTTGAGTTTCTAAAATGTTATAAGCCACAACATAATAGGTAATATAAATGACTATTTGCGCCCCGCGGTTTAATACGCGATTCTTGGAATAAAAATTAGCCTTAGTTATAAATTAGATTTAGATCATCGGAAACCTGGCGGACAGGCTGCTGCCGACTGACACATACAAACATTGGGTGAAAATGGCCATTTATTATTTTTAATTTATAGTTTACATTTTAATTTTTAATTAATTTTACCATATTACTATGTCTATTGTACTATGGATCATTGTTATCTGCAATAAAGTTTTATTATTATTATTTCTTGCTAAATATAAGCTAACTCTATACCAAATTTCATCTAAATCCGTTCAGCCGTTTCGGCGTGAAAGAGTAACAAACATCCATACATACAAACTTTCGTGTTTATAATATTAGTAGGATAGTGCAAGATAAGTGACACATAAGCTAAAAAAACATTTCCATCTCGAATAAATATTATATTATACCGTACATGTAAATAACACCTTACAAAAAACTTGCAGCACTATACCAAATGGCTTCTCGCCTGGTATTCTACGGTAATAGCCTTTTTTTCTATATTCTACGTCTAGAGTTTACTGAATATTTTTTTACTTATTTTGATGATAAAGATCTATCTTTTCCCGACGACCTGCGTATGATTAAAATGTAAAAGAAGCAAAATTGCAAAATGTCTATTTGCCCCCTTAAAATTCATATTTAAAATGTGTCTATAAAACGACATTAAGTAACTGCTCTTAAGATCACAAAGCAATAGAACACAGACATTACCATAGTACCGCAGTATTTACAAAGACTGCTCTCGCTGATGCTTTCCGAAAAGACAACAAACTTAGAAAGAACTTGAACGAACAAGGCTTAGACCACATCTCAAGCCAAGCTAAGCTATACGCTGAACTAAAAATGTACCAGAAACCTAATGGGTCGTTTTTTGCGGAGATGATACTAATAATACCAAGTATTGCGTGGTAATAATAATACGCTATTTAAAAAAAATACAACCGACTTCAACTTCGAATACCTGGATGACATCTTCATATTTTCTAGTAATTTTCATATAAAAACCTAACTACTGAACTTATTTCGATAAAATGTATATGGGACTACCTTTGAATATTAGCTACCAATCGAAAAAAAAACATCAAAATTAGTTCATAGTTGGCAGAGTAATCGCGTAAACTACATACAAAAAAAAACCATGCAGTTGATTTCAGAACCTCTTTTTTTGATGTCGGTTGAAAACGTTGTAATTTTAATGTAATGTGCCATTGAGACAAATCATTGTAGTAAGTTTTAGTTAGATTACCAGATTAACATAATTAATGCATGGGTTGATTGAAATTGTATCGTACATAAGTGGTTATATTTGTGTTGTTTGTTTGGGCACAAACTGACGTCAAGACATCGTTTAAGTTCTATGCCAATTTCACTCAACTGTTATAAACCTACAAAATTTCATAAAAATAAAACTAACGTCGCATCTTACAAACATACATTCAAACGTCCAGTTGTCTCAATAGGCCTAGATAAATTTTATTCACTTGACCAAAAACTCATAATCATAATGTCAAGATTTGTCCGGGCCCAATCTTCTTCTTCTATATTTATCTAAAATTCAAAGTCCTGACTAACTCACTGACTGATATATCAACGCACAGCCTAAACTGCTGGTCCTAGAGACGTTAAATTTGAAAGGTGAATTCTTTGGAAAGTGTAGGTAGAATCCGCCTGGGGAAGTATCACACCTTTGCTAGTTATTCAACCGCCAAGCAGTAGTGTGCAAGCATTACTGTGTTCCGGTTTGAAGGGCAATGTTACCAGAGAAATTACTGGGTATAAAGAGATTTAATATCTAATATCTTAGGGTGACGAGCGCAGTGCGGTGTGGCGCAGGATTGTGTTCACAAGTTCATAATTCACTGTTAAATTTAGTGGCAGGCGTGACGCTTACCATCAGGTGAGAGTCTAACTCGCCTCGTCACTTGACAGTATAAAAAAAAAAGGTATCCACTAAGAAAGGATTTTAGGAAATTCCACCACTAAGGGTGTAAAATAGGGGATCAAAGTTAGTATGAAAGTCCTTTGTTTTTGAACTTTTAGTCAAGAAAATTTGGTTTGGATAGTTCATTTAAAATAAAAAACGCTGTTTTCAATACTTTTTGACAGGGACGATTTAAGGGCGGGAAAGGGGGGGGGGTAGGAATGTTGTATGGAAAGTTCTTTGTTTTTGAAGTTATAGTTGGGGAAGGGGGGACGGGAATTGCTCGGGATGATTCAAAGTGGTGAATTTTGGGAGCGGGCCGAATTTCTTCCGTACGCGGACGAAGTCGCGGGCGACCTCTAGTTAAAGAATATGGACAAAAAAATTGTTGGAGATTAAACACAGCGCCATCGAACTCCGAACAAAGCAAAGTTTATTCTATGGGAACATGTTTTATTGTTTTGGGATTCCTAATGTATTTTATGCTATAACATAACTCATTAAAGAAGTCAACATTTGAGATGGTACTGCAGTAGCATGTGTCAATGCTAATATAGCAAATCTTAGCTCTAAGTGTAGCCTTGGCTTTACAAAGAATTTTAAGAAAACAGCGTTTCGTGAACTCCATTAGACGCTGCATTTCTGCTAAATTCGTTTTATATTAACATTCAGGGCTTGTGTTTATCTAATACGTGACTCCGGGCTGTGAAAGTGAAATAATCGTAACAGAATAAAAAAATACATTTCTGTTGAGTGCTTTTCAGTTAAATTAAAATGGCACTGTAATTTTCATAAAAAGAATGGCCTAAAATGTTGAAATATTGGTAAAATTATACAAGTGGTTCGGTCGTTCAGTTTCAACCTATGTGTCACCCTCATAAGAAGTGCATAGAAACTATTTACTATGAAAATAAATTAACATAGATTTGACACATTTGATATTTTTTCCACTTTTAAACAAAAATTTATGATACTAGATACTGCGGTAAGTTGGTTTTTACAAACGAGTATATGAATGTAAGTAATACCATAGTCACGAGTTTGTAAAAAACCAATTCCGCACGTGTGACATACAATGTTTTACAACGCATTTGCGAGAAAACAGATAACAGAAGTACAAAAGATAATGAAACAAACTTTATTATGAAAACTGACGTGGTTTTGACACTTATGTTTATTTTGGTTTTTGTTTTTTTTTGTCGGAGAATCCGATTTAATTAAACGTGAGTATTCCCGTATAAATAAAACAAAAATGAAACAAACTTTATTATTTTGTTTATGAATATGGGTTGGAAAGTCGCAACTAAATACTAAACACTGACAAATGCACAAAGTGCGATGCCATAATCGTCCTAGTAGGAGAGGAAAAAAAAAACTTCGTCTTCGTTAAAACTTTTCTATTATGAGGGTCTTTCGTGTTGTTTCCAAAACTCCGAAGAAGCTTGTAGTAAAGTTACCACGACTTTACAAGCGCTTGACTGGACTTGACTGTGACTCACTATAAGTGTGACTTAGACTCATACGACTTGAAAATTATCAAAAACTTGATACAAATAAAATAATAAAAGTGCGACGCCACAATCCTCCTAGGAGGAATGATGAAATGGCGCGAATTAACAAGTGACGCTACGTGCGCGTGGTGAAAATTAGAACTACATCTTCCGTCTCATTTAGTATTCAATAAAGATTTAATAATCTGAAATTACATGTTTATTATGCAAAATAGTCACATACAATAATAATTTAAATCAGAAATAAAAAATACAATAGTAATAATGTCAAATATCAAAGTCACATATAAAACCTTAAACTAAATAAATAACCCACCAGTCATCGTACCAGGTGCAAAGGTGCCCATAACGCTGGCCGCGTTGCCGCGTTGGATAGCAATGGCTAACCTTTGCACCAGGTACGAGCCGGACCGGGAGTCGCCAGTCTTATCTCTTAACCTACGACCTATTTCTGAAACCAAACTTTTGGCCGCAGAGCCCCAACAGCCCATCGTCTCAACGGCGATCGGAACAACCAAGTATTTTGACTCCAACGCCGCGTACTTCAGGCTCTTTTTGCTAGCAGCATCCTCCGCTGCAGCAGCCGGCGAGCAAACGGTGCGACCTAGGTGGCTGGCGGCTACAGTGCTGACGCAAGTGGCGTCCCACACTAGGCACCTGCCGTTCTTCCACGGCACCAGGGTCAAACCGTCCGGTCTTTTGCCGTCCGTCCTAGACAAACCAGGCGGCTCGAGCACGCAGGGGACGCCGGCCGATACAAACGCCCTCCGAACTATGTCGTTGAGGGCATGGTGGCGCGAAAACCTGCCCGCGCAGCGACGACAACTCAATGCATGATGACCATCAGCCTCCACCATGGAACCGCAGGTGCATCTGTGTGGTTCACACACCTTACAGCCCAGGCGGAGTGCCACCGCCACACGCAAAGAGTCATCGTCCAGCAAGGTGCCCAGGTGAGGTGAAGGTAACGCGTGTAACCATGCCCCAGATTCTGGCTGCGACACAGCCCGGATGTATTCAATTGAGACAAACGTATTGAGCAAGCAAAAACGCTTTTAAGGAGGTTCGATCATTCAGCTTATTTATTCTCGTAATGTGAAACTCTTTGGTGGATTTCTTATATATTTTTATAGAAATAAAAAAAATACCGTAAAGGATACGCACGGCGCTATACAACTAGGCGTGCGGTAAAATAGGTTTACCGCACGTCTAACTAAGAGTGCCTATTTTACCGCACGCTCCGTTGTGTGGTGCGTAATGTTCAACTTTCTAACGATGTATACAGGCTTCGTAAATGCATTTTTCGAGCAAATGTGTTGTAAAAAGTTTTACCTATCACACATTAGTAAAGAAAACAGATTTGCCAACTTATTGTACAAAAATTACATATAATAGACATTCCTTGGAAGTTAAGTGACTCTTTATTTTTTGTATTGCGAAGAATTCAAACAATGTTTGTAATTTTTGTAAAGGGGTTATTGTGTAAACTATTACTTATAACTGGATTATACGGGCTTCGTAGCTAAAGATTAATACTAATTAATACCTTTCATGTAAACGTAGGTACTAATTCGTGCTTAGTATTAGTAAGTGACAGTGTAAGTGAATAGAATCCGATCCTATTTACTAAGCGACGAGTGTCATATTAATACTAACCGATTAGTACTAATGAGAAGTACGAAGCCCGTGTAATTTAACAATAAGCTTTAGTTAAAAAACTTATCGAGGTAATTTATTGCCTTTCTTAAAAATAACAACGAAAACATTTATTCTTAAAATCACAACTTAAGCGAAAATAACAGAGCATTACCTAGAAAGGGGATCCCCAAAATTTGTAGATTGTACCAACAGAGGTAAGGCGGAGAACTGTTTCCATTGCTTTACGAGAAAACATCTAAAACATTATCAATAAGATCGATTATTTTTGTTGAATTTCCTAAAATTTCCAATTATTTATAGGTTTTGCATAAGATTTTATAACCATATAAGTATAGTAAATGTATTATTATTCACGTATTTATTTCATTTCTTAGTTATATAAGTTTTTTACAATAAATATTAGAATACTAAAATACAAATTATAAAAAACTTAAAAACTAGGTTGCCGCCAGCAGCGGGGCAGGGCTCAAGCTGCCGGTGGTTAGGGCTGCAGAGTGAGGAACCTCCTGACAATGCGCGCCGTGTCAAGTACCACTGCCTTCTGTATCTGACCTTTGACCCAACCATCTAGCGAGAGCCTCTTGAGGTATTGGTCGAGGCTCTTCGCTATAAGACCGTTTGCCGAAACGACTATCGGGACAATGATCGTCGAGTCAACATCCCACATGGCGGTTATCTCGAAGGCCAAGTCAAGGTACTTGCTGAGTTTGTCCTTCTCGGTCTTCAAGAGATTCTCGTCATGTGGGATGGTGACATCGACGAGCACTGCCCGACGTTGAGACCGATCCACCATCACGATATCAGGCTTATTGGCGACAATAGTCCTGTCCGTGATGATGGAGCGGTCCCAATAGAGCAAAGCACGACCATTTTCGAGAACTGGAGCTGGTGCGTACTTATAGTACGGCACCTCTGACTCGACAAGGCCGTATTGAAGAGCAAGTTGCTGGTGGATGATCCTGGCCACTTGGTTATGCCTGTGCAAATACTCGCCGTTAGCAAGATGCGAACAACCGGAAATTATATGTCGGAGAGATTCCCCGGGACGGTGGCATGCCCGACAGATGTCGACCGTACCGTCCTTCATGATATATTTCCGGTAGTTGTTCGTCTTGATAACTTCATCCGCAATTGCACAGGCAAACCCCTCAGTTTCCCCAAAGAGGTCCCCGAAGCGTAACCAGTTCACCAACGCGAGCAAGTCCACATCGGGGCCCGATAGGGCCCGATAGAACCGTCCGTGCAGCTCCTTGCTCTTCCATACATCCTTGCGGTCGTCGGTGCTTAGCACCGACGACCGTATTATTATTATTATTATTTTTTCACTTATTTAATATACATCACAAGCAATAACGAATATGTTTCGATGTAGTTTTTCTCTATCGTATCACTGATAGACTGCATAATATATTTTATTCTGTCAGTTTTTTTATTATTATAAATAATTTGTGTTTGACCACGCACCCTGCCTTTTCTTATTTTTCTAGTAGAGTAAGTTGATGACGTTTAGCAAATCGCAGTGCACGGCACCAGCACTTGCCGTGACCAAAGCATACATTTTGATCCAGTTGTAGATCTTAAACAACGAGCACTACCAATCTTTATCGACGACCTATCGTGCAGAGAAGCCAGCTGTATCACTGAAGAGACTTCTCTCTTAAATAGAACGGAAATGCGACGGGCCGCGCTAGCCAGCATTAGATGCAAATGCGCTTAATCAAAATTCTACCAATATACATATTTTTAAACTGAGAATACGCAAAAAGAAAAATTTAAATAGACGCGTAGGAAACCAAACCACATTGTATCGTAATTAGATCAACTTTAATCTGGTGCAAATTGGCATTTCTAGCGTTTTACTACAAATGCGCGACCAATTATTGGCGTTTTTTCGTCGTAGTTTCCATGCAAATAAGTGGGAAAATAGCGACAGCGGTTTTCCATACAATTGCTTTAGAACATTGTTTTGACAGCCGTTCTACTAAGAAGAAGGGATTTCGCTTTTCTGTGAGCTGTAACTAAACAAGTTTTCAAGGAGATCAGGACCAAAGTTGACGTGATAGAACGCAACCGTGCGCTGCAAACGAGCCAAGAACAAATATTTGCCCGACAGACGCATCCGCGGAGTAAGTCAGGGTAATATCGTGATGGATCGCGTCATCTCGACTTATAGACTGTGGAGCTCTTGTACTTGCGTGTTTTTGAGTAAGTGCCGATTAGATAAGATAGAAAGAGTTTTGAAATCTTTGATTGTTTTTCAGTACTACAGTAGAATGTAGTGTATGACACTAGAGGCGTCGTTTTTTTTAGGAACTTTAAGACTTTTCACAAGCCGTGTATCGACTGCTGCAAACTTTGATTAGATATATAGAGCTGACCCCTCCGTGGCAACAAACTTTTTTTTTTATCTTGACTGGCAGCAGATACTTAAATAAAATTTAACAATTTAAAAAAAAGGTATGTCGCTTCCCTATACATGTGGCAAATTAAGTACACACCAGTCAAATTGTTAGTGGTGCCATCGGATATAATCGCAATGCAGTATCTCAAAATAAAATAAAGATACGTCACAATGTAAGTATTATTATATATTATATAAGTATTATATTATATATTTATTATTATTTAAGTAATTCTTTCAGTTAACTGGTTTCCATATTACATATTGCATATTGCTTAGTTTGGCGCTGTGAAAAATATCCACTGATATTTATTTATTATACTTACATAATTATATAATTTATTTATAGACAAACGAAATTCTAAAGTAGGTAATACAAGTTAATCTAGGGCTTAAAAATAGTGCAGCTTACAAAGACGCCCACAAATCAACGCTTGCGAATACGGTAGAAATGTCACAAACAGAACAATACCTCAACAACGTCCTATCCAACCCGATGCAAGAGAACACCTTGACAATACTAGCTATTTTGCGAACAAGCCTCACAGGTTAAAGCTAGGCTAAGGTGTGTTTGACGGACCGTGAACCCACACCGCTGAAGATTGCAAATGAAGACACAAAGCTCTGCCTGACAAGAAATCAGGAACATATTTGTTGGTAAAGTACATAATATGATACTTTGGGTGCGTTTCTATAAAGAACTTTCTGATTTTTTTAATTTATTTTTTATATTGGGGGAAATTTTACACACAGCGCCATCTAGCCTCATACTAAGCAAAGTTTGTATTATGGAAACCAGATACCTGATAGAATACTTACATGCATATTTTTTTCGTAAATACATACTTATAATACATACTACACTACTTTCATAATTTTTCTTCCCGTTTAAGCTTTAAAAACATATACTACACCCAGACACAAAACAAACATCTATGTTCGTCACATAAATGTTTGCCCTGGGTGGGGATCGTACCCACGCCCTACAGCTCTGAAGGCAGACATGCTACAACTGAGCTATAAGGCTGTCTCAATGTTTCTTGTGTATGAGTTTTGGTTGAACGGCTTAAACATAGCTTTCATATAATTTTAACGGTCCGCACCCAAGATGGCAAATTATTTTATTAGACAACTTTAATTTATTTCTGCGATTCAACTTTGAAACTGGTATTAGGAAAGCCTGGGTCGAGTTGAATGTGTTCGAGCTGAAATGTAACACATGTATGTGAGGGATTCCGATGACACTCAGTGACTATGGTCCTATTCATCATCATCATTATCAGCCAGAAACGTCCACTACCGGACCCATTGCCCCATTGCATTATTGTTTGGTCCTATTGCTCTACGTAAATTGTTGGCTGGGGTATGTAATGCCAAAAAGAAGTCAAGTTATGACTTTTAAGAGTTATCAGTACCAACTTTCAATGATTAGAGTAAAAGCTAGTCTCAAAATGATTTTTTAAAATTACTATTGAAACAATAAGACTGCAATGGCAAATATGCACCTATTTTCCTCCATTTCCAAGGCCTGATGTGCCTCAGGGCAACGTTCAGCGTCGAATGTGTTCCGATGCATTGTTGTCGGAAAATGGGAGAAAAACTTTGTAGGTCTTTATGTCAACTATGGCGAGTAGGCACAGTTCTCATTTATGTGGGTCTTATAATTATGAGATAGGGTTGTTATTATTAAAACCGTTATAGCATTTGGCCTAGAAAATTATGCTAACATTAACTTATGTCTATGAAATGCCTATAATGATAAAGCCATCTCAGAGACGACTCGGGAGGCACATTAAGTCTGCCACTAGGGCTCAGTGACAATGATAAGATTAATGAACGGGAAATAAGTGCACGGATTTTGAAGACATGTTGAGCGCCGGCTCTCCACTCGCTTCAGTCATACTCTGCCTTTGCGACATGCGAGCCGTACGATACGACAATACAAACTTCTAATGCATGTACATGTGTTCTCTTTTTGTCATGCAGTAATTTGATTCGCTATCTCTATTTTCCGGCAAATGTAATATGCATACGCTTATGCGTATGCTTGATTGTGTTGTCTTGTTAATTGTGATCGATTTGCAAGCGCTGGACCCGTCCATTCCATTATCACCGTCGCTTCTAGGGCTAGCTACTCAGCCTGTTTAAACTTACTTTAATATTTCCAATATTTACTCATAATTTCTTATGGTCAGGGCAAATGGAATAATATTTTCAATCGTACCTACAATTTTATTTTTTACATTACCCTGCACGATTTTCAGAAACCAGTACCTATTCAAAATAAGTCGGCTTCTTGCCAGAGTGTCGTTCTCTTTGTCACAATTCTTTCTAAACACATTCAGGCTTCTTTAATACCGTTTAGTGTTGTGTGTAATGTGTGCCAATCAGGGATTTAAACCTGAAGGGTGTCTAATAGAACCTACTTAGCCTTCGTCTGCATCTCTCTGTCTATCCGTCAGTCCGACTTAGACAGACATACAGACGGCTAAGCCTTAGTAGGGTCTCGTTATAGTAAATAAATACTGTATGGTTGGTAATGGTATGTTATAAAAACTTAATGTACTAGGCACTTATAAGTCAAAAAGGTACCACTTCTCTTCAATACTGGGTCATGACACGTAGACTAACATCGCGGTACTGAATGCCGCACGTGCATCGCGCCGCAAAATGGGACAAAAAGCCACCCGCCCGCCAGAGGGTTTCACACCGAGTCATGTCAACTGAGCTTGTAGACCAAGCAAGTAGGTATAATTCAGATTTAAAGAGTTTCATCAGTCTACTCATGTTTGGTTAGTTAAGCAGTCGAAACAAAGATTTAACTACTTGAATGAAACGGCATTTCTGAGGAGTGTGTTTGTAAGTATACCTACTAATTTGTTCGACAATAACCTGCAGTTACCGTTGGTATTTTTTTTTACATTTTGTTAGTATGATCGTTCAAACACAATTTTCAAAGCAAAGTCAAATGCAAATCCAATCGGTCAAGGGATGTGATCATAATACAGTTCGCGAAGGCTTAGTTTGAGATAACTGGTTTTGTTCGTTTTTAGAGTGTCTTATAAGGATAATAAAGTTTTACACTGCTTTATATAAACATTTACCTACTAGAAACGCTTTGTGGTACGTAATATATTTTGTATTATTGTAACATGGTTAATCTCTAGGTTATTCCAGCAGCATCCAGAATACAGTAATTATCTGCACACTGCTTAGTATCTTGTCGCTATACGACGTTTTGGGTCCTTGCGAATGTTCTGAACTACTAGGAGTTAAGACGTGTGACAATACGCCAGATAACATGCCATATCGCTTAGATGGGCATCGCAGCTTATCACGGCAGCGTGTACACTGTACAGTCTGTCAAGTCTCGTCATCAAGCTCGAGGCGTGCGTACAAACAGATCGCAGTATCGTGTTTGGACAGTGGGTAAACTGATCTCAGCGCATTATTGGAAATGTTTCGCCTACACTGTTATTGCGTACCAACGTATCCACCGATGTTGGGATAATCGCGTAAGTCTGTAGTGCGATTATGAAATTTCGGATTATCACTGATTTTAGTTATACCTACAAATATATTCTGTAAATGGTAAAAGAGGCGGGTTATTGATTGGTTATGTCTTTATTTGTGTCTTGTTTGTTTGGATGAAAAATTATAAAATAACTAATAACCGCTGATGTAGACGTGCTCTACAGTGGAGACCAGGAATCGGTAAACTTAACCTTGGACGCCCTGAGACTAGAGGATTGACGATATATTTATGTAGGACAGTTGGCAGTGGTAGGAAGCGGAAAATTGAAGATCGGTCTGAATGACGTTCTGTGTCCAGCAGTGGACTATGATAGGCAAAGTTTTATGATAATAGTGATGAATCATTGTAATGATGTTGAATGATGATAATGATGATGATGAATGATGATACTGATGATTAATGATGATAATATTATAGGAAGGTGCTACAAAAGTATATTTCTCTCCAGTTGTAATTGTTGCAGCTATACACGGTGCTATTTAATTTAATTGGCTTGGGAGCGGTCGTGAGGGTGTTTTCTACAAGATAATAAACAACTTAATGTTCAACGACTTTTGAAAATTCACGAAAACAAAGTCACCTGTTCCATACAAAATGATCATGGATCTTGTGATAAACTGTATGGAACAGCAGATTATTTTTTTGTAAATTTTCAATAACCCTTGAACATTCGTTGTTTGTTAACTTGTATACAACATCCTCACAACCGCTCCCTAGCCGATTAAATAGCACCATGTATGTGTAGCCTAGGAGTCGGACTGCTGGACATAGGCCTTTCTTCAACCTGTGAACTCAAGTTCTCAACTCAACTCGTCTCTATGAGCGATGGGACGTAGTTTCTGCAGATTTGTCACTAGTTTCTTAAGATGTATACGAGAAACATTTGCCATAAAGTCGGGACAAAGTCCACAGAAACAAAAATATGTTAGGCTCAGCAGCTTAACAGGTAAAATATGCCTAGTAAGTATTGCCCAAGCTGAATTTAATGTGAAAGAGTTTTACCACTACAAAAACATAACAATAAAATCATTTCAACGTTTCCCTTGAAACTTGATATGCAAAGAATCGAGCCATCTAAATCATGTAAAGCTTCATAATTTAGATATTCCTACATTTGTAGCTCGTATTTGATATAAAATATCCGATTCATCGATTATGCTGTGTATTCGGATTTCGTTTTCAGCCGGCTATGAAGCCATGAATGCAACCCTCAGCCTTCGATCCATTACGTGATTGAACTGGGCGGCCGTATTACGGCAATACACAGGAGATGATTCTGAACCATTTTCGACGCGATACTGATACGATTTCAATGAAAAGTTGAGGCACTACATAGAATACGATTTACAATAGTAATACATATAATAGTATTTACATAGAATGAGCGAGTGTTTGATGGGCTCGATCAAAATTGTAGGCAATGTGGCCAGCTTTAACAATATACCCAAAAATAACGCGAAGAACTGATGAGGTCATTAACAAACAGAAAACCAAGAAAACATCAAAAAGGATGACATTATTTTTATAAAATTCTTCAATGAATGAGAAATTAAGTAGAGTTTATAAATGCGCGAATAATTAATAACTTGTTTTAGGATCCGATTGTATACTCTGCGTGTATGAAACTCTAAAAAGTAATACGTATCACTTAGTACAACATAATAAACTGCAACTGATTTATAAAATAGAAATATTTTTAGCAGTATTTTTTATCGTAAGTTCGTATCGGCAATAAGTACAGTGAAAACCAATGCTTTCAAGTCAACTATAACTCAAGTACTTGCTTGTTTCAATTAAATAAAATAATTTGCTTGTCATGATAATCAGTTGCATAAACAGCATAGGTAATAATACTGATTCTTACTTCGTGATATTATGATTAATCATAAATAATAATATTACGAAGTAATAATTAAAAAAAAAACAATTGTCAAAAGTCAGACGGCAATTCAACCAAATAAAATCCAGAATAGGGCCGGGAATGGATATTTTCATTACTTAAATAAATATCCCATTTGACGTACATCAATCCGTGTGATCGGCGACTGGATTTATTTATAGAAGGCTGGTGAAGATTCGGGCTAACATGTCGACTTTATCAGGTAAGGTTGAGGAAATAGTCGGGCTTGTAGTGTCGGGACTCTTTTGCAGTGACATTTTCATGTTTTTCAAGCTTAAGTCCATTTTTACAGTCCATTTGACTCAATCCGCCTGTTGGTAAACGACGATGTAGTCGACGATAAAGCATTCAGATTTAAAAGATATACCCATTCATTTTGACCTTGTTAATAAATCAAGATTAGATCTATACTGGTTACATAATATTATCATAAGATCTATACGTTTAATTCATGTAATTTTACTAGAACTAAGGATGTAATACCTATATTTAAAATCTTTAATCATAAAACTTTAATCTAATGGACGATTGATCCTATGAGTTACGGCCACCACAATCTAGACATACTAGACAATTAAACCCTCGTAACATTAAAAATAAAAACTAGGAGGCTTGCGTTTGACTGCCAACTCGTCTGATGTTAAACGAAGATGCAGTCTACGATGGAGCACGCTTGCCTAGAAGAAACCGATCCTCTCGCGACTTGATGACACCCAGTATATATATATCGGGAAACACCCACCGCGCAGCGCATTCCGTTCTTTAGCGGTTTGCCTAAAGATAGTGCAAAACAAATCAATGGAAGTGGAACCATGAAACCTTGTCACTTTTTTGAGCTTCTGGGTGACCGATATTAGAATGAGCATGGAAGAACCTGGATCATGCAGATTTGAAGCATACTCTCCGAAATATATCCGCTAAAAACACACAGACTATCTACTTTGCGTCCATGTTCCAGGCTTTGTAGCTTAGCCTGACTAATGCGCTTCTTGGTGCGCTTACAATTGACTCTAAAGCATCTAGCTGGTACTTAGCAGAGTCGTCCTAGATTTGCGGGCAGTATTCCATGCTAGACCTAAATTGTGCTTAGTACACTAAAAGCAACTGTTTTGACGTGAATTAACGTCGCATTTTCGAGAGGATACCCAGCTTTTTGGTTGCCAGTTGAGCCAAAGGGCTCCAATATTGAGTCAAAGTTAGGGTTACATTCGAAGAAACGCCTAAGAGAGACGTCTATAACGTCTATGAAAAATCTGCGATCTGAAAAGTTCAGTACTTGTAATGCACGTCAAATAGTAAAGTACAGACATACCAAAACAAAAATCACAAATCATTACATAATTGAATGAATGGCAGTCAAACAGCGAACGTGGGTCAGTGTCCATTGATCACATTGTTCAACTGGACCCGTTCACACCTAACAAGGGTAATTGAATAAAGAGACCGACTGTTTGTGCTTCTATGAGATCGAGGACCGAGAGTACGAGTAAAGCATACGCTAACAACACTTGCGCTCATACCAAAATGACTTTGAAATTTTCTTACAAATATTGCTTACAAAAACTTACAAATGGACGAGGTCAACCTAGTGAAATCGGCAATAAATTAAGACGGACACCTCGGTAAAGTAACCTTAACACCTTAACTTTACAGGCTAGACGTTTGATTATGGCTTATTTTATTTTAAGTGACGGTGTGGCTAGCTTTGATAAGTATCCCTACGTTTGGTCGAGAATTGGATCCTATATTTATTCTTATTTGATGTAGCGGCAATAAGGTATGCACTGACGTCCCGCTTGGGATATATTGCGCATTTTCCTTTGCAAACATTTACCAGAGCAAATCCAGCTCCTTGTAGTACCGGAGCGAGGCTTCTAAAGCTCCAAAAGGCAACATGGGTTATCTATCAGGAACTGGTTCTCAGTAATACTGCCAGAACACTTCGCTAGTTGAATGATGACATATTTTTAATTTTTATATCGTAGTTAGCCAGGGAAGTACTCTATCAATAAGCCACTCCATCAATATGCTCAATACCCTCACGATATTTCAGTCACGACGTTCAAGCTCATGATTCCTTAACTATAAAAAACTCTTATTATTCTCATTCATAACGCATAATCACAAAATGTGATTCAATAAAAAACCGTCACTTTCATAACAAAGTGTTCTTATACCCAGCTGTTGGCCCAAAAACGTCAACAGAAACAAGACGTACGGTGACGTGTGTTACGTGGTCACCTAGCTATAAATAGAATGCGTTAATAAGCGTGTTAGTTACGAAAATAGTTCTGAAATTACCTACTTCTACGAGTATATATATCGTAACAAAGTAAAGTATGTTAGTGATCGTAAGTATACTGTATAACTAGTAATTATACAATGGAGATTATGTTCAATATTCCTTGCGTGACATGATTGTCTAAGTATTACAAACTGAATATAACAATTTAATGTTCGATATCAAAGAGAAAAATAAAAAGATTTTTAAAAGAACTGTGTGGGTCACCTCTAGACATTTCACGCCCAGTATGTCTGTGAATAAAAAAATTGCGCCATCTATGTGAACATACTCGTAGATCCCGCGAGCACTTACCATGTCATGTACGTTAGGTATCGCGAAATGTATAACCAAGAAAATCCGACGAAAAGTTCATGAAGTTGTAGAGCCTAAAACCTGTATAGAAGCAGACACCATAAATTATGACCTGTATGCGAGTACCAACAGCCATCCATACATCCGGACGGATGAAAGTAAATTTTGCCCATTAATGCAAATACTATTCGCACGCTCAGCTGACTATGCCGTAGTACCTCTGCTATTGAATATATTCAAATTTTCCCTGTCGTCACGAAGTAATATAATGTCAATGAATAAATCCAAAACTCCACGTGGAATATGAACCGGCAGCAACAGAGACAAACGAGCCGATATCGCGCGCATCCATCACGCCGGTCGCATGTGCGCCGGACAAATGCCTCCTTAATCTGTTACTACATTGCTCAAACTGTACCGTACACTCACTTCCAGGTACTTTCATATTAAAAATTGAATTTATTTCCTTTATTTATATATAAAAATCCGAACAGAGGTTACACTTTAAATGCATCGTTTAAAATGTATAGAAACATACGTTGGAAAACACCCAATTATTAGGAAACCACATCATGCGTGTTATATAGTTTACCTAGGAAAGTTTTATACAGTATTTGATATTTAAGCTTACAGCGAGGAAAAGCGTGGTTTGGAAAAGTTCCATTTTGAGACAGGGATGCTTAGACAATTCGGACTTGTAGTGATGATGGATGATAGAAGACTGGCAAATCAGATGTTCATGACAATAAATGTAGGTGGACATTGGACCTGCTTATGTCCTTAAGCTGCAACCAGACCCACCGAAGGACGGGCAGCAGCCTCCTCTTGCTTAACGGTGGTGAGAAATCTGCTATCCCCAAGCGTGGGGATTATGGCAACATCCCTCTATTACGGGGAGGCCTTTGTCCAGCAGTGGATGTCTTATGGCTTATGACGAGGCGGACATAGCACAAGTTGTTCAGAGCTAACGCAACTGACCTTCAGTTGCGATCTTTTTAAATTCATAGTCAAGAGCTGCTCACCGTAATATTATAAGATCCAAGCAGTCTATTTATTCGACTGTACGTGTGACATCTCATCTTCATTCAGAACCCGCTCGGTTCTTGGCAAAGAGTCAAGGACAAACGGATGCAGTCACCAGTGTAAAAACTGGATTGACGAGTTGCTGAAATTGTCTTAAAATTAGTGGCGTTGAATGGTTTATTGGGTTGTAAATCTACACAGATCGTTTAAAAAGTTGCGGTACAACCAGATGATAAATTTTATTGCGCTATTTGATTTTTAATCACTGAACATTACCTGCAGATTACTTACGTACGTTTTGTATAGATGTACATTACATTTTAGTTTTGTTATCTGGTCACACAGAGAGCTAGAAAAAACTATACTCCGAATTCCTCAGTGAAAAAAATAATAAACTAACTGATCTGACAAAGAAACTCAAGTTACCAACATACTCGTAGCTCGAAGATTTTTTAAGCTGAAGTGCCAGTAGGTAAGCTACATTTCTCAAAAACCGATAACTGTAGAGAGTGTGTGTGTGGAGCTTACCACAGGGTAGACGAATTCGAGAGTAGAGGCAACGTTTAGGCAATGTATTGTAAGCCAACCCTACGGTTAGGTGGAGTAAGGAACAACCCGAGTGACGGTGTGGAAACCGGGAAAAACTGGATGCAGACATTGGACCTGCGGATCGAACCCAAGGGCGTGTTTATGATGGCCTAGTCCAGTACCGAACAAATTATAAATGGTCGAATGTAGATAACTGAGATGAATAGTGTGGATCTCAAAATAAATATTTATAATGGTTCAGAATATAAGGCTGAAAGGTATTTTATTCATTTCCTCCACGCTAGAAGAAACCCCGACGAATTCATTTGCAACGCTCGACGAGATAAATTTGTATGTTTATATATATAAAACGTGAAGTGTCTGTACCAGTTAGGTAACTAGCAACATTTTTAAGCCCAAAGTATTTAGATTCTGTAGAGTTCCTGATAAAACTGCAAGATACTACTTACAAGGCTTACTTTTCAATAAAACTCGGCAATTTTTGAGCTTATGTAAACAAAGAGTTCTATTTATATATCTAAGGAGTATGAGATCTCCCGTTTTTTCTTAAGGCATTGTTTAGTGTTTACCCAGTCTACCCGGCAGACATGACAGATTACGGACTCCGCAGTATCCAGCGACCCTCCTCCTGGATTAATACACACAAGATGACCTCATTAAAACACCACGAGGCCCTCTTAACCGAAACTCGCTAATTTGGACCGCATTATACCGTATTTGTATTCCCTTTTTTCCCCGGATAAATCGTAAATTACGACGATAAATTCGCCGGGACACGTAGCTATGGCCAGGGATTCATTAAGCCTATAAAAGTGTTATTTTAAGGCCAACTCACACGAGAGATGTCGCTGTTTATCACCAACACAAATCATAAAATTATTTATTACTTAAACTTAGTCTTGTAGTGAACATTATAGTTTTAATAACAAAACAAAAACCTAAATAAGTAAGTATTAAAAACAGAAGTTTTTTTGTTAAAGTCAGTACCTAGTTATTTTTTATGTTCAGTATTAGTTACCTAATAAAAATTGATTAGTTTTGTGAAAAGGAACGGACCCCGGACGCCGTGGTGTTAACCAACAAATTAAATAAAAACATGCTCCAAGCTCTCGTTAAAATAAATCAAAGGAGCTCAGTCTCGAAGGGTTTCTACAGGCATTGAACAGTTCCACTGTTTACCTCCCGGCTCAATTATCGGACTTTCGTCACCGATGAGACTCGTTACAACAACCTAAAGATAGAGAGCTAACTCCTCCAAGAACTAACATAAAATAAACTTAAATTTTACGACTACTTTTCATTTAAAGCCACTATAATGATAAAAAAAAACTAAAGCTCTATCTATTTTTTTGTAGATATCCAATGTCAAAATAAAATATCAAAATGATAAATTATCAATATACTAATGAAACATTTTGAATTACTCATTTTAAAAATAAATTATATATTCAAGCTGCAAATATGAAATATTATTATTAGAATTATTTGCAACTCATATGCATAATAACTTGTGCAGTGTTGTAAGAGCTGGCATTCGTCCATTTTGTGTTAGAATCGAATTTTCTTTGGAGATTAATATAGATTTCCATTCATGCTTACAAAATACGACAAAACCAAAATTATTCTGGTCCTTTATTTATACATTTATACTCTTTCCTATTATTATTATTATAGATAGGTACCTACGTTTTGTTTCGACATACGGTTTTTTGAAATTTATTAATAAACTCGAATTTCGATCTAGGAAATCATTACCACGATTTTTGATTGGTTATAACATATTTTGTTTGACAATGGAGTTACGAAACGAACGAGCCGTTCGTCTGGAGGTAAGCATCACGCCTGCCCATAACTGTAGCAGTGCCAGAATTATGAACTTGCGAACACAATCCTGCACCGCACTACACTTCGGTCGTCACCCATGCCCTCTAATTTCTCAGCTAATATTGCCTTTAAAACCAAAAAACGGTATGTTTGCACAGAAAAGATTAATCTAAGATAATGATTATCTATTCCCACTTCTTTTTCTGCACGCTTTTACTTAAACTGCTTACCCTACGACACAAAACCAAATTGATGGTTCATAGACTGATGAAAGTCTTCAGACAATCCACATGCTCTGGTCCAATACTTTAATAATAATAATAAAAAAATGTTTTTATTCAGGCAACATAAAACCCATAGACAAAAAGACAAAAATGATAATGTTAATTAATGATACAATATTTTTACTAAATGGCGCTGCGTGAAAAATTATCACCGAAATTAATGAATTTGTCTTACAATTATTGTAAAACCTTCGAATCTCAAACAATCTATAACTAGATACTTATCTACCTAGATACTTAAGTCAGTCTATCAGTCTTTTCGTAGCCAACCGTGTCTTCAAGAAGCCTTTTCAATGCGTATCTACCGAAAACCTATCCTATCTTTCCGTCAAAGATTGGCAGTTTGAATGTAAGGTGAGTTTTGTTGGAGCTTTCAATTTTGAATTTAGCTTGAACGTTACTTTACAATTTAAAGCAGTTCTATGAAAATGTGACTTTCAGCAAGGAGCAATAAGGCAAGTGAAAGACATTTTCCCTAGCAATGCGTTCCTTGAAATTGTAACTATTAAACTAATAATGTTTTCATCACACTTGCTCGTAAAGTGGATCTTATTGCATCGGTTTTAGGCTCATAATCCAAGCTATTACGCACGCGTGCTTTTTACTTTACATTACGGCACTTGTGCTATAATAGGTATAACCCGGTAAAGTCAAGTTTGTACGTGACTGCAATTAGATGTATGTATACGAAGCACTCTTAATATAGCCGGGTAATACTTACAGTTTTTTTGTAATACCAACAAAGAGTTCTTATGCCGCTGAAGTAAATGTCAACGTGCGCGCGCATTGCTGGTTTGGGCGCCATTTTCCGCAAATGTTTGTTGACGTTTTTGCTGTGTGGTTGATTATTATCAAATAAGTTTGTTTTTTCCTCGCAAGTGTGATGAAAACAGTCGTATGGAACTCTTGTGCTATTAGTCATTACGCTCTCGGCTTCCTTATCGCATAATACCGCCTCTAGTGTAATTACCAACATAGCACACTTGTATCATAATGTACTAATATGTCACACACGCCATAACACGCTTGGCAGTTGGCGATCATAGAATGCTTGAGACTACCGTTGACCGAGAGGACCTGTCCTCCGGTGGTTCTGGAAACATATTTAGGACATACCCAGGTCCCAGTTCAAAATTCTGGCACTGCTTCTGTTAGAGGCAGGCGTGACGCTTACCACCAGGCGAAAGTCTTGCTCGTCTATTCACTTAATTGTATATAAAAAATAATAGCCCAGGTCCTTTTACCGGATATTTACCGTGATTAAATTGAGTCTATCCGTGAATAAAGTGCTTGCAACTGCACCGAAATATCAGCAACTCATTTCACAACGTACCTTATCACGGTAAATATCCCTTAAATAATCATAGAACTCTAAGTGGGATAGTTAAAACAGTGTTTTAATCTGTTTTAGATTGACTGCGAAGTTGGTAAGTACTCTGTATCTAAAACGACTTCAAAACATTCATATCTTACTTTAAATCAAGCTCGCATTCCCCTATCAATTCTGCATCGAAAAACGAGAACCCAACAGCACGTGCAAATGAACGGCAAGTTAAAATCGTAACAGCACATAAATCAAACGCAGACCTCATGATTCACTGCCGCGTTTAACTCAAGAAAATACTGCTTTATTATAACTGAGATAGAGTTCAGAATGTCCTGAAAAGTAATGGTTTATTTTACATTGCATTAATATGAACTTATTAAGATCACTTGCTAGCGTCAAGCGTCTGATTGGTTGGCGGGAAACGTATGAGATCTTTGGTTTAAGTTGTTTTTAGTCATGCATTTCGGTTTGAGCTTAATGTAAAGTTCAAATGGTGAAATACGAGATTAACTCTGGTCGGTTTTTGTTGTTTCGTTTTACACTTAGATGACAAGTTAATTAACAATTTATAGAACTTTGTTATTTTTAAAACTTCGCTAAAGTGTAGATTATTCCAATTATTGTAGTTCTAGAAATAACGTAGGTATTAGTAAAGATTTTGAAAGCCTTTGAAAAATATGAGATACTTTTGACTTAAGTAAAGTTTGATTTATATAACAAAAAAGTTTATAAGCAAAAGAAAATCATTAAAAATTTATTTAATGATGTTGCAATGAATGCTGCAATGAGTCATAATTTCTATTAAAAACTCACCTATTAAACACCAATTTACAAGACCACACAAATAAAATCACAACCCTGTTACTACACGCTAAAGAAACGTCACAGTCAGCTGTCCCGACTTGTCAAGATCTAAATCAGTTCATTCAACCTCTAAAAATACACAATCTATGTCTAAATCTACAGTTCTAAATTGATATACGAAATTAGTTCATAGTACAATGTAAATCACAACACTTTACGCATTTACGTTTGTCTTTTATTTTGTCGGAGGCTTCGCGGCCGTCCGCCCAGCGTAGCGCCTACGGTAAGACTACCGCCTACCGCCCGCCCAGAGTACTGTAATCCACTGAAATTTTTATTCAGGCTTTGGCGCGTTATCTCGCTCAAGTTTTGACTTGCAACGCTGGGGCTTTCGTGTCTTTATGTTGAGTGAGCGATGTAGTAAGTGAAGATAATGGGTGAGAGTTTGAAGTGATTGCTATTTTTGTTGTTGTTAAACTATATCTATTGGACACGTAAAAAGATGTATTTAGGTAGTTGACATATATATTTAAATGTATTTGCATTGTAGTTGCTTGCAATTACCAATAGTGGGTAAATATATCGAAATGAAAGTTTTATCAAGCGTGCTCTCCATTCAGGTAGAGAAAAGAACATACAGGACTTGGTTTCTTCCAGCTTAGTCAGAGACCTTCACTACGTTCGACCAAAGGTTCGGTCAGCACGAAAATAAAGTGACCGCGTGATTCTAAGCCGAAATTGCTGATAATATTTAAATGTCAAAGTTGTATTAGTCTGAACTACAACTTTTCACAGCACCTACTCAAACTATCATCAAACAAACATAATAATATTTTCATACTTTTTCTTATAAAAGTCTGACCTTTTTTTCTACTGGCTTGTGGTTTCTACCTTTTTTCATATTTCAACTTAAAAATACAATGAAGAATTCGTGAGTTATCGTATAACTATTTATATTCATACATATATTTGTAAATAAATAAATATCGGTAGACATTCTTCACACAGCGTCATCTAGCCCCAAACTATACAATGTATATAGAAAAGCCAATTGTGCCAGTGCATCTTACGATCTTGGCTTTATTGGCTCTTTTTATAGGAGTTCAAAAGTAAATCTGCGTGAATAAATTCGCTTTCTTAGCCCTGTCTTACACAGAAATAGGTTAACACCATCTTACCCTGCGTCCAGTATCTATGACATGCCGTTTCTATCCCCGTTTCTATTTTTGCCCCTAGCTTGCGTGACAGTTGCGCCCTCTATCCGTCTTCTAGATAAGGCTAGAATAGTTAACATTTGCATACGCCTAGCAACCAACTGAATAGAATAACAATTAGACGTTTTTAGCATTCATTTGCAGTTCTGTCGTCGGTTTTTCTGACGCGCCGTGATTTGTAAGGGACAGGGGAGATTACGTCCTGTGCGCTATTGATAATGCGACTGTGGACTTTATTTATAAAAATTTTAAATCCAAAGCTTTTAAATCCAACGAGCATTGAATTAAATAAACACATATTATTGCATTATAAAATTCCATAGGTCAGTTCAACTTCAATACAATTAAATACTGTGCAATGATCGTCAATGTAGGTACTTTTTTTTCTATTCTTATTTAGAGCATGCGATAGTGTGTTCAATTCTGAAGGTTTTAGTTGACAGAACTAAACTAACTAAAGTATTGCTGTCCTTAGCTAACATGCCTAGTAAAAAAGTGACAGCAATATTTTAATTAGTTTGGAACTGTCAACTAAAACCGTCAGAATCGACCACATTGTTTCTGTTACTATTGCTTTTATGAGAATTTGAATGAGAGTAACTTGTGATAGAAGTAATGTTGTAGGTTCACGAATGTTATGTGTGCTCACAAGCAGACACTACGTCTGATGGTAAGCAAACCTGCGCAAGCAAGCAAACAAGCTGTTTGCTTGCTGCTGTTTGCTGCTGCAAGTTATCTCGAAATGTTATTGACGTTGTCGACTTATTGCATAAGAAAAGATAATTTTATAGAGAACTATCTGTGCCCCTATGTTTAAATGTGATTAAAAATTGTGACAAAAAATTTAGGTTGTATTATTTTCCAGAATTTTAGCTATCTCCATGCCAAAGTTTATCAAGATTGACCATGCCGTTTGATTGTGAAAATGTAATAAATCGATAGATGGAGAAACAGAGTCACATTTTAATTTATATCATAAGTGTGATATGATAGTTCACACTATTATAAACTGTTATGTAGGTAATTCTGTTTCTGAAAATGTGATACAATTCTATAAAATATTTTTCATCACACTTGCTCGTAAAGTGGATCTTATTGCATCGGTTTTAGGCTCATAATCCAAGCTATTACGCACGGGTGCTTTTTACTTTACATTACGGCACATGGTGCTATAATAGGTATAACCCGGTAAAGTCAAGTTTGTACGTGACTGCAATTAGACGAACGTGTACGAAGCACTCTTAATATAGCCGGGTAATACTTACAGTTTTTTTGTAATACCAACAAAGAGTTCTTATGCCGCTGAAGTAAATGTCAACCTGCGCGCGCATTACTGATTTGGGCGACATTTTCTGCAAATGTTTGTTGACGTTTTCGCTGTGTGGTTGATTATTATCAAAAAAAAATGTTTTTTCCTCGCAAGTGTGATGAAAACATTCGTATGAAACTCTTGTGCTATGTTTCAATACACTCTCGTCTTCCTTATTGCGCTCGCCTGCGGCTCGCGCGCATAATACCGCTTCTAGTGTAATGACCAACATAGCACACTTGTATCATAATGTACTAATGCACTTTTAAAATAGGTACATTATTACATGATGGTACAGGTTCGGACCTGGGTATGTCCTAAAACTGCATCCAGAACCGCCGTAGGATGGGCAGCAGCGTCCTCTTAGTTAACGGTGGTTAGCAATCTGCGATACCCAAGTCACCTGCCAAGCGTGTGGATTATGGCAACCCCTCTCTCTTAAGGAAGAGGCCTTCGTCCAGCAGTGGACGTCTTCCGGCTGTTGAAAAAATAGGTACATACATATTTTTTCACCACAGTGTGGTACATTTTGTAGACTTTTGTTGACAGATCTTAACTAATTAAAATATCGCTTCACCTTTTTATCAGAAATGTTAGCTAGGGCCAGCAATACTTTAGTTAATTAAGTTCTGTCAATTTCAACTAAAACCCACAAAGTCGACCACACATTAACTGAACGATAAGACCTTATTTTAGATTGAAAGACTCTTTCCATTCAACTGAACATCCTAGAAGATAACAACAATCGGCATGATTTAATTATGCTTTTATTGTAAATCACGAGTCAACTAGCCAATTAACCCTCTGTATATAAACTTGTAAGCCATCAAACGTATGCAAATCCTTGCCAGGCGAGGTAACATTGCGTGCCTCGTAAAAATCTCAAGGGTGCATAGATTTGTGGGAACATGGATCCATTTTATGAACACCATAAATTATTTTAAATAGACCGGGTAATTTTACGTATTTACTTCTGTGAAAGGTTTAGTGCATATTCATATCACATCATCAGCCAGAAGACGTCGTCTGCTGGAAGGCCTCCCCCTTAATAAGGTACATAGGTATTTCTTTCATGAAATCGAGAATAAATGCAAATTCTTGAAGAAACCATTCAATTCTTTTTTTTTAAAGTATTCTTTCAGCATTCTGGTTTCCAGCACAAGCTTTGCTTAGTTTGGAGCAAGATGGCGCTATGTAAATTGACTACAGATATTTAGTTCGTTTATTTATTTACATTATCAATATTAAGAGGGAATCCGGTCTGCGATTCTCTATATAACCCACCAAAAATCTCTATGAATATTTTTGAAGGGTTATATATTTTCTTTAGCAATTAGTTGCTGAAAAAAGGAAAGGATAGAGACATGACTTTGTCTACAGTAGACCTAGACTTTATAAAAAAAATATGTTTGTTATTATGGAGGCACTATGCAGGAAGAAAACGGGGGA
Source organism: Erannis defoliaria (assembly GCA_905404285.2). Classification (NCBI taxonomy): domain Eukaryota; kingdom Metazoa; phylum Arthropoda; class Insecta; order Lepidoptera; family Geometridae; genus Erannis; species Erannis defoliaria. The sequence continues at coordinate 1,038,850 of FR990072.1, forward strand.
ATACATTTGTATGGAGAATAGCTGACCAGATTCCCTCTTAATACAATTTAATTTACAGTTTTACAATTTGTTATAATATGGAGACTACTGTCGGCAAACGTAGCGTAGGACGCCTTGACACTAAAATATGGGGTGAGTGACGATATACGTAGGACAGCTGGTAGTGGTCGGAAGCGGAAAATCGAAGATTGGGCTGAGTGCGTGTCTTGAGAGAGGCTTATGTCTGGCAGTGGCCTTTATAAGCTGATTTTGATGATAACACTTTTCTAGTTAAGCAAATGTCAATTGTTGAATAAAATATCGAAATATACATTTTTGTGTACAGAACAGAACTTGACAGCGCACTTTGAGAACCTTTTGCAGTATATTATATCATTGCTTGTACACAAATACAAAATGTCAACAAGAGAAGTATAGTTGTATAGTTGTACTTTTTTGTAAAAAAAAAAACATACCTAAAAATAAATATACTTTTTATAGAAAAAACTATTCAAATATATTGGCCTTGCCCCGGGGGTTTAACTCAGTACTTATTCATCAGAAGCCGCATATTTTCCAAAAACATCTCCTCACGATGTATTCTCTTTACCGAAAAGGCATTACGGTATGAAAATCCGTACATATACTCTAAAGAGCTCATTGGTACGGGCCCAGGACTTGAACCTTACGATTTCAAGTCGAGCGGTCTACCGATTAGGCTACCTCGGCCTAGGGCCGGTTTTTGATCCGTAGTTAAGCCAAGTAATAGTTAAAAACGGTAACAAATTGTTAAAATCCCAATAATTCGGTTTATTGATTCATAGTTAGCATGACCAGTGGTCAAAAATGTAACTAATGGTTAGCTAGTTAACTATAGTCAGTTTAACAAATGGTTATGTCAATTTTGACCACGGATCAAAAAACCGGCTCTTACTGATACCAAAGATAATATAAATACTATAATAGTACTGATACTTATACTGTATTATTAGTGTTACAATTTTAATATCACTGAACGGATTTAGATGAAACTCGGAACTGAGACAGTTTATTTCCCGGAATAACATAGAGGCTACCTTTTATCTTCATCATCACCGCTTTTTAGCTTCGCTTTCGCTTTTTTTTTTCGGATGAGACTGTGGAACGCAGCTATCTATCTATCTATCTATCTA